>CAUYUJ010016116.1:875951-895951 GCA_963575745.1 Prorocentrum cordatum
CTGCGGGTACCGCGGCTTGACACAACTCTGACTGGTTCAGTTCCACTTGGCTCTGGCTCATGCCAAAGCCACTCGCGACAAACACTGCGGGTCGAACATGACGAACCCTTACGCTCCAACACTCGCGAAACTGTTGCATAATGGCGACGGTTTGCAGCTGTGCAAGCGTCAGTACCGTGCAAGAGGTGCTCGAGGGCGAAGAAGTGATGGACAGGCATAGCTGCATCTTTTTCCAGCCTGTCCAGCAAAGCTACGTCGTCGTACAGAATTTTCCGAATGCCCGCGCGACGTTGAGCAGACCTTGTTCTGTGAACTGCATGTCCTTGATTTCAGTGTGCGAGAACATGCGCTAACCAACGTGATCGTGGCAATCAATCGCTGCGAACGCCCATCGCAACATTTGTGTCGCGCGCATTGGGTAAACACGCCATGACTCCTGTACCGGTTGCGTGCCTAATTGTTTCGGCCACTAGATCCATTCTGAGAAGTCTCACCAAACGGCCACACAGTATGTGCCATGTTCTGCGCGTTGAGTACTTGAAAAGCTTCAGGTGCTGCTCCAGCCAGTGGTCAACACACGATCGGACCACACCTTTTCAGTTTGGCAAGTGCCCGCGCAACGCTGGAGATGCCTTGCGCAACGAACTCGCAAGCGCGTGACGCAAGTGACGCTGCAAAGACGTTGCAAGTTCCAGTTGCCACCGTGCGGCCTGTCGCAGATCCCCCTGGCCGCGGTGTATATGTCACTGGGTCAGACGTTCTGGGTTGCAGTGCTGCGGCACGGAGGAGGAGGAGGAGGAGGAGGAGGAGGAGGAGGATGAGGAGGAGGGAGGCGGAGGAGGAGGAGGACGAGGAGGAGGAGGATGTGAAGGAGGAGGAGGAGAAGGAGGAGGAGGAGGAGGAGGCTCTGGAGACTCTGGATGACGACGAGGTGTGCCGAGAACGATGCACCAGGCCAAGAACGCCTTCACGGCCTCTGCAAAGGGGATGCACCAGGCCAAAAAGCAATACTCATAATCCTGTCGAACGCTCAACGGACGACTCAGGCCCGACCTGAACGGTGTTTGCGGTGTTTCCGTTGTGTTCTCGCTTCCCTTCGTGTGGTCTGCGTGCCGCCTCTCTGCTGCAGAGCGAGGTCGGAACGACAGCGCTTCACGCCTTGAAAGACATCGGCTGGCGCTCCGTCTCCGCCTTCGTTGTCGTCGCGGGTTTTGGTGGCAAGATCGACTTTCGCTCCTTTGCCCCGTATAGTGTGCGTGAATTGGTGAGGGCTGCTGCGGTTCGTAAGACGTGGTCGTCTCGGGCATCGCGGGACAACTTTGCAGACCGGGTTTAGGTCGAGCCCTGCCCTTTCTCCAGCGCAGCACCACACGTGAAAAGTGCGTAACACGCAGTGGCACATCAGCCGAACACCGCCAGCGGGGAGGTGCACGGCGCAAGCGAGAGGGAAGTACAACGTCCGAGCTTTCGCAATACATGAGCCTCACAGCGTGGAGATACCTCCATCTCCGTCCAACATCTCATGCACGAATCTGAGCAGCTGCACGAGGGGCAAGGCGGGGAGGGGCAAGGAGGGGAGGGCAGGAGCAGAGGGAAAGAGATCGACGCCAGCAACCTACCAGAGGATCCACCGTTGGCCCACTCTGTGGCGGTCATGCTGCGCCCGTGCCAAATTGGCCACGCTTCGCCTTTGCTCTACGCCTCCCTGGGGCCTCCCTCCTGGCTCTGCGCCCGCTCCGGTGCGAACAATGCCCACAGCCGACTGCGCTGCGCATGGTGCTCCGCTGCAGCTTCGGGGCGTGTCCGGCTCGTGGGCCGAGCGGCTCGGGGACCCATCGCCGCTGCGAGGCGATCCACGCGCTGCGACGATCGGTCACCTTCGTCGTTCGCCGTCGTCCTCGCCGGTCAGCGGAGCGGCCTGCAGGGATTCGTGCACACGGGCAAGCGGCCGCGCCACGACCCGGCACGCACGTGAGCGGACGTGACGTGCTTTGGTCGGGCGCGGGGCCTCCCGTGGCCGGGCAGCGGCGCGCGCGGAGCCCGGGCGTTGGGAGGGCCAGTGCAGGAGGAGGAGGAGGAGGAGGAGGAGGAGGAGGAGGAGGAGGAGGAGGAGGGAGGAGGGAGAGGAGGAGGAGGAGGAGGAGGAGGAGGAGGAGGAGGAGGAGGAGGAGGGGGAGGGGGAGGGGGAGGGGGAGGAGGAGGAGGAGGAGGAGGAGGATGGCGCCACTGGCAAACTCGGGTCTCCCTCGCTGGCGGACGCGCCGCGCGACGCTGAGAGGCGTGTCTGACACGCTGCGATGCACGCCTGCGGCGGAGCCCTGCCTCGGGCGTGCGGAGCGCTTCGCGCGCAGCCAGAGAGCCCTGCCTGGGCGCTTCCCTGCGCTTCTGGCGCATCTGTTGGGGACGGGTGCCGAAAAGGGAGCGCGAGACACGCTGCAAGGAATGAGAGAGGAACTGCGAGGATACCTGATCAGCCAGCGTGCGATAGCGACTGCCTACTCCCGCCGGCTAGCTCCTTCCTTAGGAGCCCCATAAGCTTTAACTGGCAAGCAGCTGTCCAGGAAAACGCCCCTGGCTTCAACACATCAGGAGGTGCAGCTCGAACGTTTCGGCAACTCATCGTTGCAGCGGCCGTGCGTAAAACCTCTGAAGCACGGTGCTGCAACGCAGCTTGAACAACCAAACTGATGCCAAAGCTGACAAACGCGACCGAACAATGCTTGACCCGAAGCAACTACGGGATATTCGACCTACAAAACTCCGCGAAGGGCGGCACGTATGCAAGACGTTCTTCGTAGAAAGATCCGCCAGGACCTGTCTGATCCACGGCCTGATCCTGGTACTGATTCACCACGGCCCATGTTTTGTTGAGGGCCAGGAAAGGCAACGAGGTGCAGCTCGGATGGAGAAACATGCCAATTTCCCAACTGATGGGACAGGTTTTTTCCACCATGCAAGAACTGTCCAGATCTGCGGGACGGGAAAATGACTACAACCACTGCTTCTTGTTTGCGCCGCCTTTCAGCTGGCCGAGAAAGAAGCAGTGGCTGTGGGCATTTCCCTGGTGCCAAGCTCAACGAAAATGACCACAACCACTGCTCTGTTTCTGCTGGCTGGAGGGCGGCAACAAAAGAAAAGCAGTGGCTGTGGTCGTTTTCACGCCCCGTAGGATCGGAGGGGGAGAGGACAACGAAATAGGAAAGAAAAAAACAACGAAGAACGAAGAGTGACGGAACTGCGTCCGCGTATCCGCAGGTCAAGCCTGGGGCGGGCGGCCGAAAACGGATCACCTCAGACAGGCAGCGCAAACTCTTTAAAGCCCTCGCCGACATGCCGACGCCGTGCCTGACTCGGGAGCGGCCAAGAGGGGGGTGTCCAAAAGGGGGGGGTGCAAATCATGACCGGCGGCATGTGCGCGGCCCAGCGGGGGGGCCTGGGACGTAATGAAGTAAGAAGAGGCGCCATGAAATCTGCGGAGATATCATGACCCGCGCCATGATATCCACCCCCCTCTAGTCATCACCCCCCTCTTTTCCGCCCCCGACTGACGCGCGCGGGCTGGCCCCAGAAAGAGCTCCGGAACTCGGCGATTTCTTGCGTTGAAGCAGATCCTGGCTGACTGAAACTACGGCTCGAGAGCGTCGACGGGCCGTGCTGGACCGCAAACCGTCCCAAGGAACACACCTGCGAGGCGGGGATTCATCCATATCCACCGCCCGGGAACCGACGTCCTGGTGCCCCAGCGGGCGGTGGACATGGATCTACTGCGGCCCCCGGGGGCCTGACTGTGTCCAGATCCACCGCCTGCCGAGGCTCCGAAAACTGACCCTCCAGGCGATGGATACGGATAAAGTCTTGCCTCGGAACTCCCAACCGCCTCCGATCGCAGCAGCGCCGTCTCTCCGGCCGCCCGCCCTCCGCAAGGAGCGCTGCCGCACCCCGCCGGGAAGGCGGGGCAGAGCAGGAGGCACTGTCACGGTCAAAAGAGGAAGGAGGAGGAGGAGGAGGAGGAGGAGGAGGAGGAGGAGGAGGAGGAGGAGGAGGGGAGGAGGAGGAGAGGAGGAGGAGGAGGAGGAGGGGGAGGAGGGGAGGAGGAGGAGGAGGAGGAGGAGGAGGAGGAGGAGGAGGAGGAGGAGGAGGAGGAAGAGGAGGAGGAGGAGGCGGAGGATGAGGAGGACAGAGAGGAGGAGGATGATACGGAGAAGGAAGAGAAGAAACAAACTTGCGGGAGCTCATGCCTACAGCGGCCAGGAGCCTGTCGAAGTGAGCCGCAGCGGCCCCTTGTGCTCGGGCCCCCCCCATCGAGGAGCTGGATGCCACAGACGTCCGCGACTGCCACCGCCAGCCCCCCTGGCCACGAGGGAGCCAGCGTGAATCCGAGAGCACCTGGGATACGTACTGAGGACCCCGAGAAACGACTGTACTTCAGTGGTGGGAGCCCTTCAAACGACCACTCATGGATGTCCCAACGGAGTCATGGAACTGGGCTGTATCACTCATGCGTGCAAGGTCGTCAGGCTGCACTACGGCCACGTGTCTTGAAGATTACGAGAATTGATGGCGACGGCGGTGCCCCCGAGAGCTCGGGGGCGCGAAAGAAGCCTGGAACATTTATTTGACTGAACGTGTGACCATTTTTCCTTCTCCTGGACAGAGAAGGTGGCGGAGTGGAGGAGGAGGAGGAGAAGGAGGAGGAGGAGGAAGATAAGGAGGAGGAAGAAGAATGCGACTTTTGATGCTACGGATGGGGTGCAGAAAGAAGAAATATTGCGTCGCCCGACTGTCGCTCTCCCCACCAACATGTCCCTCCTGTTCCTCCTCGTCTGGCATCTTCTGGCCGGTCAGGCTCTCCAACCGCTTCTTCGCTGACTCGAACTTGTCCTGATATGCGGTCGCGGCGGGAAGGATCTTTTTTGAACGACGCGGCCATCATTCACGAGAATCAAGACTGGTAGATGGAATACGATGCAGAAATCACAAGGGCGAGGAGTATCATGACGACGATTCAGATGAGCATGGGGAGGACGAGCACGAGGGATGGGAGCATGCAGGCGAATCCGAACAGGAGGAAGCTGAGCAGGCCGCATCTTTGTGCTTCAAGAAAGAGGGGGGACGAAACTTCGGATAAAGATGAGCACAAAGATTTGTGGAGGGCTTAAAGGGATCGGGAAGATGTGTAGGAACTTGGGCAAAAACACCGCAAACGCTGACCATTTCAAGACCACATGTTCGTTACGCTACACGTCAACTCGGAAACGCCACTCGCTCCTTCGATTCCATGGGCGCCTTCCAGAATGGACAACAATGGGATCTAAACAATTGGTTTGTTTCGCGCTGTTTGCGATTCCGACTCTATGAGAAAAAAAGCCTCCCGCATTCTGGTGGGGTCTTCTACCTCGACTGACAAAGATCGCAACGCATTTGGCAATAAAACGTGGAAACCGTACAAACCTGACCGGCCAATGACGGGAACCGCCGATTTTGTCCAGTGGGCTCAGGGGAACAGAAGAAAAGGATGATGGCGACGACAGGCAGCGGCTGACGAGGATGGCAGCGTGGATGACGGGGCGGGCAGCAAGGGAGCAGGAGGACAACGAGTAGTAAGAGAAGCACGAGGGCGAGGACGAGATGGAGGAGGACGAGTACGAGGAGGAACGAACCAGATGAGGAGGAGGAGGAGGAGGATAAGAAGGAGGTGGGAGGAGGAGGAGGTGGAGGAGGAGGAGGAGGTTGACGACGACGAGGGACGGTAAGGAGCCTGAGGACATGGACGTCGAAGAAGGGGGGGTCCTCGTGATCTTTTGAGGCCACCTGGAGGCTGTTGGGATCGTCTAGGGCTATCTTGGGGCATCCTGGGGGCCTGTCGGGGTCCTCTTGGGAGCTACTGGGGTCTTCTTGGGCTGTCTGGGCGTGTCTTACGATTCTGTGGGAGCTCTCTCAGGCCGTCTTGGCGCCATCTTGGGCTGTCTTGGGCCGTCTGGGGGCCCCTTGGGGCTCTATTGGAGGCCTCTCAGGGCCCTCTTTGGGTCCTCCAGAAGTCTTTTTTTACATCTCGGTACTGTTCGGCGCTGCGCCGACGAGGCTTGCGCTGATCACGCCGCACACCCATGTTGGGGTCCGCTGCAAGGAACGACGACCTGCCACTCAACCCTACAACCAGACACCTCGAGCATGGAGCAGGACCCTGATCGGGTAACGGTTGGATCATTCGGGAACGAAAGACCGCCGCTTGAAAAAACTATTGCTCCGCCATTCTCTCCGTAACACGCATGGGGGTCGGCCGCACAAAGGCTGACACCGCCCGGGCCCGATCGTTCGAGGAGCCAAGCGTGCAAGCACGAGAGGCGCTCACCACTTGGTGGACTGGTCGAGGACGTAAGCCGCCACGTCGTCGATGTCGTCGGGGCCCAGTTTATCGCCGAACGCCGGCATGGAGCCTTTGCCGTTCGTCACCTGAGTCTTGATGGCGGCCGCGTTGTAGCCGCCGGTCAGGTACTGCTCGATGGCCGCCTTCCTCAGAGTCTTCTCGGCCACCACGCTGTTGTTCCCGCCGGCGTGGCACGCCGCGCAGTTGCCCAGGAAGACGCTCTCGCCGTTCTCGAGGTCCGCGGCCAGCGCCGGCCGCCCGCCCATCACGGCGACCATCATGGTGGGCCTGTTTTCCACCGCCACAACCATCAGTAGGAGGGGAGGGGGTCGTCCTCCTCCTCCTCCTCCTCCTCCTCCTCCTCCTCTTCCTCCTCCTCCTCCTCCTCCTCCTCCTCCTCCTCCTCCTCCTCCTCCTCCTCCTGGGGTGGAAAACAGGCCCACCACATCAGCCCGAGGGCGGCCCCGATGGCCAGCGGGCTCCACGCGGCGAAGCCGCCCGGGGCCGGCGCGGCCGCCTCGCCGGCGGCGAGGCCGCGAGCGGCGGCCGGGCCACGGGCGGCGCCGGGGGCGGCCGTGGGCTGCGCGGGGGCCACGAAGCCGCGCGCGCCGTGGAGCGCGAGGGCCGCGGCGGCCAGGAGGCACGCGGGGCGGAGCTTGGGCGTGGCTTCATGGGGGGGTCACAAATGGGGGGGTCAGAAACGGTCCCCTTTCGTGCCCCTTTCGGGCCCCTCCGGAGCCCCAGGGGGCTCGTTTAGGCACCGTTTGGGTACCTTTTCGGACCACCCTCGCCGCCCCCCCATTTATGACCCCTCCATTACGCAACGCCCAAGGAGCATGGCGGCGGAGGTCACCGGGCGCGGGCGGGGGGCGCGCACTGCAGCCAGGCCTCGCACGCTCGAGCCTCGAGCCAGCGTGGCCGCGGGCTCCTCCGGGGGGCTTCCTGGGGGCTGCTCTTCTGGGTCACGGCGGGCCCCGCCGGGAGCGGCTGCAAGCTGATGCTGGCTTGGGGCCCCCTCCGAATCGGTCTTCTGGGGATGCCCCGAGCGAGGCGGCCATCATTCGAAGAATCCGCCACTGTGTGGCCCGGTGCGGCCCGCAGACTTTCATGAGAGAGAACTTGACCGGACAAGAACGGGAAGCGTCGCTTTTGTCCACGGCTTCGTGGACAGAAGGGGCGCTTCCTGTTCTTGTCCAGTCAAGTTTTCTCTCCAGAGATCCACCGCCGCTTTACTGTGGAAAATTCCGCCCCCCCCCTCTTCCTCTGGAACCCATGGGGTCCACCCCCCACCCTCCGAAAGTCCCACCCCCCTGCTCGAACCCTCCCCCTCCCTCCCCCTTCCCCCCTGGCAAAACCTCCCCCCCTAACCCCTCCCCCCCCGTGCCCTACTGGTTCGAACATCCCCCCCCCCCTCTAGAAAACCAGGGGGGGGTCACCCTGTTCGAACTCCCCACCCTCGCCGCCGGCAAAAAACTCCCGGGTCCCCACCAACGTCCTTACCACTGTCCCCACCACCACCGCTGTCCCACTGTCCCAACTGTTCCCACCACTGTCCCCACTGTCCCCACCAATACTTCCACCACCGTCGCACTGTCCCCACTGTCCCCGCCACTGTCCCCGCCGCGGTCCCACTTTCCCCACTGTCCCCACTGTCCCCACCACTGTCCCACTGTCCCCACTGTCCCCACTGTCCCCACCACTGTCCCACTGTCCTCACTATCCCCGCCGCTGGCCCACTGAGCTGTCCCACTGTTCCCACCACTGTCCCCACCACTCTCTCCACTGTCCACTGTCCCATTGTCCCACCACCGTCCTCACCACCGCCCTCACCACTGTCCCCACCACCACCGTCCCCACCACTGTCCCACTGTCCCCACTGTCCCCACCACTGTCCCACTGTCCCCACTGTTCCCACCACTGTCCCTCCCCACTTTCCCCACCAGTGCCCCCACCACAGTCGCCCTGTCCCCACTGTCCCCACCACTGGGGTTCGAACCGGTAGTGACCCTCCCCTTTTCATGATGGACCAAGGGGGGGGGGAGAGGGAGGGGTTGGAACCCCCAGTGCCCGCCCCCGGTTTTCGAGAGGGGTGGGGGGGAGGACGGGTAGGAAACCCCCAATGGGACGGGTAGGAAACCCCCAATGACCCCCCCCTCAATTTTCCATGCTGCTGTGGACTGCCGTGTTGGTTTGCTGTGTTGCTATGGACTGCCGTGTTGGTCTGCCGTGTTCCGTGATCATTTGCCGTGTTGCTGTGGTCTGCCGCGCTAATCTGCCACGCTCCTGTGGTCAGCCGTGCTGGTCTGCCGTGCTGATGCGGCTGCCATGCTGGTATGCCGCGCTCCTCTGGTCCGCCGAACTAATTCGCAATGCTCGTGTGCTCCGCTGTTCTGGTCTGCCGTTCTGTTGTGGTTTGCCGTGTTGGTCTGCCGCGCTACTATTGCATGCCGTGCTGGTCTGCCGTGCTCCTGTGGTCTGCCCCGTGATCTTGCAAAATGGAATGGAATGCGGGGCGTTAAAAGCAAGAAGGCGGAGAGAGCACGTTAGCCCTTCCGTCCAAGCAGGGGGAAGGGACCCTTTCGGCCCACATGATGAGACGCCGACAGGCTCCCATCCCCCAGCTCCGAAACAATGCAAAAGTGAGCGAGCCGCCTGGCGGTGACAGCCGACCAGGATCGACGCCCACCCTCGACACTCGTGGTGCGCCCCGATGCAAGTGGGAAGGCACCTGGCGGGCGCGCCTCAATCAAACGGGGAAGGCGCCCGTCGCACCAGAGCCAAGGGAAGCCTCTCATCCACTTCTTTACGCTCAGGGCGGACTAGCTGGCAGGTTGCGTCTAGCCTGCGCTGCCGTTGTCTTCGCCGTTGGGCGCACCTCTGCGCCTCAGGCAGCGGCGGGCGATGCGCTCCTGGGCGCTCCTGGGCGCCGGCCGCCGCCGCGTCGGGCCACTCCGTCGGGCCGAGGAGGAGGAGGAGGAGGAGGAGGAGGAGGAGGAGGAGGAGGAGGGGGAGGATGAGGATGAGGATGAGGAGGAGGAGGAGGAGGAGGAGGAGGAGGAGGAGGAGGAGGAGGAGGAGGAGGAGGAGGAGGAGGAGGAGGAGGAGGGGAGGAGGAGAGGGAGAGGGAGAGGGAGGAGGAGGAGGAGGGGGGGAGGAGGAGGAGGAGGAGGAGGAGGAGGAGGAGGTTGTTGTGGAGCGACCTAAAGTCAAAGAAAACGATTACCCCCCCCCCCGTCAGAATCAGAGGACCCCTCATCCTCGTCCTCCTGGCGGGGCCTACCCGCGGCCTGCCCGAGCTCCCTGACGTCTTGCAGGTCCTCGTCGGCCAGCCCGAGCGCTCTGAGGACCTCCTGCTTCGAGGCGTACCCCAACCTCGCGCGGGCAGTGGGCCTCCCTGCGGGCGCGGCGGCCGAGGGAGCACAACGGACAGACAACAAATCGGGGGCACGACGGACAGGCAACAAATCTCGCTCAGCCTGAGAGAGGCAGCGAGCGGACGAAAAGGGTCAGATGCTTCGACGAGGCTCGACCATGGGGGTGTTTCCCATCACGAATTTGCTTCAGCTGATGCTTCACTTGTGGGGACCTCGGCCTGTGCAAGCAGCCGCCAAACAGAAGCGCACCTGGGCGGAAATCCTCACAATAGGCACCGCACTTGACACAAAACACGAACGGCATTCCTGATTTCTGAGGCGAGTCGATCTCGCATCTCATCAGGGCATGCCCATTCAGGTAAAAAGCGCTGGTGGCGACCTCTTCCCAATCGAGCCCGTCCGACCCCCCGGCGTCCACCCCCTCCCCGCCCACGGACTCTTCAATCTCAGGCTCAGGCTGAGGCGGCAACTCGTGAGAGTCAGGTGCGCATTTTTCCGAAGCTTCAAGGCCAGCCGTGTCAAGACGCTTTTCCGCCTGGCCTTGCAAATGCACCTCTAAATATGCAGCCCACTTGGCAGACTCTTTCACAAGACACTTGAGACCTCTGTACAAGTCTACGTCCTGCTGGAAAAGTTGGTGCTTTGCAGCGCCCATCTTCGCATAAGGTTCTATCGAATCATTGGCTCGCTTCTCCCACAGGGTCGTCTTGCCACTGCGGGCATCAGACATCGAGCAGTGAGCTGCCGTCTTAAACGCCGTGAAATCCCCTGGAGAGAAACTGGACCAGAAGGGAGCCCACAGGTGGGCCCTGGGCCCTCCAGCAGAGGCCCCCGCCCCTTGGCCACCCCAGAAGACGTTCAGAGTTCCCTGGCAGTCACAATATAAACCAGACGGTGCCATCGCACACTGATTCAGCATGTGCACAGCACAGTCTTCCCCATCCTTGGCCGTTTGGCGAGGCCCATGGGAGAAAGGGACGGGTCCGTAACAAGCCGAGGTGACGTTGCCCTGGGGATCGGCCTGGACTAAGGCCCAACCAGCCCTCGAAAGCCCAGGAATCCCTGGCCAAGAAGCGGACCCATCCGAACAAATTAAACCGCTGAGGCGGCCTGACTCAGGCCTGTTAATCCAGAACACGGTCTGTTCAAGCTCCTGGGCAGGAAAGAGCGCCAACGGCGACGGAAAGATCGCGCGCGCGAATCTCTCAGCCAGCTCCTCCCCCCCTTCGAGCACGCGGGCCGCCCGTCTGGCTAGCTGCGGCGAGACCATGTCTCTCCTGAGCACAGCGTGGGCCGAGCAACGATATTGTCGGTGCAAAAAAAGGGGCACCGACTCCTCCTGACACAGCCTACACTTGCAGCAACTGTGATACCCATGCCTGTGCACTCTTGCCTGAGGCCAGTGCACATTGCTCATAAGGCTCCTGAGGGCCCTCTGATGCTGGGGCTTCCAAGAGGAGGAGGAGGAGCGAAGGGGGCGCTTCACAGCATCCCAGAAAAGAGGGTACCCTTGGAGCTCATCGCCTACCTGCATCAGCGCCTGCCTGTCCGACGCTCTGACGGCCGCAGCACGGACCTGCAACCGAAACCCCACAGGCGCAATCTGAGAGAGATTCCAGACCTGCCCGAGGTCAATTTCGACCGTTCGAAAATCACGAAAAGTCCAGCCCACACGAGCGAGACTGAGCACTGCCACATCCGCAGGTGTCGCAGCTCCTTGCCATGGGTGCCTTTTCGAATTTGCTCGAGCTATGGCCGCGTCGACCGTCGCATTCAACATCGAGACCTTGGGAAAACTGCCCCAGACAGCGGTGGCCCATTGAAAGGCCACATGGCCAGCATAGGCCACAAAAGGGTCAACGATTTCTCCCAGTCGGAAAGAACGCAGCCGAATTCCCAGGGAAGCCCCTTTGGGATGACGTCCTAAAGCGTGGGCCGCCGAGAGCCCCAGGCCGTGCATGGCCGTCGGCGAAATTCCCGAGACACTACTGCCCCAGAGGGCCGATGCCGTGGCCCCCATTCTCTGTGCAAGAACCACATCAGCCCCAGACCCCCTCAGCAGTCGAAGTCGCTTCGAGCGCGAACCAGCATCGATGAACCTCGCTCGCTGCACTCCAACACGTCGTCGTGCGCCCGTCGTCGCATCCGTGCCCAGGTTACGCGCATGCTCGACCCGAGACGTACCAGGCAAACACCAGGGGCCAACAACATGAGCCAGAACCTCTCGCGTGCACAAGTACTTCGTTTTCTTGATGTTCACAAGCGAGTGGAGCTCCTCAAAGCACGAGAAGAGCTGAGCGACGGCACTCGGTGGCACCTGAGCTACCTGAACTGGCCGACCACACGCCTGAAGTGCAACGTCGTCTACAACATTGCGGATGAAAAAATTCGGCCTACCTTGCTGTGTGAGAAGAAGCGGACGGAGCAGCAATAACTTAGCCAGAGTCGTCGCTCCTGAGCATCCAGCCACCACAGCTGCATTCGCCAAGTAGGCCGACGATACGGCACCTCCATACGTCAGAGCTTTATATCCAGCATAGATCGTGCAGTACCCTCTGAGGACCTCGATGGGGGACCCATACTGGAGCCCCGCAGCTCTGAGATCAATGTGCCTAATGTGCTCATAGAAGCGGCTCAGGTCGACCAAGACGGACCCGCTCTGAAACCCAACTTCCTTACAGAAACCGCCCAAGAGATTGTGGACCCAGCCAGCTCTCTCACAGGTAATTGTGTGGCCCCGTGCCCCAATAGAAGGCCTCTGCATGCTTCTTCTCCCATGCCTGACAGTATGGCTGGCGGAGAGTCGCGACCACAAGCGCAGCACCAGGCAGAGGAGGCCGATGGGGCGCACGCCGCCGCCGGGCTTGTCTAAGAAGACCATGTTGGTCAAGAAGGCGAGAAGATCCTGTGGTCTGTCCTCAAACCTGTGCAGAATCTAAAAGCCTTAGCTGGTGTTCCTCCGTGAGGCTCAAAACCCATATTGGGTGAAAACCATCCCACCCCAAGCCTGCGCCAGGAGCGTACTTACGGCAAACTTTCAGGAGCCGATCCAGGGCAACAGGTTCCAATTGGGCTTCGTCAGCTGGGACAGACCACGGGGGTGGGTGAACATCCTGCCTATCAGCCACACACCACAGCGGCACCCACTCGTCTAGATGAGCCGAAAGTGCTCCAGCACCTACTTGAGGGGCGCCCTCAGCGTCGAGAAGTGAAGTGACGTCGGATGCCTTCTGCTTAGCGAACTTATGAGCTGCCTTCCCTCCTCCTTTTACACTCTCAACCGCCCAGGTCCTCCACTCCTTCAGTGATAACTTTGGGTCCTCCCGTCTCCTGCTGTCCACCTCCTCGTCCATCTTATGCAAGGCATCGTGGACGGGCTCATCGCCCGTGGTGATGACATCAGCGAAAGTGCTTAAACAACTGGGCGAGAGCTCGGCATCAGCAGTGAACGGGCCCATGTCGGCGACCATGGCCTTCAGGTCCCTGGACCACTGATCGAGGAGCATTCGGCCCTTGCGGCCAACTTCACCTACTCGAGTCTGACAGGTGCGCCTGCACAGTGCAACATAGGAAATCCAAGCAGTCGTCGACCGAGAAAATCTGCGCCTCTGGTCCTTTTCCCAAACCGAAGCCAAGGAGACAACTTTTGATTTCGGTCCTGCAGCCCTGCCCACAAAAGCCCTGGAGTACTGAGGGTCTATCCCGTGGATCTGGATCAGGCGCCTCTCCGAGAACTCAAACCACTCCTTCACCATGGGGTTGAGATCCGCTGGGCACCCACCTCCCAAGACCAATTGTACACAACTGGGGCCTGCATGGGGCCTATGAGCTCCATTGGGAAGGCTTTGAAGCGCACTTGCTGGTTGATCGTCGACACATGGCTCAGATCCTTAAGCTTTAAGACGACAGGCGCGTGCGGGTAGAGCGGAGCCTGGTCCATGACCGGGATCTCCTCAACACGCGTGGCCAACGCCTCCGCAACCACAAAGAAATCGAGGATCCTACTATCATCAGCAGCTTGGGCTGACCCAGCTGCTCCACCCAAGATGACCCAGTCGTCCAGGGTGCCCTGCGAGTCCTTCTGAGGTACCAGTTGAGCCTCCTGAGGGTTCGAAGTCCTGCAAGTAGGGGCCGCAGGATCCACCGGCACCCCCCGAACCTTCTGTAGCCACCCAGAGCCCAGAAGCGCCTCAGGCTCAACATTGAAGTCCCCTTGGGGCACCCAGGGCCTCTCTTGGGCCATGATGTAGGCCCCGACCGTCTGCAAAAGGTCCAGATTGGGTCCTGAGAGCTCCTTGCCCGTCACAAAGTACACACTGATGACGACAAGGCCCTTTGGGAACCCCACATTGACGATCCTGGCCACCACCCTGCTAGAGCAATCCTCGAATATCGTGGTCGCTGTTGGCGTCGAGCCTAACAATGTGCAAACTCCGACTGCCACACCTGAGCTGCTCTGCTGCAGTGATGGCCCCGTACTATGAGCCATTCCAAAAAGAGAAGTGATACCCGTGCCTACGCCCCCAGCTCATCGCGGAGACCTGCTTGGTGTCACTCTTGATGCGTGTTTCTTGGATGCAGCAGACCTGTGGGAGCGGCAGGGCACCGCCAGCCTTGGGCTCGTCCGCTATCCACTCCATCACCGATTCAAACGTGTTCCAGGCATTGACATTCATGCCTGCGATGACGAGCCTACTAACCGCCGCAGACTGAGGTTGCAGCCGCGCCTCCTTGGCAGCAAAGCTTTTCTCCACAGCGGGGGCAGCGACGCGCCGCCCTCCTTCGGGTCCTGACCAGCAGATTTTCGAGAGAGCGTCCAGCTCAACATGGGGAGGAGGGCGAGCGGCTTCCAAGCCGCCAGGCGACGAGGGCTTCCCCCGAAGGTCGGTACCCTCTGGCTCTCCTGCAGCCTGGCCCAGGGGCGCTGCGCTGTGCGTGCCGACGGCGCCAGCCGAAGGTCGGTACCCGCTAGCGCCCCGATGGCCTGCTGCCAGAGCTGAGCAGTGCGTACCCTCAGGGGGCGCGGTACCCAAGGTAGCCGCAGTAGCCGTCGGCGTCGACGCGCATGCCACCCACGAAGATAAACTGGCCTCGCAGCTTGGAGCTGTCCCCAACCCCGAAGAGCGGGCCAGTTGGGGCGGTGGCCTCTGTGCCGTAGATGTCCCCAACCCCGAAGAGCGGGCCAGTCGGGGAATATGCCTCTGCGCTGCACTTGCCCCCCAACCCCGAGGAGCGGGCCAGTTGGGGGATCATCGAGGATGCCGAAGCCACCGTGCTCGAACTGGAAGCCATCGATGATGCGGGCAAGGGAGTGCGACGACGAGGGGCTGAATCCCTCCCTCCCTTGCCCAAGCGACACGAAGGTGTGCTCCTCGCCGAAGCGGAACCGAGCACGGGCCAATCCTTCCCGTCCAACTCCATCAATGTCCCGTCACGCTGGCGAAACTGCATCGAGTCGAACAGGAGGTCGTCACGCAAGACTGGCACAGCGAAGCCCGTGGCCTGCTCCCAGTCGTGGTCTATGATGTTGCACCGCAGGAAGGCATCCAAGCTGGTCTGCTCTTCGACGCCGCTGCTAGGAGGAGGGCCCTCCGAGCCAGCGTCCAGCTCAGGAGCACGACCGAGCCCGCTTGACCCCAATGGCCTCCGCAGCCTCGAGGTACTTGCGCTTGGCGGCATCCAGCTGCTCCTGACTTCCTCCTTTGGCCTCCTTGAGCTACTGGGCGGCCTTGTCAAAAGCTGCCTTGCGCTCGTCGAAGTCTTCTCCATCCAGCAAGTCCATGTCGATGTCATCGCCGTCGCCTGCAGTGGCTGCAATGTGCTCGCCGCTGCCTGCCCCGCCTGTAGCAACCCCAGGAAGAGCACCTGCAGCAGCAGGCCCGCTGGCCGCAGCCCTCTTGGCCTGAACCTCGGCTTGCAGGCGCTGGAGGGTGGCCAGTGCAGCTTGTCCTTCATCAGACTGGGCGACGGCCTCGTCCAGGGTGGCCGTGACTGCTCTGAGCGGATCTCCGTCGGCTTGGACGCGGAACAGCGCCTGCTCCGCCTGGCCAAGGTCCTCTTTGAGCTTGTCGACGTTCTTGTCCAGCTCAGCGATCTCGGCCTGCAGCTCCTCCTGTTGCTTGCGCAGCGCCGCAGCACGCACCTCCGCCTTGGAGAGCTTGGCGCGGAGGTTCTCGACCTTCCAGTGCGCGGCCCTGGACGTGGGCTGCTTGACTGCCGTAGCCTGCTTCTTTGCCAGTTCTGCTTCCTCAACCTTCGCCGTGTCGACGCCGTCATCCTTGAGGAACTGCAGCACCTCGGCGAACGAGAGCTTGGCGGACGAGCCGCCCGCCGTGCCCTGCTGCTGCGAGGAGGTGCTGGAGTGCCATGGCGGCCGAGCTGGGGGCGGCTTGCCAGCCAGCTGTGCGACCTCAGCCCTGAGCTCCTGGATGAGGCGCATCTGCTCCTTGTTGCTGGGTCCGATCGGCGGCGGACCTTGAGCCCAGGCACCTCGAGGCCCTCGAACCGAACCTGACTTGAGTGCCGCCGACGCCTTGCGAGCTGCCTGGACGACTCTCGCTGGGGCATCCTTGCCGCACCCTCAGTACATGATCCTCGACGCCCAGTTGTCCGGGCACCCGCAGCTGCAACTCCACAACGGAGTCCTGGCTCCAGGCAAGACATCGGGCGGGTTTGGCACCATCCGCCACTGCTGGATCCTGCAGCGGGAGGCGCCGTGCGCTTGTGAAGTGGCCCGTGTTCACGAGCCGCTTCGAAGTACGTGAACACAAGCACGGGCCCCTGAAAGAGCTCGTGCCGAAACGGCTAGGAGGAGGAGGAGGAGGAGGAGGAGGACAGGGAGGAGGAGGAGGAAGGAGGGAGGAGGAGGAGGAGGTCGAGGCCGCGGGCGGCGAGCCTGGTCGCGCGGCGACGGGCCTCAGGCGCCGGCTCCGAGCGCGGAGGCCCCTCCCCCACATGGGCATTGGGATCGCGGCCCTCGCCCCCTTCGCCGCCATCGGCCGCTCCTCCTCCTCCTCCTCCTCCCCCCTCCTCCTCCTCCTCCCTCCTCCCCCTCCTCCTCCCTCCTCCTCCTCTCCTCTCCTCCTCCTCCTCCTCCTCCTCCTCCTCCTCCTCCTCCCCCTCCTCCTCCTCCTCCTCCTCCTCCTCCTCCTCCTCCTCCTCCTCCTCCTCCTCCTCCTCCGCCCGCTTCCCCACGGCAGGGGCGGCGCGGTTACCTCGCGGGCGGGCGGGGGGCCCGCTGTGATCGCTGGCGCCTCCTTTAGGCTGCGCCCCGACGCAAGCCGAATTGCCGAGCTTGGCCTCCCTGGGAAGGGCACGATGGCAAGCCGCCTATCGCCCGTCTTCTTCTGGCGGCCCCCCTGGGCGCAGCCCGCGCTACCAGAGGCCTCTCTGGTTCCTGCCGCTCCTGTCGGTGCCTCCGCGCCTGGACAAGCCGTTTCCAAGCTGAGCTCGGCGCCGCTTCTGCCGCCGAGCCGTGAGTGGGCTCCGCGCGACGCGCGGGCGACCAGCTCTTCGCGGCTATCGCCCTGCCCGCAGCGCCCGCGGGCCAGCGCGTGCCCCGCGGCGACGAAGTTCGCATCCCGAGCGCTGACCCCGCCGGCTGCGGCAGCCGATCTGCGCCGGGCCTCTGCTGCTCGGTCGCCCGCTCGTCGTGGCGGGCTGGCTCCACCCCAGGCTACTCAGAGGTGGCCCTGCGGCACCTCTCGCCCTCTTGGATCCCCAGGGAGGCCTTGGCCGCGCGGCCCTGCCACTCGATGGAGGCCTGCGCGATCCGCCCGCTGGGCTGGAGGACCACCTCGGTGCAGCCGTGGCACTCTTTGACGACGGCATCGCCCACGGAGGAGGCCAACCCCTGCCTTGACGCACCTGTTGGCATGGCCGTTGCCTCGCAGCTGGCGCTCCATGGGCTTGCCTTCACGGAAGTCGTGCATGCTGCAGTGCGCTGGCACCTTGACGACGCCAGAGCTCACGAAGTCGACCGTCACATGGGCCCTCCCTCGCTCACAAACGCGACGTCGGCCTAATGGGAAGCGTCTCGTGCTCTTGAGGTCCGCCTTGCTGCTGCGGTCTGCCGTGCAAATATGCCATGCTCCTGTCGTCTACCGTGCTGGCCCGCCGTGGTGCTGTGTTTTGCAGTGCTGGTCTGCTGTGCTCCTGCGGTCTGCCCTATGCGCTTGCGGTCTGCCTCGCTGCTCTGCTCTTGTGGTCTGCCGTGCTGCTGTGGTCTGCCGTGCTCCTGCGGTCTGCCGTGCTCTTGTGGTCGCCGTGCTGTTGTGGCCTGCCGTGCTGGTCTGCCGTGCTGGTGTTGTCTCCCGTGCAAATCTGCCGTGCTGCTGTGGTCTGCCGTGCTGCTAAAAACGGTATGCCGTGTTCTTGGTCTTCCTTGCTCATGTGGTCTGATGTGCTGGTCGTGCTGATCTGCAATGCTGTTGTGGCCTGCCGCGCTGGTCTGCCGTGCTCATGTGGTCTGCCGTGCTTGTAGACGCCTGGCCGTGCTGCTGTGAGAAAAAAGAGAGAGGAGGGCAGGCCACCTTGGGCCACGCCCCAAAGCCACCGTGGCCCACGCCCACCCGGGGGGCCCAGCGGGGAAATGGGCCAAAGCCTCAGAGCCCCCACAGGGCCTCACACCTGGGGGGCGGAGAGAACGCGATAGCGCACACCTCGCCAGACTCCTTCTGGTTCTGCGAAGGCTCGCGAAAAGGTGCTGCAGCCCGAAGTGGGCGGGCAGCGCGCAAAGTCCTCGTGCAGGCGGCCAACCGCCGCCGCACGCTCTCCACCCCTAAGCTGAAGGCTCAGGGGGGCCCACGAAGCGCCTTCGCTTGCGCTCCTCCGCCGCCTCCACCTCGCCCGCCCAGTCGGCCAGGCCAGCCTCGTCGAGGCCGTGCGCCTGCTTGGCCTCTGGGCGGCTGATCGCTGCCGCAGCCGACCCGCCAGGCGCCGCGGCCGCCGCTTGACGTCCATGAGCGGCTCCTGGCGGACCTCCGCGCACAGGGTCGGCGGCCGCCCGCAGCCCGCCCGCTGGCGACGAGCTCGACGCGCAGGAGGTGGCCCTTCCCTCCCCCTCCCCCCTCGCGGCCAGCGGGTCCGACGGGCGCTGCAGGCGCCGCCTCCTCGGGCAGCGCGCCGAAGCAGGCCGGGATGTCGCCCCGCAGCTCGCTGGTGACGTGCAGTTGGCGCAGGGTCCTGATGGCCTTTTCTCTCACCTCTGCGCCCTCCTGGCTGCTGCCCGCGCCCTCAGAAGCTGAGCTGGTCACGCCCGCCTTTGCCCCTGGGCCCCTTGGGGGGGCCCCCCGTGCAGCTTGGGCCCTCTGCCTCCGTCGATGTCGGCGCTGGCGCCGCAGCGACTGCAACTGGCCAGGCGGTCAGTGGTGCCCTCGTCCGCGCCGTCGGCCAAACCGTAGCGCAGGCGATGGCCCAGCGCGATAAGCGGCCCCGCTCCGAGGCCGAAAGCCGTCGCCGCTGAGGCCGTGGAGCGCTCCCGCTTGGGCGCCGACCCTGTGACCGCCGCCTCGGCGGGGTGGCTGCTCGGGTCGTCGTCGCAAATCGCGACGTGCCGCCTCCTCTCCCGCCCCTCAGGCAGACCCCGCGCGTCGCGGAGACCGCCCTCCTGCATCAGGATGGACGCCTGCACTGATAACGGGCCAGCTCCACCACGACCAGCGCGAAGGCCTTGAAGTGCACCGGTACCTCCTGAGGGACGGCGTGAAGGGAGGCGCCGAGCTTGGCGCGTATGTCCGCGGACCCGTCACCGCGCCGCTCGAGCTCCGAGGCGCGGCCCTCCTGCACCTGCGCCTGCGCCAAGTGGGCTGGTGCTTTTCGGACCTTGTTGTCCTCGGGCCCGACGACAGCAAAGGACCTGCTCCAGAGGTGGGCGCCAGGTCGGCCAATACCAGTGGCGCACTGGCGCCCGCGCCTCGGGCAGGAGACCGTGGAGGCGCAGTCGACGTGCAGGGCGTGGCGCCCTGGCCCAGCGACCTCGGTGAGGATTATTCCCAACCATCCTGTGGTGTTGGGTCCTCGTTTTGAAGAGACGGTGCCCCGCGTCTCCTCTCCTTCCTTCCTTCCTTCCTTCCTCCCGCTGCCCCCTCCCTCCTCCCTCCTCCCACTATCACGGCACCCCCCTCACGCGTTTCGTGGCCCCATAGGGAGCTCCACCGAAGGCCCCAGTGGCTGCGTTCGCATGGCGGCGCCGCACCCATTTCGGCACACCCCTCACACGTTTCGTGGCCCCATAGGGGGCTCCACCGAAGGCCCCAGTG
>CAUYUJ010016116.1:903451-980951 GCA_963575745.1 Prorocentrum cordatum
AGGAACAAGCATAACGAAGAAAAAAATGAAGAGGAGGAGGAGGAGGATAAAAGGGAGGAGGAGGAGGAAGAGGAGGATGAGGAGGAAGGATGAGGAGGAGGAGGACCGCGAGGAGGTGCATGGGTACCCTGAGAAAGGAAGAGGGCAAGCGGACACGATCACGAACGGGAGGAGGGCAAATGAGTTAGGCTCTCCAGTGTGTGCTCGGGCCTAACGCCTCTATCTGGGTGGTAAAGCGTGTGCTGCACGGCGCGGTGCGGCTAGGTCTGCTTGTGAAGCAGGCGCAGTGCTGGCGCTGGCAGAGGACTTCATTCTATTGTAAAAGTGAAGGGCCAGGACGATCCACGAGACCATCGCTAGCAGAGAGGGTGGATTGGCGGCGACAGCTGGATGAACTGAGGCATGGCCAATCAGATTCGTGTGGATGAGGGGGGGGGGGGGGGCAGGGGGCCAGGGGGGCCTCGAGCGAGCGCAGCAGGAGAGAAAGTGCGGGGGAAAGCAGGAACGTCGGTGCAACCGAGAGCGCCCTGGCGCTGCTGAGTGATGTGCGTCTTCGCGGTGGTCGTCCATCCACCGCTGAAGGGCTGAGCTATGCTGCGAATGAATGAGCAGTCGTGAGTGCGCAGTCTGAGATGGCTCAGGGCGCGGCGACCATGTGCCAGCCTGCCAGCGAGGTGTGTTCTGCATGTGGTTTCTACCCGCGATTGGTCAGCGAGGCGCGGGGCGAAAGGTTCCTACGTGGCCGAGAACGGCCTCGCTGCGGAGTGTGCAGCAAATACAACAAGTAGAGCCTGTGCAGATCGGGTGACTGGTGGCGGGCGCCAGCCTGCCGTGGCGATCCGGTCTAATTTGCGACAGGATTTCGGCGGCAAGCTCATCATCTTGTGGAAAACATGCTGCGCCCAGCGCGCAGCGGTGGCGTCGAGGGGGCGGTGGTGGTGGGTGGGTGTGGGGGGGGGGGGGGGGGAGGCTGCGAAACATAGCTGGGCATGGGCTGCGCTGATGCATTGTAAAAGCGAGGAGCGGCGGCGCTGCCACTCTGCATTTGCTGATGTAAATTGCACCGTTGCCGCCATTTCTGCACAGAGACAAGCCTTTGACGGGCCAAAGAGGCCTAGGGTCCGAGAGAGGTGCCCAGGAACTTGGCTCGCCGCGCAACCGAGGAGCCACGCCAGGGAGGTCCGAGGGCGGCCAGGAGAGCTTTCGAGAGGGCAACGGTAGCTGGGGACGCGTCGGGCCATATAGGTATTTACGCGGCTTCGCAGAGGGGGGCGCGCGCCCCGCCGTAGCGGCAAACAGGGTCACTTGGCTCAGAGTGTCGAACGGGTATGTTCGCAGGCCGATGTTGTCAGCGCGTGCGTCCATGAAACTTATGTCCAGGATTTGTGCCGCCTGGGAACTTCAGGAACGCGTCGGAGATGCGGATGATCGGGTCCATGGCTATCGCCCAGGTCAGACCTGATGCATTGCAATGCTGCGCCATGCCCGAGCTGAACGCGATCGTGACGTATAGCTCGCCGTTGAACATGAAGTAGCTGGATGGTGCGAAGTGCATGGCGTGGAAGAGGTTCAGCGTGCGCAGGAAGACGGGGCTGGCGAAGACATGCTTGGAGACGGCAGCGACTGGCAGCCATCCAGCGTTGTGCTGCACGGCGTCGCAGTGGCCGATGTACTTCTGGATGGTGTGTCCCTTGAGGAAGCCTTGCTGGGTGTGTCGCAGCTCTCTCGACCTCGATCTTAGCAGCACCTGCGGTGGCTTTGACGTCCATGTACTTCAGCGAGAGCTGGGGGGGGGGGGGGGGTCCTCGGGAGCGCTGTCAGTGGTGAACTCGCCCTGCACGCTGCCGCTCACCGGCCGGGGGGCAAATTCGGAGCCGTTCAGAACGCGGATGTAGTACTGGCCCGATCAGAGGAAGGAGGAGTACTTCAAGCACGTCATGCGAGGCTTCGAGCGCGGGCCAGGCACGGTGCGGCAGATGTTCCGGCCCAGCAGCTGACGGTGGAATTCTGCTCGTGATGGCCTTGATCTGCGGACTAGGAGGCGGCCCGATGACGATGGTGATGTCCTTCGGCACGTGCGTGTTGATGTAGTCGGTGTCCTTGGCAATGTCTGGATATTTCGCGTTGAAGATGGGTTGCCAGCGAGCGCGTGGCACAACGCCGATGATGTCGATGGCGGGGTGCACCTGCTCGGCTTGGTTGGCGAGGGAATTCGCGAAGACGTGGTTGATTTTCGCGGCGTCACGCAGCGGCGGGGGGTCGGCGGCGAAGCGCAGGACATAGGAGATCGAGAGGAGGGCGGCCTGCTCGATCTGCGGGGGGCACGGCGCGATCCCAGTGATGAAGGAGATGATCGCGTGGATGCTGGCGCGGTCGTCCGAGAACAGCGCGGCGTCGTGCGTGCCCTTTGCGTCCATGGTAAGCTCGTCTGAGGTGAGCAGGAGGAGAGGGCGCTGTTCGGCGCCGCGCCGCTGGCCAGGGCGGCTTCGAATCCGCCGCGTACTTGGGTGACTCTTGTCAGCGGGCACGGGGCCGTGCACGATGAGGCGAAACTGATGCGCGGCACGAGGCTCGAAGCGGCGATATGGGTGCTCGGCGCGGGGCACTTGTCGACGTGGAAGCTCGGAACAAACCGCGGCGCGATATGCACGGCGGCTGGCTGCGCAAGAAAATCAGCAGGGGTAGGCGGCAGCTCGACCCTGGGCATGGCGGCGGCAAATTTATTGGAGTGGTGGGCATTCATGATGACCCTGGACGCGCGCGCGGCGGCGCGCAGGACCGCGGGCGGCTCGATGCGCCCAGGGGCGGAATTGACGCGGGCTTGGCCGTGATCTTCCTGGGGCGTGATCATGTGCTTGCGTTTCGTCTACTTGGGGGCGGCTTGTTTGCGGAAGTAGTGTCTGCTCTTGTGGCGCATGTGGGCATGCGTGTCATCTATCTGCGACGACGGTGGGCGGCTCCACATCGGCATCGCGCCGCTGAGGGGCACGGCGAGGGTTAAGCGCGCCAGGCGGCTGACTCCGCGCCAGCAAAGAACGGCTGGAAGGAAGTGAGGATATTGCCTCGGTCGATGGACTGGCGCTGCGGATTGTCGAAGGCTCGCTCGTTCCACTGGGGGGTGGGCGGGCCCGCCTGGCCTGGGATAATGATTTCGACGACGGGCATGGAGTCGCAGTGGGTCTCTCCATTGGTGCGAAAGGCTCTCCACCGTTGGCGCGGGTAGCGCTGTGCTGATCTGCTTGGGGGACTTGTCAGGGTTGATGTAGATGTCAACTGGCTGGCCTGTGGTGTCAGTCGAAGTAATTCGCTGCCATTGGCCAGATGCATTGCGCATTGCGCGCGAGAGAGCCATGGCGCGGGGCGCTGCGACATCATTGCCTCCTTTAACTTGTAAGGCGAAACGGCGGGCAAGTTCACCGTTGCCGAGTAGTTCCGCACGGTTGGACTGAAGGTTGGCCTCTGCAATCCATTCCTGGAGGTCGTTGCGCACCGCGTTCGGGGCCAAGAGGCGCTGGCAGCCCACGGCGAAGAGCGTCGGATCAGGCTGACGGTCCCATTCGGCAAGGCGATTGAGGTCCGCGACCGGTGTCTGTGCTTCAGCGAGGGCAAGTGTGTCGAGCATCTGGTCGATATGTTGCCGCATTCGCTGTTGTTATGACGCTTGGTGGCCTTGTGCTCTACGGGTGCGAGCGACTTCGTCATGGAGTACACCCGCTCGGCGTTCTGTAGCGGTAACTTGTTGTTGGGCGACAAGGCGAGAACTTTCGCGAGATTCAGCGAGGAGCTGGTCAGCTTGTTCTTGAGATCGAGATGCGGCTGTGGCGACTTGGCGTTGCATGGGCTGGCTCTTGTAGAGCGACGTCAAGATCTTTGGGTCTCCCAGGTAGAGGTCCATGTCGTTCAGGGCGTGCAGGGTGTGACTCTTGTTCAGATCCAGGAGTGGCATGTCCAATGACTGGAGTGGCTGGTGCCGCAGCGGGTTGAGAAGCGATTGTGGGAGCCATTTCGATATCACGCGCGAGTTGCTCGGCGGCTGCAGGCCCCAGCTGCTGCTCGATGCAATTGGCGTTGGCCCAGGGGCCAGCGTCGCCCTGAAGGGGATCATGAATAGCAGGACAATGTGGTGGCTTCTCGATCTCTTCCATGGCTACGGCGGGGGCCTCGGGCGCATCACTTCCTCCTGATATGGCTGATCTGCGGGTCGGTGTCGGTGGAGGGCGTGCAATGCCCCGCCCTGCTGCTCGGGATTGCTGCTGTGGAGCGCCTGCGGGGCCTTGATAGCTGAAGCCTGAGTTGCCACGGTGTTCCAACAGTTCGCGAGCAGCGCGTTGGCCATCTCTACGGGGTTCTTCCCGTCGATGATCTTCGCGGCGTTGGTGGCGGTCCTGTCTGCGGCTGCGGGACGTGGAACCATTGGAGAGGTCGTCCCTGTCGGAAGAAGCGGCGGACACGATGTTGAAGTACTGACAGCAGATATCAGGGTGCTGTTCAGCGATTCGCCAATGGCCAGGTTCACTATACAACCACTGCGTACGTGACAGACTCTCGCTGGTTGGCGCGGAGCAGCACACGTTGGAACGATATGGATGCACGGCACAGGGCTCGATGCGGGTGTATGGATGCTCGACACTGGGTTCGAGACGGTCTCGATGCTCGGCACGAAGCACGCACCGATAGGTATGGCGGCCTGCAACGCCAGAGTGGAAAGCAGGAGTGGACGGCAGCTCGTCCCTGGGTGTGACTGCAAAACAAGTGGGGCTGGCCGCGGAATAGCAATATCCACGCTGCGCTCGCGATGGCGTGCCATCTTGAACCAAAAATGGCTACGGAAGAAAGAGGAGAAGGAAAAGGAGGAGGAGGAGGAGGAGGAGGAGGAGGAAGGAGGAAGAAAAGGAGGAAGATGAGGAGAAGAAGGAGGGAGGAGGAAGGGAGGAGGAAGGCGGAGGAGGGAGGAGGGGGGAGGGAGGAGAGGGGGCGGAGGAGGGAGGAGGAAGGAGGAGGAGGGGGAGGAGGAGGAGGGGGAGGAGGAGGAGGAGGAGGAGGAGGAGGAGGAGGAGGAGGAAGGAGGAGGAGGACGAGGAAAAGGAGGAGGAGGAGGAGGAAAAGGAAAAGGAGGAGGAGGAGGAGGAAGAGGAGGAAGGAGGAGGAAGAGGAGGAGGAAAGGAGGACGAGGACGAGGAGGAGGAAGCGGACGAGGAGGAGGAGGCGGAGGAGGAGGAGGAGGAAAGAGGAGGATTTGTGTTTTGCTCGACGACACTGGGCTGCATGCCGGCATGCATGAGTACGCTGGTGAAGCGTCGCCCATCGGATTGGTGACGTCTGGTCCTGTCCTGTCGGCTATGTAGGCTGGTGCGCACGAGCGGCGCTGCTGCACAAAGCACTCGCGGCGGAGGCAAGCTGCCAGCGAGGACTTCCCCGCGGAGAGTGCCCCCGGGAAACCATGCGCATTCAGGCAAACCTGCGGGCCCAGACGCCCGCCGACATGATGTTGTGCAATTCGCGGCCCCAAAGATGGCGATCGCTTCACAGAAGGTGCCCTTTCCTCCCGGGCCCATTCTTGATGGGCCTGGGGCCCGACAGCGGCCCCCGATGGCCGAAATCAAAGGAACTTGCCGCGACGGGAAAATGATGCAAACCAGCCTGGACCCCGAACGGCCACTTGTTGCACGGTGGGTTTGCAAGGTACGTGGTGCAATTTATCTGGTGTTAGCCGCCTTGCCGAACTTGAGGTTGTCGACTCCACTGCTCGCGCAATCGTCCCACCCACCCACCCGCAACTTGGTTTGCAAAACCCATGCGGAGGCGACGATTGCGATGAGTGCTTAGTGTTGGCTGGTGCATCTTTGCGACCGCGCTCGCCCTCGCATGCTCGCGCGCGCAGCGGCCAGCTAGTTGAGCGCGACCGACGCGAACGCGGTGGCGCTGACCGCTCGGCACATCCCAGCGAACACTTCAGTTCGAGTCGGCGACTTGGGCGAGCGCGGTATCATGGCAACGTCGACAACAGTAGACTCGACGATGATAGTAGCGATGCTGGTGGCGATGACGACGGCACGGCCAGTGACGGCGCAGATGCTGATCACGCCGACGATGATGATGGCGTCCTCGCATCGGTGCGGAAGGTTTGGGAAGGAGTTCGACATGCGCGCGCGACCGACGCGCGATCATGGCCGCATTGTATTATTTCACCCGTGCCCCCCCAGCACGCGCGCAAGTGCGTTCGAATGATTTCGGCATGCGGCGCGACAGGGCCGCTTGGCAGAACTCAGTGACAATGTTGAACAGCCGATGGTTGTCTGACGGATTCGCAAGAACGCGCGCAAGCATTTTTGAAATCATATGTTTTTTGGGGGGGTATGGTTTCGGGACGCTCGGTTTTGAAATCCGTACGAAACCTACGTTTTTTTTTTTTTTTTTTTTTTGATTTTTATTCGACTGGTTTCGGCATGCGCGTGCGACGACGCGCGCGTGTGCACTTCGTATCATTTGTTGCAAAAGGATTATTGCGACAGCGCGCGCGCAAGGGCGTTCGAACGATTTCGACATGCGCGCGCGAAGCCCTTTTGGCAGAATGTTCGGAAAAAGATGAAACACTTGTGGTTTTCCTAAGAGTTCGCAAGAAAGCGCGCGCAAGTTGTTTTTGAACATCCGTGTTGCGAAACCATGTGTTTTGAAATGTGTTCGGGGCATTCGATTTGGAAATTCTTGCGAAGACCATGATTTTTTAAGGATTTCGGCATGCGCGCGCGACGACGCGCGCGTGCGCACTTCGTCCTTTTTTTTTTTTTTTTTTTTTTTTTTTTTTTTTTTTTTTTTTTTTTTTTTTTTTTTTTTTTTTTTTTTTTTTTTTTTTTTTTTACAAGGGGCTTTTGAGAACTGATAACTTTTGATGAACGAGTGCGCGCGCATAGTGTTTGTTGCAACGGGTGGCGGGGGGGGGCGATACTGGCTCGGCTGGGATGGTACGAGTTCATATTCAGGATGGACGATGGGCCAGTACGTAAATTGCACCCCCCCGGGGTACCGATAAGTCTGGCCTCGGGAGGGTGGTGGAGTCATTTCTCTTCAGAAAGGAGATTGGGCGCCCGAGTTATCCAGGGTAACTCGGGTCCGGGGTAACTCGGGTTTGGATTCCCGGAAAAGGAACCCGAGTTAGCCCTGACCCGAGTTATCCCTGATGATTCGGGGCTCTGGACGCCCGAGTTATCCGGGGTAACTCGGGTCCGGGGTAACTCGGGTTTGGATTCCCAGAAAACGAACCCGAGTTATCCCTGACCCGAGTTACCCCTGATGATTCGGGGCTCTGAGGAGAATCTAGGTGGTGCAATATGCGTGGTGCAAGCTAGAGGCGGCCACGGGCGGCAACGTGTAGCGGCGGCCACGGGCGGCAACGTGGCGAAACCATGCCAGATCTCGCCGATTCCTTAGCAGGAAGAATGAGAACACCTAAGTGTAAACACGGTGTGGGGGACATCGTGACATCGTCGGAGGTCAGGGGGAGAACCCCCCACTCTGCGGGACCCTCCGGGAGCCGTCCTCGCGCTCGGCCTCCTCCCTCGCGCTGATCATGGTAGCCTCCCGGCGGCGGAGAGCGCAGCTGGAGGCCCGCGGCGGGCGACGACGACGACGACGACGACGACGACGACGACGACGACGACGGTTCGACGGTTCGGCGGATCGACGGATCAATGGACCGACGACGATCACGACGGCAGCTGTGACGACAGTGGCGACGTGCTGTCGAGCTGGCCCGACGAGCGTCGTGCGGGACATGGGGGGCCCGGCGATGGGGGACAGCCTGGAGGCCAAGTCCTCCTCCTCCTCCTCCTCCTCCCAATTCCCCTCCCCCTCCTCCTCCTCCTGCTCCTCCTGCTCCTCCTTCTCCTCCTCCTCCTCCTCCTCCTCCTCCTCCTCCTCCTCCTCCTCCTCCCTCCTCCCCCTCCCTCCCTCCTCCCTCCTCCCTCCTCCCGCCTCCATCCTCCGTCCTCCGTCCTCCGTCCTCCCTCCTCCCTCCTCCCTCCTCCGCCTTCCTCCTCCCTTCCTCCTCCCTTCCTCCTCCCTGCTCCTGCTCCTCCTCCTTCTCCTCCTCATCGTCCTCATCCTCCTTGTTTTTGCTTTTTGTCATTTTCGGCCTCTGGGGGTCCTTGCCGGGCCTCGGGGCCGTCGAAAAACGACTCGGGATGAAAAACCGGTCCCGGGGAAGGGGTCCAGACCTCTGGGGGTGGACTCTGTGACTAAAATCACCACGTCGGGGGTCTGGTAAAGGCCTGAGATCTGGGCGTTGCATTTTTCACACGGGGCGTTTCGTCCAATTTCGGGCCCCAGGATCAACCATCACAGATCGATCGGCTCGGGAAGTGCAGCAGAAAGATAGGGTTAGGTCGGGCATGTCCCCCTACAGGCGGATTTAGAAGGAACAAACATAAAAAATGCAGAATGCTCAAAAATTATTCAACACATACTTGAACCAGCGTCGCCAGACTATGTTTGGACTCTTTTTGAATATTTCTCCTGTAGGGGGACATGCCCGACTTACAGATAGGGCCTGGGGCTCTGGTCGAGATTTTTCGCGATGCTGTTTGTTCGCAATGTCGGCTCTCGGGGGCACCCTCGCTCCCACCTTAAAGACGAAGCCAAGACTGGAACAAAACCTCTGAACGCCCGAAGCGAGTACGGAAAAATGAATACAATGCCCAACGACAACCCAAAACCAACAGCAGCCGCTGTTGGGCAGGCGGCCTTCTGCCTCAAATGGACAACATCCGCGGCGACGCGGACAACGAATCCTCGGAAATGCCTGAGATCTGGGCGTTGCATATTTCACACCGGGCGTTTTCGCCCAATTTCGGGCCCTGGGATCAACCATCACACAAATCGATCCGGCTCGGGGACTCCAGCCAACATATATCATAAGGATGTGCGATGAGGATGCAGGGGGCGTGGACGCCCATTTCGAAGCTTGTTGAGTGGGGCGCGGCCAACGAAAGTGGCGAAGGATGGACCGAGAAGGCAAGGATATCAGGGTACCCTTGGGAAGGTTGCCCATCCTTGCTATGCAGGCTGACTGTAGTTGGGGGAATCTGCGATTTGGCGGCCCTGGAGGCTGTGCGGGGCGGCGCGGCCGCTCAAAAAGCGCTCCGGAGCGCTCCGAGAGCGCTCTGGAGCGACTCGTCCTGCTGGCTCGCCATCGCTTGGGCGTCCACTCCCCCCGTGTATGTTTCGGCTTCGCGCGCGTAAATTCTTCGCACGAGGACACGAAACGCTCCCCGAGGGCCCTCGCGAAGGAAAAGCGCATACGCCCGAGCGATGCCTGGGACCCCGCCTGGACCACGTCCACCTGGCCCCCCTCCTCGAATGGGGGGGGGGCCGGAGGGGGGGGCACACACCCGCGTGCGCTCCAGATGCACAGGCCACACATCTTTAAGAACCCACTTCAACACGCCACGTGCGTCTCCGGCACTGCGAGAACCCTCCTCCTCCTCCTCCTCCTTCTCCTCCTCCTCCTCCTCCTCCTCCTTCTCCTCCTCCCTCCTCGTCCTCGACTCCTCCCCCTCCCCCTCCCCCTCCGCTCCTCCTCCTCCTCCTCCTCCTCCTCCTCCTCCTCCTCCTCCTCCTCCTTCCTGCGAGGCGGATCCTCGCAGTTGGGAGCTGGAGCTCTCTGGCCCTGGGCGCAGGGACGCGGGCGGGGTGCGGAGGTGCGACTCCTCCTCCCTCCTCCTCCCCCTCCTCCCTCCTCCTCCCTCTCCTCCTCCCTGCTCTCCTCCCTCCTCCTCCCTCCTCCCTCCTCCTCCTCCTCCTCCTCTCCTCCTCCTCCTCCTCCTCCTCCTCCTCCTCTCCTCCTCCTCCTCCTCCTCCTCCTCCTCCTCCTCCTCTCCTCTCCTCCTCCTCCTCCTCCTCCTCCTCATCCTCCTCCTCCTCCTCCCTCCTCCTCCTCCTCCTCCTCCTCCTACTCCTCCCTCCTCCTCCGCTTTCTTTCCCCGACCTGGGCCCACGACCTGGCCAGCAGCATCTTGCCATCGCTCGGACGTCCACTGCCCGTGCATTGTTCGATTTCGTGCGTGTAGATTCTCGCGGGATGATCCGAAATGCTCCTCGACGGTGCTCGCTGAGAAACAATGCACACGCCCGAGCGATGCCAAGGCAACGTGCCGATCGGGGCGTCGACCCCGCGATTTCTGGGTGCGCTCGTCGAGCTCTGATCGCTGGCGTGGGCACCTGCCTCGACATCGTGATTTTTTCTCAATGTCGACCGCTAGAGGTCTGGACCCCTTCCCCAAGATCAACTTTTCATCCTGAACCGTTTTTTGACGCTCCCGAGTTCCGCAAAGGGCCCCAGAGACCGAACAAAACGAAAACCTCCCCTCGTTTGAAGGCCTGGAAATGGGCACCAACACCAACACAGGGGGTTGCCTTCACGGGGGAAGATGATTCCTCGATTTCGGTGTTGGTGGTAAGATTTCGGCCACCTTGGAAGCCAGAAGCATTACCACCATCACCGAGATCGGGATCTTCTTCCCTCGGTGGACGCACACCGCCGATACTGGTGTTGGTGCCAACCTCTAGGCCTGCGACTCGTGCTTTCTTCACAGCGCAATGTCGACCCCCAGAGGTCTGGACTCCTTCCCCAAGATCGGGAAAGGGCCCCCCGAGACCGAACCACGCGAAAACCAGCCCTCGTGTTTTCTTCACAACGCGAGGGGGTTTGAGGTCCGTCGATCGGTCGGTGTGCACCTTGCCCTCCTGGGCCACCGAGCCCAGCAGACGGGCGGAAGGCGAGCGTGCTTGCGGGGGTGGGGTGGGGGGCCCGGGGCCCTGCCCTCTGGCCTGCCCTGGCTTCCTCCTCCTCCGCCTCCTGCTCCTCCTCCTCCTCCTGCTGCTCTTTCTCCTCCTCCTGCTCCTGCTCCTCCTCCTCCTCCTCCTGCTTCTCCTCCTCCTCCTCCTCCTGCCCCTCCTCCTCCTCCTCCTCCTCCTCCTCCTCCTCCTCCTCCTCCTCCTCCGGATGCGCCGTATACTTCGGTCGATTCCGCAAGCAGACAAGAGAGTTCCTTTCTGCCCTAGAAGAAGAAAAACCGGCATCAACATAAACGTTTGGCGCTCCGCGCGGATTTCTTGGATCTGCGCTGGACCCCCCTCCCTGGCGCGTGGAGCGTGTCAAGGGCGGCGCCGAAGGCGCCGACGGGCGGCCCCAGCGCGGTCCCTAGGAATCCGCGCGGAGCGCCAACAATTTATATTTATGTCGTTCTTTCTTCTTCGATACTTTTCAGGCCACTTTGATGTAGCCTTCCGCTCTATTTAGCCGTTGCTATTTCCGCCACGCCCTTGCGGAGAAACCCACCCTACTTTTTTCCCGAGGAGGAAATGTCCACCAGACTTTTTCGCACCTTTGGGGCGCGCTTCCGACGCGATTTCTCGTTGGGAAATCAACCAAATATGGCGGATCCGAAGCCAGGGTGGCCCTGGAGCTCACCCCAAGGCACCCCTGGGCTCGGGGGCAGGCCAACGCTGGGCGCTGGGGCAGTGGTGCCTCGACCGCCTCCGCCAACTTCTTCTCCTCCGTGGGGAGTGGCAGAGACACAAAGACAAAGCCCGCGCGCATGGGTCTGGGTTCGAGGTCAGAGAGCATCAGAGAGCACTAGAGATGCACTGCCGTGAAATGTCAGCTCAGGGTCTGGCGGATGACAAGAATGTGGTCTCAAGGTTCCCCCACTCAATAGTTGAAACGATGCTGAGCAACTTTGCGTTGCTCTCGTACTTCGCGACATCTTCACAGTATAGGAGGGGAGGATGAGGAAGAGAAGCAGGAGAAGGAGGAGGAGGAGGAGGAGGAGGAGGAGGACGAAGAGAAGGTGATGGGAGAACGAGTCGGGATGAAGAGAAAACGAAGGATTGCAATGATCAGTCTGAGCTTCGTACAATGTTAAAGTGGTCGACTATTACCCACAAGAGCGACGAAGGTTTGAAAACACACGGACTGAAGATGGCACGGATGGCTGGCAAGGGGCGATGGACGAGGTACAGATCCGAACGTGCACTTGCACGCTGTACGGGTGGAGCCATAAACGCGAGTGGACGTGCGTACCCACGGGACAACATGCGTCGCGGCTCGCAGACTCGGCTCCCAACACACCTTGGTAGGCGGGGATGGTTGGTGCAATGCTGCAGAAAGGTCCAAGCCAGACGTATTACGACAGGCTGCTCAAGAGCCATCCTGGATCCGAGTGGGGCCCGAGCCAAATAGAGAACGGAGCTCGCCAGATCGCCAGCTCTTGGCTTGCCTACGGATCGGGCTCGCTCCTGGCCGCCGACGCGGCCGTGCCGGCTTGCAACACGCTTTGGGCGCGACGCGCAACACAGCTCGTGAGAGTACGTGCGCCCCATGCGCGCACTTCTCCGCGCCTCCGCTGGGCATGACCATCCGCCCCTGGGTCGCTGCACAACTCCATTGGGAGAACATCTGTTGTTGGGCACTGCACCCTTTCTTACCCGTGCCCATCTCGGGCGTCCAAGGTGTTTTCTTCCAGTTCTGGGCCCATGCCCCGGGGCCGGTTTCTCGCCCCGGGCGGTCGGGGCCCTGGGCAGCCTGCCTCTTCGCGGAGCCTCCGCCGCGTGGCCACTGCGCGCGCGCCGCGGAACGGACGTGGCCTGCCCCGACTCCAGATCCCGCCCTACTTTGGCTTCTTTTCCAACTTCAAGTTGCGTCGGAAATCCACCTAGAAGAGGCCGAATAAGCAGGGCGGAAGTTGCTGCACCCAACAGAAAGTGGGGCGGAGGTCCACAGAGGCAGGGCGGAAACCGCCACAGACAAGTAGGGCGGAAATTGGCATCAGCGGGGCTTGAAGAGTAGGGCGGAAATTCCAAGCCCTACTTACGAAATTCCCCAAAGTAGGGCGGATCTGGAGTCAGGGCTACCTGCCCTGCTGCAGCCGCCGGCGACCGGCGACGCCGGTGCGCGTGGACTTGCCTCGGGGCTGCCTCTCTCTCTGGCCTTGCCTCCAGGCCGGGCGGCAGAGTCGCCCCGTGATGGAGGCCGCGTGCGCCGCGCGGGCCGCAGCCGAATCTGCTGCCGCGGCTGCGTGGGCTGACGGCCTCGAAACTCCCCCCCCGAGAGCGTCAAGGCCGCCAGGCCTCCACCAAGGGGGGAGGGGAGTCCGCGGGCCAGCACCATGCTACTCCCAGCGTTGGCTTGGCGGGGGAACGACGACGGGGCTCCGGCCCACGGGGGGGAAACGTCGACCTGGAACAGGCGACACGCATCGCCGATGGATCGGCGATAGGGGCCCCTTTTGGCGACTCCGCGCGGCCCTGGGCGCGGCGGGCCATCGGGCCCCTCTCGGCGAGGAGTGGGCGGTGGGGGGCCAGTGCGCTCCCCTCTGAGCGCGCCCTCCCGCTGACGTTGCCCCCTGGCTTTCGGCTCACAACTCCGCCCTCCGGCGGCCGCTCGGGACGGCTCGGCTCCCCCCCCCCGGGCCGCTCTCGGCGAGGCGCTGCTGCTGGGAAGCATCCCGGGGCCAGGGGACCGCCGAGCACCGACGAAGACGCCCGAGGAGGCCTGGGACCTCGAGCCCCCCGCCGGAGCCCAGCCTCCCCCCCCCTCCCCCCCCCTTGAGCTTGAGAAGACCTCGAACCTCGACCCCCCTCCCCCCTTGAGCCTGTCCTCTTCCTGGCCATCGCTCGGACGTCCATATCCTGTGCTTTTTTCGGTTTCGTGCGTGGTTTTTTCGCGAAATGATCAAGGATGCTCCTCGATGGTCCTCGCCGAAGGAAACATGCACACGTCCGGGCGATACCAAGCCTCTGACGTTGCCCCAGAGCGCTGGCAAGAGAAGGGCGGAACGGTCTCTGCCTCCTCGGCGGGGCGGGCGCCACGGTGGGCGGTCGGGGGGGGCAGCGGGCCCGCAGGCGCGCCTCGGGACCTGCGCCGCGGAGGCGCGGCAGCGCGGGGGCCTTGTCCATCTGCAGCGCCTCTTCCTGCTCCTCCTCCTCCTCCTCCTCCATCCTCCCTCCTCCTCCTCCTCCTCCTCCTCCTCCTCCTCCTCCTCCTCCTCCTCCTCCTCCTCCTCCATTCCTTCTCCTCCTCCTCCTCCTCCTCCTCCTCCTCCTCCTCCTCCTCCTCTCCTCCTCCTCCTCCATCGCCTCCTCCTCCTCCTCCTCCTCCTCCTCCTCCATTCATTTTCCTTATAGATAGCTTCCCCCTGTCGCACCCCGAGGCCAGTTTTTAGGGCGGGCCGGGCGTTCCGCCCGAGACTCCCTTACTATCTATGACCCTGAAGCTACATTGGCAACAGTTTCGCAGATGGATTGCGTGTCGTTTTCAAAATGTGGCTCTCGCCTTAGCGACGCGCAAATGCTTTTAAACAAAGTTCAAGACCTTCACGGATTGAGGGCGGATCGTTTTCAAAATGTGGCTCTCGCTTTAGCGCCGCGCACATGTGTTTACAAATATTGAAAGAGCTTCACGTATTGAGGGCGGGCCGTTTTCAACATGTGGCTCTCGCCTCAGCGCCGCGTGCACTATTTAACACAAATTAGCAAGAGCTTCACGGATTGGGGGCGGGCCGTTTTCAAAATGTGACTCTCGCCTCTTTTTTTTTGTTGGTTCTTAACCAATACAATAGTTCCATGGACTTCCATGATCAGCGTACCAAGGAATTGTGTTTTGGAAGGATTCAGGATTATGAGGGTGCAACAGTTACGTTGGTTCGTGGTGTTGAAGTCCCAAGAATGGCGTTCAGGCACGATTCAACCTCGTCAAAACGTTACAATCAGGTTGATCCGGGGCGGTGGAATCCAGAGAACATGTTTTGGCATGCTTCAGGGTCTTCGAACAGTTGTCGTCCAACGAGGCAAATCCCTCAGTGGAAATGAACCGTTGTAGGGGTCTATGAAGAGGGAGCTTGGAGAGAGGGTTTATTTCAACATCGTTGATGGCTCTTGGGTTTACACTGGTCCTCCTCCTCCTCCTCCTCCTCCTCGTCCTCCTCCTCCTCCTCGTCCTCCTCCTCCTCCTCCTCGTCCTCCTCCTCCTCCTTCTCCTCCTCCTCCTCCTCCTCCTCCCTCTTCTCCACATCCGTGCCTCCTCCTCCTCTCCTCCTCGAGCGAAGGTGGGGAAACCTTGCTGGCCCAGGGGCATCGTCAAGTCCACCATTGCGCTCGCCATCTTGTGGAGACCCAGGTGGGCGGTGCTCGGACGTCTTCGACATGCTGGACGGGCTATCCTTCCAGTAGTGATCCACCCACAGGGCTTCAACTTACTCACTCTGGTTTGTTATGTCCACCGTTCTCGTCATGCACTGGGGACACATCCGCTCAGGTCTGCAAGGAGAGGTAGCGTGCTTTCAGGTGTACAGCTCCCCTGGATTGTGACAGTGGGGCGTTTTAGCATCCCTGCACCGACCCTCGTTTCCGCAAGTTTCGTCGTGCACATCGGGGCCACGGCTTTGAAGGCTCCCCTGGAGTCTACGTGTATCTGTGTGCCCGAGCGTCGTGAACATCGGGGCCACGGCTTTGGAAGGCTCCCCCAGAGTCTACGTGTACCTGTGCCCGAGGAGCGTGTCGCATTGACTGTGCGCTGGCTTCGCCTGCCGCCGTCCTCTGCGTGGTTAGATTGCGCGCGGTCTAGGACGTCCCCTGGCGACCCCACTGCGGATTAGCTCTGCAGCTCAAGGGCTCACCTCACCACTCCGTCGTTACGCCTTGCCGAACGGTTTTCTCGAGCTGATCGTCCGCAGGCTGCTCCCCAGGCTTGCAGCACGTCCTCCTAAAGCCAAGCTGGAGAAAACTGTCGAGCGGGAGCGGGATCTCCAGAAGCAGGTTGAGCTTTCGACGAAACTGTTGGGGAGTCTCTCGGTCAAGGAAGGTGCTCGCATCTTGGGACCGCCTGCCACCCAAAGCGAGCGCAGGAGCCCCTAGCGACCCGACCCCCGCCCAGCCCCTTTTCCCCTCCTCCAGCGGGCGTCACAGCTGATGCCCTTTGGTGTGAGGGCGAGTCTGACCCGTGGGCAGCCCACCTTTCTGTCCGATGCCAGCGCTAATCTTGTTGACGAAGAAGGTCGACCCTCACTCATTCATCGCAGGACGCCCGCCGTGAGCACGCCTGATACTGATGACTCTAACGTCTCCTCTCGGCCAGGGAACGATTGAAGGACCCCCTCCTGGAAGACCCGGGCCCCGCCACAGAAGGCCAGGGCTCAGCCTGGCACTGCCTCCGATCCCCACTCCTCTGCTGATGCTGCCGCCGCTCCGTCGTGCTCCCTTCCTGCAGAGACGCGGCAAATCGCTGAAGCCGGTCCGGGCGTCCACCAGCACGCGGAGCAGGACGCCTGGGAGCCCCTCCGCGCACCGCTATCATTCCAGTCAGTGGGGCTTTCACTGGCTGGACTGACGGAGTTGAGAGGTGCATCTGGATCCACCATGGTCGAGAGCAGGAGTTGACTAAGCCCACCCCTGCACCAGGACCCAGCCTAGAAGTCCACCGAGCCCAGGAGGGTTCACGCTTGAGGGACGTGCCGTTCTGTGAAGGTGCAGCCACTTGGTGGGCTAGAGCACTGACATTAGTGAAGGAAATCTCACATCACGGAAACAAGAACAATGGTAAGAAACCACTATAATCACTTGCAGAAGAAGCATCAGTCAAGCTGGTGTGTCCGCGTCCTGATGGCATGCGTAATTTCATGGGCAAACTACCCACGGCTACTTCTTGGAATGAATGGCAATAAACCCTTCGGCATCTTGGCGATCAGGACCCTGGAATTATGCCGGCTTATGTTGAGGAGTTGGAGGCAGCTGTGAGGCGCGAGCGCGCCAAGGCTGTTAACGACTCGCTGCATGATTTTTAACAACGGTTTGTAAGCCATGAAGACATAGGCAAGGTATTCGTGTCAACCAAGTCCCCCCCGTGACCAGCATTGAGGTCGACGCCCCCGACAGCGGCATGATCTTCCACATGTCGATGTTGTCGACAAGAAGGCTCTGCAATGGCAAGAATTGTGGGGTCTACGAGGCCCGTCACGATCGAACGTGTCCAGGATGTGTGTGTGTGTGTGTGTTCGAAAATCTGAACCCGTGCTGCTGATGAGCCTTTTCCTCCTCTGACTGGTGGAAAGGGTCGGGCGGCTATCAAGGGGATGCGGGCGCATGAAAGGCAAAGACTGGATCGCATCTGCCCAGCCGACCCCGACAAGCTGCCAGCCGCGGCCATCGAGGAGCTCCTGGCTTTGTTCAGCATGGTGGAACTATGTGGCACACAGCTGTGCCAATTATCAGGAGCTCTAGGCCGAGAATTCCCAAAGAAATCATCTGGTGGTCTGCGTTACGTGTCGTGTCTGGCCTCTCGCTCGAGACCCTCACACCAAGGAGTGGGGCGCTTGCAATCAGACTGATTGGGACGCTGCGGTGCAGGGGAATTCGGCTTTGGCAGAGGCATGCATGAGGGCCTTAGTTGAGGCATGCTTTTTCTGGTTGGAAACTTCGCTGGGCCATGCCCTCATGGATATCAACAATTTTTCCTCTGCAAGGCTCTGGCCCGGGGTTCTCTTTTCGCAAATTTTGTCGTCTCCTTTAACAGCTTTTGCCTCCGGCCTCGACTTGCCTAGGGCTGGCTTTAAACTTTGAGGTTGTCCCGAGTGAAACGTTGTTTTTAACTCCGACCGGTAAAACATAGCGAACAACTGCATTTTCGTTTATTGCGGATGTCTCGAGCGACACGCTTGTTTTGTAGAATTCCTTGAGGATTTCTCTATCGAAACTTGTGTTTTGTCTTGTGGGTTGCTCCTTTCCTGTGGACCAGAATTCAAAGGATGTCTGAGGCGAAATGCTTGCTTTTCACGTGCACAAGCTACCCAGAGGGTTATCTAGCATGGTGGTCCCGAGGTGGGACCGTGTGTTTCCACCTTCCCAAGCCACCCAGAAGGGTATCTAACACGGTGGTCCCGAGCTGGAACCACGTGTTTTCACGTGTCCAGGCCACCCAAGGGGATACCAAACATTGTGGTCCCGAGTTGGGCCCACGTATTTTCACGTGCCCAGGCCACCCAGAGGGGTATTTAACATGATTGCCCCGAGCTGGAACCACATGTTTTTACATGTGCGGGCAACCCACGGGGGGGTATCTGGCCTGTGATCGTCTGGGGGGCCCGACCGTGGGGGCCCAAAAGAGCCAGACAAAATCAATACATCTACATCAGGTGTGTGATCACTTCACACAGTTTCTTCGGCTGGTAGTTTTCTCGTATTTCCTCTGGGGGTATCTAAAATGGTGGCCCCGAGAGGGGTCCCTAACATGGTGTCACCCCGCTGAACCTACGTGTTTTCACATGTCCAGGCCACCAGGTAAGGGGCATCGAACATGGTGGTCCCGAACTGCAGCCGATTGTTTTCATGTGCCCAGACCACCCAAGGGGATGTTTAACATAGTTATCCCGAGCTGGAACCACGTGCTTTCACGTTCGCCGTCAACCCAAAAGGGGCATCTGACTTGATGGTCCTGAGCCGGAGCCGTGCGTTTACGTGTCCAGGCCACCCAGAGGGGTGGGGGGTATCTAAGATGGTTGCATATTGCCCCTCGCTAGAACCATGTGTTTCTTGTCCAGGCCACCCAGAAACGGTATCTAACATGATGGCCCCGGGCTGGAACCATGTGTTTTCGCCTGTCCAGGCCACCCAGAAAGGGGCATCTAACATGGCTGCCTCAAGCTGGAACAACATGTTTTTTCACGTGTCCAGGCCACGTAAGGGGGCATCGAACATGGTTGCCTCGAGCTGGAACCGCATGTTTTTACGTATGCGGACCAGCCAATTGAGGCATCTATCACGCGGTCGCCTGGGCGGCCCCATTGCGGTGCCCACAAGGGCCGGACAAAATCAACAACTCAACGCCTGATGTGTGATAATTTGGCAACAATTTCTTCGGCTGGTGACTTTCCAGATCCCCCCTGGGATATCTAACATGGAGGTCCCGAGCTGGAGCCGCGTGTTTTCACGTGTCAAGGCCACAGACAGATCGAGCTGGGGGCCCAACGCAGTTCTGTGGGGATTCGGATGCCAAGGAAGACTTGATACCCACGACGCAACAAAGCAGACCTCTTTAGGTTCGCCCCCTCTCGGCTTCCGCTTCCGAACTGAATCGGATCTTGAGTTCGAGCTGGTCGAGCGCCCCGCGCGTTTCGATTGCGGCCAGATCCGAGTTATGCGTTCAGCCAGCTCGAGCTTAAGATCAAGATCAGCTCGATCGGAATTCTGACGCAACGGTCGCCCCGATCCACAATGCAATAGAACACAGCACTTCAACACGGCATGGTGCGCCTCAGTTCATCGCGGCACAGAACAGCACAGCCCCTGGCACTGTACGTCGCCATCGCTACCTTGCTCATTCCCAGTGTCCGTCGTCCAAATATTGGGTCTTGAGCAATTTCCGTGCTTCACATTTCTGTATCCCTTTCCGGATCGTGGGCCGATCATGTTACGATGAGATCGAGCGGCTCATTCTGGCTGGTCGAGCCTTGGAGTAAGGATCCCTAGCGACGAGCTTGTGCCTTGAGTTACAAGTGTTCGCAGGGCCCCGTCTCCTAGATACTTCCTGGCTCACCAGATCGATCATGCAGGCCTTGGACAGAGGGGCGAGATTCGCGAAATTCATGACGCATGCAATTATGACCCACATCACTACGTGTTATACTTCCTTGTCCGAGAGGTTGTGGGTGGACGACCTCTCTCGCAAGCAAGTAGCGAAGGACCTCGAGAAGAGGACTGTTACTACGCAGGACTTGCTGCAGGAACAATACTTGAGGCTGGCGCCTGAGAGTGCAATGCGATCACAATCGCGACCGTTTCTGGTGCTAGGGCCTTGGTCAACCGCCTTCGTTGGAGGGGGCAACGGGGCCGTCAGACATCATATTTGGGAATCGATCTTGGGAATGGCAAGAGCCTTGCCCGTCAGAAGCGACCAGCGAGGATGGCGCAGTCGAAGACGAAACACCTCAGCATCGAGCGCTACGCCGCCGCATCTCGTTACTTCCGCATGCTTAGGAAGGTAGGTGTGTGTATATGTGTGTCGCATCTTATTGTTCCCACATGCTTAGGAAGGTAGGTGTGTGTGGTGGTGGGGGGGGAGATGGCCGCCAGCTGTGGGCACCAAATCCATGGTCGTCCTCGGCTGTTGATTCAGGAGCTTCGTCGTCGCTTATTCTAAATCCCTTATTATTCGTCCCCGGGTCCAATTTTTTAGGGCGCCTTTCTTGTAACTGGGGGGGTCCGGTTTATTGGGGTGCTTTCTTCGGATCGGAGCTTAGGGGGTCCGGTTTATCGAGGCGCCCCGTCGACGAGGGGGGTCCAGAATCCTAGGTCGCGTTTGGAAGGGGGAGGTCCGTTTTTTAAGGGGGGGGTCAATCAGTAAGGGACGCGAACATGGCAGGGATATCGCTTCGTGGCTTGACCTTCGCGCTCCCACTGCGAGACCCTGGTTACCGCTCCTCCTCCCTCCCTCCCTCCCTCCTCCTCCTCCTCCTCCTCCTCCTTCCTCCTCCTCCTCCTCCTGCTCCTCCTCCTCCCTCCCTCCCTCCCTCCCTCCCTCCCTCTCCCTCCCCCCCTCCTCCTCCTCCTCTTCCTCCTCCTCCTCCTCCCTCCTCCTCCTCCTCCTCCTCCTCCTCCTCCTCCTCCTCCTCCTCCTCCTCCTCCTCCCTCCCTCCCTCCCTCCCCTCCCTCCCTCCCTCCCTCCCTCCCTCCCTCCTCCCTCCTCCTCCTCCTCCTCCTCCCTCTCCTCCCTCCCTCCCTCCCTCCTCCCTCCTCCCTCCCTCCTCCCCTCCCTCCTCCCCCTCCCTCCCTCCCTCCTCCCCCCTCCCTCCTCCCCCCTCCCCCTCCTCCCCTCCTCCTCCTCCTCCTCCTCCTCCTCCTCCTCCTCCTACCTCATCGAACAATTGCTGCGGGTGCGGATCGAGGAGCCCAAGGTCCGGGCGCCTGTCAGCAAGGCACGGCAGGACATCGCCGACCAGCTCAACCGGGTTGGTTCCCGCCACCGAGCGCGTCACGTGCGTGGCCCAAGGACCCTGGGGCACACAAATAAATAGACACAAGTAACAGGATTCCCTATATGTTCCCGTATTTTCTGTGTTTTCTTCTTCCCCCCCCACTTCCCTTATTCTCTTACATTTTCCTGAATGTCGACGATGAATTGTGTCTGCGTGTTTTTTCCCTCCTGGCAATTTCTGGTTCAGTTCACGATTTACGTCACGCTGGGCGGGGCCCAGCCAATCCGGCTGACTGGTACCCACCACAAGCCGATCGCACAGGTGAGGTTCGAAGGTTGGAAGTTCGACGCCAGCCAGCTCGAGTCGGCTGAGGAGGCGAAGGGTCTGCTCGACGACTTTACCCAGACATTCCCATACCAGCTGTGGAACGATGCGTCCACATGGTTCGCCGGCAGTGGCATGGAATCAGGTCTCGGCAACTACAGTTTTCGCAAGCAGCTCATCCATCTCGAGAGCCTACCAGACGGCCGACGATTGGCCGAGATGCTCATGGTGATCACAGTCGGTTGGGTGTGGACAGAGCCAAGACGCAAGGAGGGAGGATCTCATTGTTCAAGCTTGTGTGCACGGTGTCCTCAAGCAATCGTGGAGGCACCCATCCGTAGGCATTGATGCCATTGCAACACCAGCTCTGCGACCTTTGACATGACCGAGGACCTGTGTCACCGAGCGGTTACACATGTCAACCTAGCAGAATGTGTCTTGCTTCGTGGGCGTGTTCCTGCGGGATGGGCTCGAGTTGACAAACCGACTCAGAGTGAGGAGAAGGAAGGCGTGAAACAAGATTACAGTGGAGGCCAGTCCACAAGAAAACTTCCACAAGAAACCAAACCCTGAGACCCCAAGGCGTCCATTGATTCTTGGTGTGGGAAGGTCCACGCCTTCCACAACAAAACCATCGAAACCCAAGAAATCCGGGGCACCCTGGAGGCAAGCAGGGTGTTTCTTGGCATGGGCTTCCACTGTATGCTGGCAGCTTCTCCTTCGGTTCTGGATCAGTGGGCAAACGAACGATTGGCTATTCATGGTGATGCGTCTGGAGGTGCTGGCAAACACGCACAAACGATCCACGACTTCGCCGAGTTGGGTTGGTCAACGTTTTCTCATTCGGCGTTTCGACATTGGGTGAAAGCGGGGGGGGAGGGGGGGGGGTCTTGCAGCTGGACCTCTGCTTAGTGCGACTGTTTGCAACAGCGTGTCCATTATGGGGGAGACTGCACCTGCTTGACACAGGCGCAAAAAACAGCCAAAATCCACTCCATGGGGGGGGGGGGGGCGAGGGCCCGCGCCGATCGGTACAATAATTAATAAAAAAACGATCATTTGGCTCCTGGTGCTCTCTCAGGTGATGAAAACAATTCCGGTCCATGCATGTCTGGCCCGCTTCCTGGTGGCCGACAACTGGTGGCGCGGGGAAAACTGCACATGCTGGAGGTAAGTAGTCTTTGGTCCTCAAGGCCCATGGTTTGCGTGACAGACAACCAAGAGGTGTACTGTGAATGGTGGGCTCGAGCATACGATCAACCGACAGGTGCGAATGCAGACATCTGGAAACTAATTCGAGGCCATATTCGAACCCGTGCCCATGCAGAGATTGCTGTGCTCAAGGTGCCTTGACATCTGGAGGGCCAGGAGGTCATTGTTAAGATTCCTGCTTGGATGCTTGCAGGCAGCGTGTACGCAAATACATTGGCAGCCATAGTTGCTAAGGAAGCACGGGCTCCCCAGCATCAATGAGTACGTGCTCAACATATTGAAAATGATGCCAGGATCATTCGTGAGACTTCTTTGGGTTTCCCTGCCAAATGTTGCCGGCGGTGAGCGAGGAAGACATCCGAGGCTCCTGCCATTCCGTCCCCCCGGTGCTGGTGCGAAAGCCCTCTTTTGTTCGGAGCATGTGGTGGCCAACTGTGTAAAACATGCACACTTTGTAGGGGTTCTGTCACGGTGGCCAGTCTTGAATATTGATTCGCGGCCACCGTGTGTTCCTCTCGAGGTTGCCACGAACGAAGTCTCCAGTTTACCCGCAAGTCGGGCCTTACATCTCGCGGGGGGGGAAGGTCCACAGTTCTCACAAGATGAGATATCACGAATCCCAAGGGCCCTGCTTTTGTGGCAGGTGCGGGTCCATCGGACATTCCCCATTGAGGAGGTTGGCTGGTCCCTAGAGATCCGATGTCGTGATTTTTTCAATCCGCGGTCCCCGGAAGCCTCGATCCATTTCCCAGGACCGGTTTTTCATCCCGAGTCGTTTTGTGAGGGTCCCGAGGCCCCGCGAGGGCCCCAAGGGGCCGAAATTTGCGAAAAACCTCCGTCGTGTTTTTTTCAATACCTTGGATCTCTGGGTCCCTGCCTTCCCCCCCCGATCACGGCCACAGGCAGGGAGCACCACCGTCGTGTAGACAGAGCTTTTTGGCCTAAAATGCTCAGCAAGGGCCAGGCGGAGCAGGCGGCCAGGGCCTAAACACATCAGACTCGCCTCGCGACCGCTCTCATCTCATCTCATCACCTCCTCCTCCTCCTCCTCCCTTTCCTCCTCCCTTTCCTCCTCCTCCTCCTACTCCTCCTCCTCCTCCTCCTCCTCCTCCTCCTCCTCCTCCTCCTCCTCCTCCTCCTCCTCCCTCCCTCTCCTCCGCCCCCCCCCTCTCCCCCACCTCTCCTCCTCCTCCTCCTCCTCCTCCTCCTCCTCCTCCTCCCTCCTCCTCCTCCTCCTCCTCCTCCTCCCGCCTCCCGCCTCCGATTCCTCCTCCCAGACTCCCAGCAGCCGGGTCCTCCTCCTCGCTCTTCGCGGCGTGCTCCGCCGAGAGGCGGGACGCTCGTCCTGCCCGAGAGCGGTGCGCGAGGCACCCGCGCCCGCCTACTGGCGGCCGCCCTAGGCCTTTCCAGAGCGCCGGGGGTGGAGGGGCAGTCTCAGGAGAGCCAGGCAAGAAGAGGAGGGATATGAAGGGGCCGAGGGCACACGAGTGAATAGACACAGATCACAGGATGCCCGATGTTTTCCCATGTTTTGGCTGGGTTTCCGTCTTTCCCCCCACTTCCCACATGTTCCCATATTTTCTGGGAAATCCACTATCACTTGTGTCTGTGTTTTTTTTCCCCTCCTGAGCTTAGCACATCATGGCCCGAGGCACGCTCGCGGACGAGAGGGGCAGGACGCGCTGAAAGGAGAAGAGGGGGCCGTGAACCCTGAGCGGCCTCATGGCCCCGGCAACGAAACAGTCCATCCCCCCCCTCCTGGACGCCCCGAGGGTGCTCCCTCCTGGCTGGCTCGGGGGGGGGAAACACCGAGCTGGAATCAGCCGACACCTCGCCGACAGAGCGGCGCCGGGCCCCCGATAGCACAGCCGCCCGTCCCTGCGCGGCGTGGGCTCTCCGGCCCCTCTCGGCGATGAGCGGGCGATCGGGGCGCGATGCCCCCCCCCCCCCCCCTCCCCCCGAAGGGTGCGCCAAGCGAGATCCATGGTCGACTCTTCGAACGTCTGGCCGCCCCCCGATGGCGTCGGCACCCTGGCCGCCCCAGCCCCGCGCCCTCCAAACGACTGCCGCCACCTTAAAACGACGCGAAGATCGGGACAAAATCGGATCGGGATAACTCGAAATCTCTGAGAATCGGCGGGTTTGGAGGATGTATTGGGCGCCGCGGCCGCTCCAGAGCTCCGGAACGCTCTGGAGCGATTTATCCCGATCCTAGCTCTGTTTTACACCTTGCCTTCCACCGCGCCTGAGTGCGTCCGCCGAGATCCGTCCGGGCTCTCCGACGACATGCTTTGTTCCGCCCCGTCGCGATTTGCTCCTCGACTTCGCGCCCCGCCGGGGGGGCCGTTTTCGGGGCCATGCCACATGGATCTGGGGCAGGGAACTACTTACAGTGGAGGCCGGTTCACAAGAAGCCTTCCACAAGAAACCCAACCCTGAGACCCCAGGACGTCCATGGATTCTTGCTGTGGGCACGTCACGCTTTCCATGGCAAAACCATCGACACCCAAGAAACCCAGGGCACCCTGGAGGCAAGCAGGGTGTTTCTTGGCATGGGCCTCCACTGTACCCCTGGTCGGGGCCGCGGGTTGAAACAATCGTGCGGGCGGATGTCAGGGGTGGTCGATTCTCGAAGCTTCCGGCCGCCCTCGGGTGGCATCTGCGCTTGGCTCCAGATCAATCCGCCTCTTGCCGTCGCTCGGACGTCCATTCCCCGCGCACTTTTTCGTCTTCGTGCTTCCACTTTTCCGCCAGATGGTCCAAGATGCTCCACGATGGTGCTCGCCGACAATTAAAGACACACGCCCGAGCGATGCCAAGGCCTTCGGCCCCCAGGGCTCTGGCACTGGATCCTGGGGATGCTGGGCGCGCCGGGGCCTTTTCAACCAGCGGCTTGGAGCGCCTGGAGGGGTCTCGCGAGCAGGCAGGTTCCAACTGGAACACTATCGTCACATGTGGAGGACCCGAAAGAGGGAGGAGGGAGGAGGGATGAGGGAGGAGGGAGGAGGGAGGAGGGGAGGAGGAGGAGGAGGAGGAGGAGGAGGAGGGAGGAGGAGGAGGAAGGAAGGAGGAGGAGGAAGGCGGAGGAGGAAAAAGAGGAGGAGGGGAGGAGGAGGAGGAGGAGGAGGAGGAGGAAGGAGGAGGAGGAGGAGGAGGAGGAGGAGGGAGGAGGAGGAGGGAGGAGGAGGAGGAGGAGGAGGAGGAGGAGGAGGAGGAGGAGGAGGAGGAGGAGGAGGAGGAGGAGGAGGAGGAGGAGGAGGAGGAGGAGGAGGAGGAGGAGAGAGAGAGAGAGAGAGGAGCAAACATGAGTGACGAGAAGAAAGGGGTCTTACGCGAGATGGCATAGCGACCTTACGCGGCGGCTTACGCGGGCCGCCGGCGCGGCACGCTGCAGTGGAGACGGGGGCGCTCACGCGCGACCTTACGCGGGCAGCTTACGCGCCAATGCAGGCGCAGACCCCGTTTTTTCGCGTCGCTCACGTGGAGAGGGACATGGAGAGTGAGGGAGCGGGAAGGGCCCGAAAGGGGCTGAGGGACTGAGGGAGGGACGACTGCGAAGTGGTGCCCCCCCGAGCGAGGCCGAAAACGGCCAGGCACCTCCCGTCCTGATTTTCTGTTTACGGCGCGATCGTGTCTGGGGGAGTGGGAGTGGGCGTCCCTGAAACTCTCGTCGAGGTCTACCCTCCACTGGGGCCGGAGTGGGAGCCCCGAAACTCTTGTCGAGGCCTACCTCCCAGCCGCGCGGAAGAGCGCCTTTTGCCCACGAGAGGCAGACCCACACCCCCGATGTCATGATTCTGTTCGCACCGTCTACCCCCGGAGGCAAACGAAAGAGCGGAACAGAAACCTCCCGTCGTGATTTTTTCACGACGCGAGGGGGTCTGGGCTTGCGACGAGAGGCAGAGCCCGCCACGAGCAGCTCGCCCGCGGCGCTTCAGAGAGCTGCGAGCGGCAGGCCCGCCTCTCGGGCGAGCTGCGACATCGCGACGGGAGGTTTTCCTCGCTCTTTTCTCGGCCTCCGGGGGCCCTCACCGGGCCTCGGGACCGTCAAAAAAGGACTCGGGACGAAAAGCCGGTCCTGTGGAAAGGGCCCAGACCTCCGGGGGTCGACGTCGTGAGCAAATCACGGCGGGAGGTCTTCCTCGCTATATTTTCGGCCTCCGGGTGCCCTCGCCGGGCCCCAGGACCGTCAAAAAACGACTCGGGATGAACAGCCGGTCCCGGGGAAGGGGTCAGGACTTCCAGGGACCCCGTGTTGGAAAAGTCAGGACGTCGCATGTCTGGATCCCCCCCCCCCCATTGGAAGAAGGGGAGGCGTCACCACCACCACCACCACCCCACCACCACCACCACCACCACCAGGGGGGGCCACCTCCAGCGAAGGGGTCCGCGGTGCCTCCCCGACTCGGTCCCGGGGAAGGGGTTTAGATTCCTGGGGGTCGACGTTGTGAAAAAAAACACGGGCGTCGGGGGAATCTGGGGGAGGAGGCGACCAAGTGAGGAGCCCGTGGGGCGCGCGCCCTCCAGGGCCCAGCGAGGACGAGGGGCTCCATATGCATGAGCTGGTCGATCCTGCCCAGGCCCACCCTGGGCCCAAGATCGGCTTCCACGCCCTCCTGGCTTGGCCGGGAGGGCGTGTACACCCATCTCGGGCCCAGGGTGGGCCTAGCCAGGAGTACGGTCTGCGCCCTCCCGCGCCGCAGGAGAAGACCGAAAGCTTGCTCCGCGGACTCCGCGCAACTGCCGCTTCAGCCGAAGCCCAGGTCGCCTAACTTTAGGCCCGGCATGCCCTCCTACAGGCGGGTTCTGGACAAGAAATGAAGCACAATCGAAGCTTCAAAAAATCAACAGAGCACGAAAGATCGTCACCATACCATCTTTTTCCTATTCTGGAATTTCCTCCCGCAGAGGAGCACGCCCGCCTTCAGCCTAACTTCGCGCATCGCGCCCCGCGATGCGTGGCGCGCGATTACCTACGCACCCTCGCGCCCTCGCGACGCCCCCCCCCCCCCCAGCAGGAGGAGTAGGAGGAGTAGTAGGAGGAGGAGGAGGAGGAGGAGGCGGAGGAGGAGGAGGAGGAGGAGGAGGAGGAGGATGAGGAGGGGAGAATGGCAGGCCCAGATCGGCTACGAGCAAGAGCGACCCTGGGCCAGAGTGACCCTCTTGCTGCGCGGCCTACGGGGGGGGGCCCTTCGAAGACACCACCAGGCGCGCAGACCGCTGCTGTCGCGCCGCATTCGGCGATCGCGGGGCCCTACCGGGCCCGCACCAAGGGTCACTCCGGCGAAAGGTCACTCTTACATGTAGCCTTAGGTCGGGCCTGTCTCCAGACAAGGGGATTCTGGACGAAGAATTAAACATAGTCAAAACATTTCCAACAATGACCAAGAATACCCCAAACATCGTCCCCATAATATGTTTGGACTGTTTTTGAATATTCCTCCCGTAGAGGGACAGGCCCGACTGAAGTGTAGCCGATCTGACGTCCCCTCCCTAGACGACCAAGACGACGATATCGACGACGACGGCGACGACAAAGACGACGATACCGACAACGACGACAAAGACGACGACGACGACGACGACGACGACGACGACGACGACGACGACGACGACGACGACGACGTGGACGTGGAGTCTTCGATGCATCGCCGGCAGATCGGCGACGGGCCCCCGATCCCGACTCCGCGCGCCGCTGTCGCACCGCACTCGGCGATCGGGGGACCCCATTGGGCTCGCACCAAATGGTCTCCGAGGAGGAGGAGGAGGTGGAGGAGGAGGTGGAGGAGGAGGAGGAGGTGGAGGAGGAGGAGGAGGAGGAGGAGGAGGAGAGGAGGTGGAGGAGAGGGAGGAGGAGGAGGAGGAGGTCGAGGAGGAGGAATGAGGAGGAGGAGGAGGAGGAGGAGGAGGAGGAGGAGGAGGAGGAGGAGGAGGAGGAGGAGGAGGAGGCCACGACGCGCGCAGAAGCGCGAGAGCGCCCTGGCGCCCCCGCGGGTGACCCCCGGAAGGGGGCCGGGCGACGGCCCGGCCGGAGCGAGGGCTGGCCGGCGCGCGCGCGACGCTCTTTTGGGCGTGGTCAGACGAGCGTGCGTCCCTCGCCCAAGGATTTACTGGAGGCCTGGAAATTGGCACCAACACCAGCGCAGGGGGTTGCCTCCCCAGACCTCCTCGAGTCGTGAAAAAATCACGACGGGAGGTTTTTCGCTATTTGCGGCCTCCGGGGGCCCTCGCCGGGCCTCGGGACCGTCAAAAAACGAGTCAGGATGCAAAGCCGGTCCCGGGGAATGGGTCGGGACCTCTGGGGGTCGCGTCATGAAAAAATCATGACGTCGGGGGTCTGGGTTGGAGGCCTGGAAATTGGCACCAACACCAGCGCAGGGGGTTGCCTCCACAGGGGGAGGAGGATCCTAGATTTCGGTGTCGGCGGCAATCTTTCGGCCACCTTGGAGGCCATAACATTACCACCATCGCCGAGATCGGGATCGTCTTCCCTCGGTGGAGGCACACCGCCGATCTTGGTGTTGGTGTCAACCTCTAGGCCCGCGACTTTAGCCTTGATCGCCAGAAAGAATGTCGAGCGCCAGGAAAGTGCCGAGACTCGAGCGTGTTCACGCGTCGGGCCCCGGGAGACACTCGTCCGACACTGTTTCGACACTCGTCCGACACTTTTCCGGGTGCTCGAAATTATTTCAGGGATGTGGTCCTTAAGTACGATGAGAGCAACATAGTTAACCCAAGGCGCCCCGCCCCCACGACTTCCGAGGAGGCCCCCGAGGCCTCCAGAGCACCCCTCGCGAGGTCCAGGGAGACCCGGGGACCTCAGAATGGAGCGAGAAGGCGGGGGCACCTCGCGTTAGGTCGGGCATGTCCTCCTACAGGCGGAGTTTTGGGGAGCAGCAAAACACTGTCGAGCAACATCTGCAAATCACACATCATACCCATAACATCGCCCCCAGACCATTTTTGTGATTCTTTTTGAACACTCCTCCTGTAGAGGGACACGCCCGACTTGAGTCTTGGGCCAGGGACCCCCCCCTGGCAACCCCCGAGCCCATGCCCCGGCATCCTTGATCTTCTGCTCGAACTCTGCCTTCACCTGCCGGGGGCAGCGGCCCTCATCTCGCTACGCTGAGGGCATGCTGGCATCCAGGTTCCGAGGGCCCCGAGGATCACCAACTGTCGGGGGCGCGCAGATATGGATTAGCGATCCATGGATTTGGCGCGCGGTCGCCTAATCCATGGATCGGGGGAGGTGCCCTCCCCAAAATGCGGCCGGTGCCGCCTCGCTCGGCGGCGGACACCCACGATTTCCCATGGAAACGGGATCCGTCGCTAATCCACGCCCCCTTGATCCATGTTTGCAATCGCCTGAAACTGAGCCTCGGCCATGGGTACCACCGGCGCGCTCATCAGCTGAGGAATCCTCCAGGGCCTGAAGCCTCCTGGGCACACTCCTTCACGGACGCCCACGCCGTGGGCCCGGGAGGCTTCTGGCTGGCGCAGAGAAGCTAAGGCACGGAGGCTGGCAGGTCGAGAGGCGTCGAGGTGAGATTGGGGAGGCTGGGGCCGCGCATTCCTCACTCCACATGACCCAGACACCCCCCGCCGTGCTCTCTGACGGAATGGTTCTCGGAAGCTGCACATGTGCAAAAGCCTCTCATCCTGACCTTTCGCGAATGGAGAGCATGTCCAGGAGCCTCGATCCACACGACACGTGCTGGGCCGGAGCCCGAACACACCGCCGCCTGGCCAGGGCCCAGGACTTGGTGCAGGGGCTGGGCAGGCTCTGCGGCTTCCCTGCGGGGGCGACCTGCCTGAGTGCAAGTGCCCTGCGCCGGGGTCGGGGGGGCCCTTGCCGTCGCTCGGACGTCCATTTCCCGTGCATGTTTCGGTGCCGTGCGTGCTTTTTTTGGGGGGGGGGGCTCGATGGTCCAGGATGGTCCTCGATGGTCCCCGCCGGGGAAAAATGCACACGTCCGAGCGATGCCAGGGGCCAGGCTGGAGTCGCCCGAGGGGGTGCCCGCCGCCTCCCCCCCCCTCCCGCTCGCGGCGCACGCCGTGGCGCTGCTGTGGCCGCCGCCCGCGCCTGGGCCCAGTGGCACGCCCTCTGCCGGGGGCTCCTCGGGCCGCGCCGCTGCCCCCCCCCCCCCCCCCCGAGGCGCGGGGCACGGGCCCGGCTGCCCCCCCCCCCCCCCCCCCCCCGGATGCGCGCCACGCAGCACGTGGCGCACCGACACGGAGCTCAGCGCGCGGACCGAACTAGGGGAGGAGGAGGAATGAGGAGGAGGAGGACTGAGGAGGAGGAATGAGGAGGAGGAGGAATGAGGAGGAGGAGGAGGAGGAGGAGGAGGAGGGGAGGAGGAGGAGGAGGAGGAGGAGGAGGAGGAGAGAGGAGGAGGAGGAGGAATGAGGAGGAGGAATGAGGAGGAGGAGGAGGAGGAGGAGGAGGAGGAGGAGGAGGAGGAGGAGGAGGAGGAGGAGGAGGAGGAGGAGGAGGAGGAGACAAGACAAGACAAGACAAGACCCATGGGGCGCCAATGACCCAACCACCGTCAGAGCTACGCTGGCGCCTAGGTTCTGCTTCAGCAGGCCTCGCCGTGCCGCCAGGCACGCTGGCCTGCGCCCCAGTGGGGGCAGACACATGCTCGGCGGCGGGCCCTACGGCGCGCAGCCTGTGGCTGCCACCGTGAGCACCTATCCCGAAAAGAAACTCTATCCGAGACACGACTCAAGAGCAAAAAGATCGAGGCGAGCGACGAGCGATTAGCGAGCCGCCCCACCCCGACCAAGACCACCCCTGCCGCGACGCGTCGGTCGCTGTCTAGGGAGGGCCACCGCGGGCCCCACTTCGGGAGCAGCTTCGAAAAAGAAAGGAGATTGAGAAGATGCGGGAGGATCCCCAGGAGGCTCGAGCCCAGGAGGAGGACGGAGAGGGGTAGGAGTCAGGACTGCAGGCGGCGGCGGGGCAGGATGCCCAGATACAATTCTGGCGGAAGCCTCACTTAGATGGCCACGCTGCAAAAGTCTCTGGGCACGCTCACTCATAGACCAATCGAAACTCACCAAGGTGGAGGAGGAGGAGGAGGAGGAGGAGGTGGAGGAGGACGACGGGGGCCACATGCGAACCCTACCCCTGCCCCCCAACGACTTCTGAGGGGCTAGGGTGGGGTTCACTTGGCTCGGGAGCTCCCGAGCGAAGTGAACCCCGCCCTCTCTCCCTCAGAAATCGTTGGGGGGTAGGGGTAGGGTTCGCATGTGGCCCCCGTCGTTCTCCTCGTCGTTCGTCCTCCTCCTCCCTCCTCCCTCCTCTCCTCCTTCTCCTCCTCCTCCTCCTCCTCCTCCTCCTCATTCCTCCTCATTCCTCCTCCTCCTCCTCCTCATTCCTCCTCCTCCTCCTCCTCTACGAACGCGCAGGCCTGGCGCGATGCCTCCGCACAAAGACGGGGGCCAGCACACGCCGAGCCCGCACGCGGCGTGCGGGCGCGGGCGTTCTCCGCGCACGGCGCGCGCATGCGTCTCTCAGAGAGCGGGCGCGGCGAGGCAGCTGGGGGCACCAGCGTCTCAGAGGAGCACGTCTGGGAGGCGAGGATCTTGCCGTCGCTCGGACGTCCATTTCCCGTGCATTGTTCGGTTTCGCGTGTGTGTTCTTGGCTCGATGGTCCAGGATGGTCCTCGATGGTTCTCGCCGAGAGAACAGTACACACGTCCGAGCGATGCAAGGGGATGCGGCAGTGGCGGGGTGGCATCGGACTTCGAACGACTGCCCGCAGGAGGCGGGAGGTACGCGGGACTTGTGCCAGGGCGTGCCCCAGGGCACCAGAGCTGCGCGGTCGAGAACCTGCCGAGCAGGAGAGCCCTGAGATCCGACGTCGCGAAAAAACTGCAACATCGCAAAACATCACGCCAGGAACCCTCGACCCCATCTTTCTGCTTCAATTTTCAAGTCGGATCGATCTGCGATGGTCCCGGGGCCCGAAATTGAGCGAAAACGCTGGTTGTGAAAAAAATATGAAACGCCAAGATCTCAGGGAGAGTCCCGCCAGCCCTTTAGTGGGCGTGAGTTGTTTAAGCAAATCGCTCTTCCAACCCCCTTCTTCTGCACCGGGAAGGTTTTGATCACTGCCCCTTACCAATGGACACCCCTCACCCACTCGACCGGCAGCCGACCAGATGCCGACCCCGCCTCTACTATCCGCATCGAAAGGAACAGCAGAATATCAACTCTGCGGCGCAATCTTGGACGGTACGCGGGGGGTCCGTGATCACTTTGTATTCGTTTGGCATGGACGGCGGGGGGGCAATTTACTGCCTGGTGCGCACCGGTCCACCATACCTGTCAACAAATAATGCAATACGCCCTTCGCGGCAATTACACACAGACACACACAGACACACAGACACACAGACACACACACAGACACACACAAACACAGACACACACAAACACACACACACATACAGACACACACAGACACAGACAGACACACACAGACACACGCAGACACACACACAGACACACACACACACATACACACAGACACACACACAGACACACACACACACACACGCACACACACGCACACACACGCACACACACGCACACACACGCACACACACACGCACACACACGCACGCACACGCACACGCACACACACACGCACACACACACACACACATTATGCACTATGCGGACCACTACGCTGCGAGTTCGCGTTGTTTTATATTTTGACTTGGATGGTAGAGTGTCGACGTATTTCCCGACGTGCACGGGCACACCGTATGCAATGGAAAGGCGGGTGGGAGTGAGCGAGACGGCTTGCGGCCGTCCTTCGGGGTAGCTTGAGCATTGCTCCTTCTTCATACACACCCCGTCCTTCAATTCACCGGGCCCTAGCAAGGGTAATTCTCCCTCTCCCCCACCGTTCCTGCCGAGACACAGCGCTATGAACTTGGCGGCAAAATCTGTACCATGTTCGCGCGCCCTGCGATGAACCCAAGTCCGTTTTTTAACTGGCGTTAAAGTCGGGCCTGTCCTCCTACAGGGGGACTTCGGACGAAAAATGAAAAATACCCCCCAAATGCTTCGAAACGGTCCATCTTTTTTTATTTCTTTCAAATCGTCCCAGACTATTTTTTGACTATTTTTGGTCAAAATGGTCGTCGTCGACTATTTGTTCACTATTTTTTAATAATATTTTTTATTTTTCTTTGATTATTTTTGACTATTTCTGGTAAACAAAAAAATCGTCGTCGAAATGGTCACAAAAAAAGCGTCCCAGACTATTTTTTGACCCTTTTGGAGTATTCCCCCCGTGGAGGGACAGGCCCGACACAATACTCACCGGCACGAGGGGGCGTGTTGGCGTGCCGCCCCGCGCGGACAGGCCCAGCGTCCCGGCCAACACCGCAGGGCGTGAGGGCTTGCCGCGGCAAAACCTTTGGACCGTGCGCTGGTGCCCCGGGATCGCTGCGCACGGTTGGGGCGCCCGAATTATCCGGGGTAGCTCGGGTCCGGGGTAACTCGGGTTTGGATTCCCGAGAAAGGAACCCGAGTCAGCCCTGACCCGAGTTACCCCTGATGATGTGGGGCTCTGGGCGCCCGAAACATCCGGGGTAACTCGGGTCCGGGGTAACTCGGGTTCGGACTCCCGAAAAACGAACCCGAGTTATCCCTGACCCGAGTTACCCCTGATGATTCGGGGCTCTGAACGGTTCTGCATCAACAGCGGCCAGCAGGGCGGCTACGACGACAGCCAGTAGGGCAGCTCTGTGGGGGCCCCGCACGCAGCAGGGCTGTCTTTCATGGTTTTCTCACATCTGTTTTGAGCGTGGAAGCGGTGACAAAAAACTGCGATTGGAAACGGCAACCAAAAGGGCTCCGGAATTGGAGCCAGAGCTGGAGCCGGAAACAAAAACAGCAACGAGGCAAAAGGGGCGGATCCCCCCCCCCCGTCGCAGCATCAGGGATAATAGGTCTGGGCGGTTTGGCCTGATACAGTCGAAACGCTGTCGTAAGGAGCCGTAAATGAGGAACGAGGCCCCTCTTTTTCCATACGTTGAACTTCGACTTCCAATAGAAAACCTCCGGAAAACGTAAGACATCCTGTAGAACTCTTATGGAACAGTGAGCCCCTCCCCAACGAAAAAGGTTCCTTCTTCAGCGGCCCGAATGTACACGTCTGCAGAAAAAAAAACGTGCCTAGCGTTTTTTGGCCCCCTTACGTGGGTCGCCGGAGGGTCGGGGGTCCCTGTCTTGCGGATCGCGCAGGCCGAAGCGGGGGTGCTGGAGTGCAAGGCGCCAGGGCGCCGACGCAACAGGCGCAAGGGGAAGGCAGGCCGCGCGAGCCGATGCCCCCGCAGCTCCCCCCGCCCGCGGGGAGCCCCCGCCCCTCCCGTGGCAAGGATGACGAGGGGGTGCCCTGGCTCGCGCGGGGGCCCTCGCGGGCGTCGCACACGGTGGTTGCCGATGGAGGCCCCTGCCCATGCTGAGACGCGGGTGCCGCGGATGCGCTGGGAGGGCGGGCGGGGGTGAGCGCGACGGCTTGCGGCTTGTGGGTACTGCAGGTCCGTGCCGTGTCGACCCTGGCGTTGGTTCCTGACACCGCGCTGGATCGTTCAACCTTGAACGATCGGCCGTGCCCGCAACGTCCAATCGTTCAACATCGACCGATTCTGGGCCGCCGCCGGCGTTCAACGTTGAACGCCGCGGGCGGGGTCGCCGACGGTCGACACGACGCGAACCTGCCGTAGCCGGACCCATGAGCCCCCGTTCCCGTGGCTGCGGAGGTCCTCTTCCTGTCTCCTCCGCGCCAGTCTCCCTCTCCCCCTGGCGCAAGGCCCCCTGCCGCTCGGGGTCCGCCCCGACGCACGCGTCCTGCCGCCCTGACGCGTGCGCACCCTGTCGTCACTCTTGGGCTCTTGAGGCGGAGGGCGAAGAGGAAGAGGAAGAGGAAGAGGAGTAGGAGTAGTAGGAGTAGGAGTAGGAGTAGGAGTAGGAGTAGGAGTAGGAGTAGGAGTAGGAGTAGGAGTAGGAAGAAGAGGAGGAAGAGGAGGAGGAAGAGGAGGAGGAGGAAGATTGTCAAGGATGTCTCTTAGGACACGGGTAAAGTATTCCAATGATCGTGCCCTACGAATCTGTATGATCCAAATGGGTCTGTGTCCTTCCTTGCCCTTGTCAACTGGTACGTACGCCTACTGAAATATCAACTATAACATAGCCTATCAACTTTCGCCCAAAGGGCTGCCCCACGACTGTGAGGCACAAGCTACAAACTGGCCACTGGGTCGCCCCACGGCTGTGAAATACAAGCAACAACTATAGGCTATGACATGGCCTATCCGCTTCCGCTCAAAACGGATAAGGCTGTCCCACGCAAGCGCAAGTTCCAACTGGCCCCTGGGTTACCCCCCGACTGTGAAGCACGCCCTCAGCGCCTCGGCAAGGCCGCCCAGCTCGCCCCCTGCAAGACTGCCGCGGAGCCAATGAGCCGCCTTCGGCGTCAGCTCGAGCCTCCCTTTGGCCAGACAGGAAGCCCCAGACAATTTGTGAACAAAACGCTCGTCGGGGAGCAAATGTTCATAAATTGTCCGGTGCCACCCGCCTGGCCAGGGGGCGGGCGAGGGGCGAGAGTTGGTTAGAGGGCGTCTACGAGGTGGGAAAGGGGATTACTCTTCGACCTGTTCCCCCCGATCCAACACTGCCGCCCACAATTGGTGCGGGCCGGGTAATCCGAGGGGTTGTTCAAATCCGCGGGCCCCCTTGTGGGGCCACCAGGCTGTAGGCCGAAACTTCGCAATTTCCTGTGCCAGTTGCAGCTTCCGGTTTCCACTGCTATAGTTTTGCTTCTTGCTGCTTACTGTTCCTTGTTGACTTCTTGCTGCTTACTGTTCCTTGTTGATGGACCGCGCGAAGGGGGGAGGCCCAAAACGGGCATTTTTCCCCACATGCTTAGTGGGGTTATGGTTTTCTTCTCTGCCTCGTCGCACCCGCGTCTCCCGCACCTCCCTCCTCCCCTTCTCACACAGCGCAGCACAGCACAGCACAGCGCAGCACAGCACAGCTCAGCTCAGCTCAGCACAGCACAGCTCAGCTCAGCTCGGCACAGCACAGCAGGAGTGGCACTTCCCGACACCGTAGGGGGTGCGCAGGGGGTGGTCCCTGAGCGCGGCCGCTATCCGAGCCGGTCGTCCAAGGCATAGCAGGAGTGGCATTTCCCGACACCGTAGGGGGTGCGCAGGGGGTGGTCCCTGAGCGCGGCCGCTATCCGAGCCAGTCGTCCAGGGCATAGCAGGAGTGGCATTGCCCGACACCGTAGGGGGTGCGCAGGGGGTGGTCCCTGAGCGCGGCCGCTATGCGAGCCGGTCGTCCAGGGCATAGCAGGAGTGGCATTTCCCGACACCGTAGGGGGTGCGCAGGGGGTGGCCCCTGAGTGCGGCCGCTATCCGAGCCGGTCGTCCAGGGCATAGCAGGAGTGGCATTTCCCGACACAGTAGGGGGTGCGCAGGGGGTGGTCCCTGAGCGCGGCCGCTATCCGAGCCGGTCGTCCAGGGCATAGCAGGAGTGGCATTTCCCGACACCGTAGGGGGTGCGCAGGGGGTGGTCCCTGAGCGCGGCCGCTATCCGAGCCGGTCGTCCAGGGCATAGCAGGAGTGGCATTTCCCGACACCGTAGGGGGTGCGCAGGGGGTGGTCCCTGAGCGCGGCCGCTATGCGAGCCGGTCGTCCAGGGCATAGCAGGGGTGGCATTTCCCGAAGCCGTAGGGGGTGCGCAGGGGGTGGTCCCTGAGCGCGGCCGCTATCCGAGCCGGTCGTCCAGGGCATAGCAGGAGTGGCACTTCCCGACACCGTAGGGGGTGCGAGGGAGTATATCAATGGCGAGGGGGAGAGGACGAGGAGGAGGAGGAGGAGGAGGAGGAGGAGGAGGAGGAGGCTATCATCACTCCAGCCATAATATAAGTATGTGGGGTGCCTCGGTACCGTAATTACCAGGGCCTGATCGTGTTGTCTGAATTGCTGGGGTGGGTAAAAATTGACACTCCTCACGCAGATCGGAGATCGGCGGGGTCAGGGTGCAAAAACACAGGGTTTGCTACATTCTGAAATTCGGCGGCACCCCTCACGCAGATTGGCGGGGTCAGGGCCAAACAAAAATAATGGATTTGCCACATTTGTAAAATCCAGTGGCGCCCCTCACGCAGATCGGCAGAGTCAGGGTCCAAAAAACGATGGATTTGCAACATTTCTCAAATTCGGCGGCACTTCTCATGCAGATAGGCAGGGTCAGGGTCCAAAAACACAGGGGATTTGCCACATTTCTAAAATTCGGCGGCACCCCTCGTGCAGATCCGTAGGGTCAGGGTCCAGAAACACAGAGGATTTGCCACATTTCTGAAATTCGGTGGCGCCCGTGACGCAGATCCGTAGGTTCAGGGTCGAAAAACAAACAAGTCCCGACACTGCTTCACGGCGGCGCCCAGACCTCATGATTTAGCTTTTGAATTTCCCATTATCCGAGACAGGGGGCCGGCGGCATGGGGCGAAACCCTTACGGATATATTGCTGGATACATGCAGATACCATTTGGGCGCAGCCCGCCCCGCAATACTCTACACATTATCTGCGTGACATGTGGTGACATCCTCTTCATTCCGATTCCTATTCACTCATCCTCCAAGCCCTGTCCACAGCACTTCGAACTTTTTGATACTCAACTCAAAGATGCAGCAGCTGGCAATACCCGATGGAAAACTACCCACTACTGTGAAGCACAAGTATCAACTACAAACTCAGCACTTTCGCCCAAAGGGCTGCCCCATGACTGTGAGGCCTAACTTGCAACAGTCTCTTCGGTCGCCCCTCGACTGTGGGGCATGGGTAGCAGCTGTAGGCTGTACATCGCCTATAATCTTACTCCCGCAAGGCTGCCCCACCACTGCGAAACACAAGTTGCAACTGGCCTCTGGGTTGCCCCACGACTGTGGAACACTTTTAACAGCTACATGCTATGTTTATGAGATAGTCCATACGTTTTCATCCAAAGGGGTGCCCCCACTTTCGCGCAAGTTTCGCGCCAAGGGCTACCCCGCGACTGTGAGGTTCGGGTAACAGTCTGCCCCTGCGTTATCCAGGACTTTGACAATGAAACCCAAAACCTGCAAGACTGCAGCTGGCCCCCGGCTCGCCCCGCGACTTTGACGCACACTTTGCCCCCGTGTCCCTGGGCCGAAGCAGGGGGAGGAGGGGGAGGAGGAAGAGGAGGAGGAGGAGGAGGAGGAGGAGGAGGAGGAGGAGGAGGAGGAGGAGGAGGAGGAGGAGGAGGAGGAGGAGGGGAGGAGGAGGAGGAGGAGGAGGAGGAGGAGGAGGAGGAGGAGGAGGAGGAGGAGGAGAGGAGGAGGAGGAGGGGGTGGAGGAGGAGGAGACCCACCCGTCGAGAGAGCACGCTCCATCCCAGAACCGACTACCTTAGGAGGCCTTGAAGCCTCGTCTCTACGGATGACTGCACGAAGGCGGCCGACAACCGCTTGCTGGGTTAAAGAAGCAGATGAGGCAGCACGAGAACGGAGAGCCTGAAACGCAGAGTGGATGGCATCGATGGCAACAAAGATACTGGCCAGGGCCTGGGGATCCAGTGGGAGAAGGTGGGGGAGGCAGGAGGTGTCAGGGTCTTGACCCCATTGTTCAGGAAGGCGATGGAGCAGATGAACCAGGGAAGGGACGACAGGACAGGATAAGTAGGGAAGAAAATCATCTCCGCCGACACGCTGACAGCCCAACTTGCACGACAACGCTCCTTGCCGATATCTTTCGCGGGTGTTCCATCCTCATAACAGCGTATTGAAGAAGGCGACAAAGACGAAAGTCGGCGCCAGCTCCGCGCCCTTCAGAATGACCATCAAACTCGATCGATCTGCGCGATACTAATGCTGGGGGTCCACTTTCTTCGCCGCGGTGCAATCACAGACGAGATGGGGGAGCTGTGGGAGTCCTAGAAGATCATTTTGGCAAACTTCGGTTGAACCGTTTTGGAACGAGTGTTAAGAGGAAGCCGAGGAATATACTGAACATGCAGGAATTCTTCATATATGTGTACGAACAACGACTCTCTGTAATACCTGCTACTCTTGTATGCTCTGACGTAATCATCACCGTCCAGGGAGGCCTAGAGCTTACCCACCAGCTCAGGGAACAACTTCGAATGAATTGCCACGCGTAACTTCGTTGCTCTGGCGCTCGCCTGCAAGTCGCCAGTCTGAGTACTGAGGCCGAGAGCACGGTAGCAGCAACATAATTTCGGCGGGAAGGCGCGTCGCGGTGCGCAGGTACATAATTGGTGACACTCACGCTCAGCTCGTCAAACAACTTTGTCAGGTCGATACCCTTGGCCGATGTAGCTGGCAACTGACAAGGCATACCTGTTGTGAACAACAAGGCTAGCCGTGAGCCCTTGCCCGGGAAGTTTTACTCGATGGCCTCTTTCCCTGAATTTGTTGGAGATCGGCAGCCATGATAAGCTCGCCCGTTTCGCCCGATGATGAAACCCGCGTGTTTCCCGTGCGTTTGAATGTTGAGCCTGGAAAGAAACATTGATACCTTGGTCCTGGAATTTGCGGGCAGCATTCTGGAGCCAGTGGTCTGAGTGCAGAACTATGACGCACTTGCCTACGTTGGGGATGAGACCAGACGGGTAGCCTAACTTGCATGTAGCCTTCACGGCCGGCTTGAGGATCGAGAAAATATCGGCAGAGGTGAGCCCTGCGTCGTCTGCAAAACGCGCATATCTGGAATGCTAAGGAAAAGGGGATGAGGTCAAGGAACCTGAGGAGCGGGTCGAGGCAGATCGCGAACAGCACCTCAGATAAGGGACAACCCTGTTTTACCCCTCGGAGCGCCAGGAAGGAGTTTTTGGACCATCGGATGCAAATCGTGCATCAGGTTTGTGTAGAGCAGCTGGATAGCAACGATCATGACTTCGGGGAAGTAAAAGGCTCGTAATACGACGGGAAAGCGAGCGGAAATCGAAGAAACACGATCATGTCGACCGGTGCCCTCGGACTGCGCCCCAATGAAACAAGTTGAAATCATTGGCCAGGACATTGTCCATGATGCTCCGACCTTTCGCACACCCTCGCTGAGAGTCATGCGCCTTGTCGGCAACCACCTCGGGCATCATATTCGCAACCGCTACTGATGAGCCTATTGTCGGTGTTTGAGAGAGCGATCGGGCGGGCCTCCTCGGGGCTCTCGGTGACCTGGTCTGGGTTCAGAATATCGCATTTTTTTTTTTGGGGGGGGGTGGCAATTCTGGCCGGGTTGAAACCCCGGACACGGGGGGGGCCTGCCAGCAGATGCTGATACGCATCGTATAGACTCTCCTGCGCCGTCGGGCCAGACGCTCTCCAAGCGGTGCAGCACAAGCCGTCGGGTCCTGGGGCGGAATCTTTCTTCCTGTGTAGGAGGTCCAAAAACTGGTCGAACGTCGGGGCCCAAGGGGACCTTCGGCGGTTGGAGTTGGCGAACTGGCGGGGGGAGGGGCGAGGCGGAGAAACTCCTCGCCCGCGGAAAAGTTTTCGGAGCCAGGGCCAAACATTTCTTCCCAGTTTTCGCCCAGGTGCCCCGCGCAGGAGTCAACGTCGAAGCTGGTGACTCCGTCGGGGCCGATAATGCCGCGCAAGGAGAAGGCGCGCTGGCTAGAGGCCCATGCAATTGGCATGCCGTCGAACACGCGCAATGTGAAAATCAGCGTTCTGCCCAGCTGCTGGACGAATCTCCTCCTCCTGCTGTTTGTAATCCCTCCTCATGAGATGGCTGAGATGCGGATGAAAGGCTGCGCGGTCGAGCCACTGCCGAATCTGACCGTCGCAAGACTTAGCCAGCACGGGGTAAGCGCGCAATGTCGCGCGGATGCTTCTCTCGAAATCCGCTCGGCGCGCGCGAGCGAGCCGGAGACAGCGAGCGACCTTCTCGGGGTTAGTGCTGGCCTTGGCCTCGTGCATTTCGGCTCTGGCTTTCTGGCCCGCTGCAACCATCGCGTCTTTGATTCCGAGCAGTTGGGAAGGAGGGTCGGGGCTGAAGTCTTGGCCTTCGGCAAGCTCCTCGAAGTAGCGAGCGTAGCTGGGCCCCGTGAGGACCTGGGCGGGTAGCGCATGCTTCTCCGCTCGGTGGCCTCCACGGCCGCGGGCGATGATGAACTGGCGCGTGGTCTGAAGGGAGCCGACGTGTCTGCGATCGCCCCGGCAATTCCACTAACTGGCACGAGGTCGAGAATGTCGGCTGCGGGGGGCGAGGTGTGTATGCCGTCAAGTTTGGCAATGGAGGAAGACGGGGTGGGAAGGGTAACAATGCGACCGCGAGTGTAGGGGCCCCGGGAAAGCTCGGCCAAGTCGGGGAAGATCGAACTGAAGGCCCTGGCAAGACTGGCCGGTGCATGTCGCTCAACGCCTGTCGTAGCAATACATCTACATTCACCCTGCTCGCGGCAATTGAAATCGCCGAAGACGAAGGACGTGGAGAGGTGGGCGGGCTGCAGGGCGCGGCGGACAAGCCTGAATTGACCGCGCAAGACAGGTTCGGAGAGATCAGGGTTAACATGACTGTTCGCAACTTGAAGGCTACCACTTGTCCCCACCAACGATGAGCAACCAATCCTCCCTGGTGCCAGTTCTTCAAAATTGACTTCTGCGAAGTCGCGCGCGACCCTGTTCGAAGGGGAGATGAGCGCGCCTCCAGCGCAGGCGCGGGAGCTGAACGACCCACAAAGCTGGTGTGCTTTACAATCGCGCTGACGATTAGGGGGGCCACCTGGGGCCCCGCAGTATCCCTGTATGCATGCAATGTCGCTTGAGTTGAGGAGCTGATGATGCCTGCGATGTCTGCGTCGTTGACGATGTTGATCTGCGCGAAGGGGACCCAGAAGAGCCCGAGAGCTCCACGGGGCGATCTTGAGGGGTCTGGAAGAAAGGAAGAGCGTGGAGGGAGACTGCGCAGAATCCGAAGGCCCCGGGAAGTCCTGGGAACGCTGGCTGGCTACCGGAGGGGAGGAGACAGAGGCAGAGGAGGAGCTGGCGAGAACCCCGGGCGGCCTCGCATTCCCCTGGGGGCCCGGGGAGGAACTCGAAAAAGACTGAACAGAGCGAGGCAACGTGGCGGCGCTCAGAAGCGCCTGACGGAGGCCCGCCCTCCGAGAGGCTCAGATGTTGACGTTGTTCCCGTGGGGCGTCGTGTCGCGCGCCCTCTATGATCCCTTTGGGCCCGCGCAGACGTGATGCCCCAACCCTCGAAGTTGCGCAGCGTTGGCGCGAAGGGGAGCGCGTCCTCGGTGACGGGCTTCGCGACCAGGAATTCGTGGACGTCGCTCTGGTTGATGGCGTTGATGACCTGCAGCGCGCCTGCGCGGCTGTTGACGCCGAGCCCGGCGTCCGCGTCCCAGTGGCTGGACTGCTTCAAGAGCTCCCGAATCCGCATGTGCACAACCGAGAAGGCCCTCTTTTTTGGGCGCACGTGGAACATGGGGGTCGCCGCGCACCTGCAGTGAGTGGACGGAGCCGTCGCGGAAGTCGCGCCACTGCATGGTCAGCTGGCTGGCGCGCTTGACGTAGGAATCGGCGACCTCCTTGGAGTGAAACTTCCACTTGTACACTTGACTGACGGCGTGGAAAATGACTTCGACCTGCGCAAAGTGGGCCTCGCGAGTCTTCCCGAGCAGCGGCCCGGGGCAAGTGCCCGCGAACTTGAGGCACGGGTCCCCGTCCTCGCCAACGGTGAGATCGATCGGGTCGAGCCTCCTGGACTTGCCGCCGTCGCTGGGCAGCGATCGTGCAGTGGGCCGGCTGGAGGCTTGAGAGGCGGCGCTGGCCGCTGTGATCTGCGCGCTCTCAATCTTCATGGTCTTCTCTGACAAGGCGATGACGGAGCACTTGAGCTCTGCGATCTGGGCGGCTTGGGCTGTGACATGATTTTGGATGACGCCAACGCTTTCCTTCATCTCGGTCCTGCGGGAGGAGAGGCTCTCGTCGCGGTGGGTCGCCAGCAACTCATCGTCGTCTTCGTGGCTTCCCGCGCCATGGCGGCCTGAGGAACGGATCTCCTGGCTCCAGGTGCGGTATGCAGGGGCAAAATCCGTGTTTAATGTAATGCGGAGGGCCCCTGTCCGAGGGGCGCCTCCAGGGCCTCGAGTGGCGGTCTCCCCTGACCAGCGCTCGGGCACGCGGTGGCGACTGAGCCAACATGGATACGGAGGAGGAAGAGGACGAGGAGGAGGAGGAAGGATAATAGGGAGGATAAAAGAAGAAGAAGGGGAAAAGGAGGAGGACGGGGGGAGGAGGGGGGAGGAGGAGAGGGAAGGAGGAGCGGGTCTGGAGGATGGCTCGACCGGGAGCCTCGTCTGCGATTGAATTGTCAAGTAATTCCAAGCGGGAGCTGCTTCCCCTATGGGGCCGCCAAATCATGTTAGCAACCCGCGCAAGTCATCCAAATCCTGTAACTGTCGTCGCTGTTGGGTTTCTTAAACGTGGATCGGAAACGGAATTTTCAGCGGGAGCCTCGTCGATGGGTGAATTGTGAGGAATTCTAAGGCGGGAGCTCCCTCCTTCTGGGGACACCAAATCATGTTAGCAACCCGAACGGGTCATCCAAATCCTGTAAGTTTCGTCGCTTCTGGGCTCTTGAGGCGTGGGCCTGGAGGGAGTTTAGCAAGAGCCTCGTATGTGAATGAACTGTCAAAACGTCTCAGGCGGGAGTTCGAACTCCCTCCCTACGGGGTCGCCAGATCACGTGAGTAATCCGAGCGGGTCATCCAAACCGTGCAATGCGTTGCCACTGTTGGGTTCCCGAGGCGTGGGGATCTGGAAGGAATTTCGAGCGGGAGTTTCGCCGGTGAGCGCATCGTAATCTCAAGCGGGAGCCCCTTCCTTGTGGGGCCGGCGGATCACGTTAGTAATCTGCGAGCTGCTGCTGCAGGGTGCCGAAGCATTGAGGGCATTGGCGACGACGGCCAGGCCGAGGCCCGGGCGCGGAGCTTGCCCATGTCCAAGCCCAGCGCGCAAGAATTTCACGCGGCAGAGCTCGGGGCCGCCGCGCGCCGTGCGCCGCTCGGTGTTTCCCTGACGCGCGCGTCTGACCTCGCCTCCACGCTGTCGCAAAAACATTGACGACGACGGTCATGCCGACGCGCGCGCGCGGAGCTTGCTCATGATCACACCCAACGAGGAAGAACTCACGTGGCAGAGCTCGGGGCCGGACGCCGTGCGCCGCTCGGGTCTCGCCCTGACGCGCGCGTCCTACCTCACCTCCACGCTGTCGCGAGGGCAGACGCTGCGCAAGGGCGTCGCCATCTACTGCGCCAGGGATGAAGGCGCTGGCCGCACGGGCCTGTCGGCCAAGCAGTGGTGGCTGCACCTCTACGCCGTGTCTTCCCGCGCCACGTGTGTGCGGAACATGCTGACCCTGAGGCCGCCCACGCGCGAGTTTCTGGACCGCGGACCGCTGGCGTCCTTGCGGAAGGCGCCCGGGCAGCTCGATAAGAAAGCGGCGAGCTCCAGGGTTGAGGCCGAACAGCTCGCCGCAGAGCTTGGCTTCGCGCTGCCCCCCGCCTTTGCGCGGCCGCGCCCCGCTCGAAACCCGCGGGTTGTCCCAACGGCTTGGTCTCGCGCCCCAGCGGCCCGCGGGTTTGCCCCAGCGGCGTAGCTCGCGAGGTTGTCCCAACAGCTTCGCGACCTGGGCGTCGGAGAACGCGCCACTGCCCACCGAAGCGGCGACGGCGCCAAGGAAAATCGATGCGCGCGCAATTGCAACAGGAGTGAGTAAGGTGGCGGAGGGGTAGGAAACGCAGGAGGGCGAGGAGGCAAGACAGGGGGCGGGAAGAGGGCTGGCGCCAGGGGGTGAGGAACTGTCGGGCGGGAACCCCCTCTTTATGGGGCCGCCATGTCATGTTAGTAATCCGAGCGGGTCATCTGGATCCTGTAACAATCGTCGCTTTTGGGCCCGTGAGACGTGGATCTGGAGGACGTTTCGAGCGAGGACCCCGTTTGTGAGCTAATTGTGGGGACGTCTCAGGGGCGGGTCTGTGAGTGAATTGTGAAGACGTCTCAAGCGGGAGCTCCCCCCCAATGCGGTCGCCAGATCACGTTAGTAATCCGAGCGGGTCGTCAGAATCCTGTAGCTGTCGTCCCTTTTGGGTTCCTAAGGCGTGGACCTGGAGAGAGTCTTGAGCGGGAGCCTTGTTTGTGAGTGAAGTGTGAAGACGTGTGAGGCGGGACCCCCCTTCTCTATGGGGTCTCGAGATCATGTTAGCAATCCGAGTGGGCCATCCAGATCTTGGAAGTGTCGTCACTTTGGGCTCCCGAGGCGTGGATCTGGAAGAAATCTCAATCGAGCGGGAGCCTCGTCGGTGAGTGAGTTGTGAAGAAATCTCAGACGGGAGCCGCCTCCCCATGGGGCCGCCGGATCACGGTAGTAACCCGAGCGGGTCATCAAACTCCTGTAACTGTCGTCAATCTGGGCTCGTGAAGGGTGGATTTGGAGGACGCCTCGAGCGGGAACCTCGTCTTTGAGTGAATGGTGAAGGAATTATGGTGGCACCCCCCTCCAAATGGGGCCGCCACATCATGTTAGTAATCCGCGCGGGTCGTCCAAATCCTGTAACTGTCGCCACTTTCGGGCTCCTGAGGCGTGGATCTGGAGGATGTATCAAGCGGGAGCCTTGTCTCAGAGTGAACGTTGAAGACATGTAGATCGGGAACACCTTCCTACCGGTCTGGCAGATCATGTGAATAATCCGAGCGGGTCATCCAGATCTTGTAGCTGTCTTCACTTTCGGGTTCTCGAGGCGTGGATCTGGAAGAAGTCTCGACCAGGAGCCTCGTCTCTGAGCAAATTGTGAGAACGTCTGACGCGGGAAGCCTTTTGACTTGTGGCTGCCAGATCATGTTAGTAATCCGAGCAGATCATGTTGTAATCGAGTGTTATACCTGTCGTCAGATTTGGGTCCCATCAAACGTGGATCTGGGGAGTCTTGAGGGGTAGCCTCGTCTTTGAGTCACTTGTGAGGAGGTCTGCGGCGGGAGCCCCTCCCTATGTGGCCGCCAGATGATGTTGGTAATCCGAACGGGTCATCCAAATCATGTGCATGTCGTATTTTTTGGGCACTCCGGGCGTGGAAATGGAGAGGGTCTTGAGCGGGAGCCTCGTGTGTGAGTGAATTGTGAAAACGTCTGAGGCGGGAACCCCCTTCCCTATGGGGTGTCGAACTCACGTTAGCAATCCGAGCGGGCCATCCGGATCATGTAAATGGTCCTCACTTTTGGATTCCTGACTTGTGGACCCGGAAGAAGTCCCAATCGAGCGGGAACCTCGTCGGTGCGTGAATTGTGAGGAAGGTTCAAGCGGGACCCCCCTCCGCATGGGGCGGGCGGAACTCGTTTGTGTTTTGAACGGGCCATCCAAATCCTCTAGCCGTCGTCGCTTCCGGGCCCCTGAAACGTGACGTGGAGGAACCTCGTCCCTGAGTGAATGGTGAGGAAATTGCAAGCGGGTGCCCATCGCCCGATGGGGTCCGCAGGTCGGCTGCGGCACGAAAGCTGCGCGCCAAGAGAATTGCTTCGCCCCCGCCGCCTACCGCAGGGGATGTGGATGCAACCGCGCGGCTTCAACGAGGCTCCCGATGTCAGGAAGTCGCCAGGCGGCTGCTGCAGGGTGCCGAAGACACAGACGACGACGGCCAGGCCGAAACGCGCGCGCGCGGAACTTGCTCACGTTCACGCCCAGCGAGGAGCAACGCACGTGGCAGAGTTCGGGGCACCACGCTGCTCTGGGCTCATTTTGATGCACGCGTCCTATCTCACCAGCACGCTGTCGCACGGGCAGACGCCGCGCAAGGGCGTCACCATCGACTGCGCCAGGGATGAAGGCGCTGGCCGCACAGGCCTGTCGGCGGAACAATGGCGGTTGCACCTTTACACAGTGTTTTTTTTTCCGCGCCTCGCGCATGCATAACATGCTGACCCTGCGGCCGGCCGCTCGCGGTTCGTTGAGCGCGGACCGCCGGCGTCCATTGCGGAAAGCGTTCGGGGAGTTCGAGAAGAGAACGGCGAGCTCCAAGGCTGAGACCGGACAGCTCGCCGCAGAGTTTTGGTTTCGCGCTGCCTCCAGCCTGGGCGCGGCCTCGCCGAAGCGCGTCCTCATCCCTGGCACAGTCGATGGCGACGCCCTTGCGCAGCGTCTGCCCCTGCGACAGCGTGGAGGTGAGGTAGTCCCCCAGACCCCCGACGTCATGATTTTTTCATGACGCGACCCCCAGAGGTCCAGACCCATTCCCCGGGACCGGTTTTTCGTCCTGAGTCGTTTTTTGACGGTCCCGAGGGCCGGTAAGGGCCGTCAAAGGCCAAGAATAGCGAAAAACCTCCCGTCGTGATTTTTTCATGACTCGAGGAGGTCTGGGCCGCGTGCGTCAGGTGGAACCCCGAACGGCGCGCGGCGTGCAGTCCCGAGCGTTGACACGTGAGCTCCTGCTCGCTGGGCCTGAAAACGAGCAAGCTCCGCGCCCAGGCCTCGGCCTGGCCGTCGTCGTCAATGCCTTCCGCACCCTGTACAAACATATCAGCGACCTCCTGGCAGATCGGGCCCTCCTTATTGAAACCGACACCCACGTCCGTGGTAGGAAGCGGAACAACAAAAACGCTCGCCTGACGCACACCCCGCATGCCGCAGCCGATCTGCACCACTTGACTCTTCCCCACGATTGACTCACAAACGAAGTTCCCACTTGAGACGTTCTCAATATCCACGTTTCAAGAGCCCCAAAATGACGACGGTTACAACATGTGGATGACCCGCTCGGATTACTAACGTGATCTGCCGGCCCCAAAATGGGGTTCCCGTCTGAGACTTCCTCACCATTCACTCAGGGACGAAGCTCCCGCTCGAGACTTCCTCCAGATCCACGCCTCAGGAGCCCAACAACGACGACAATTACAAGATTTGGATGACCCGCTCGGGTTACTAACATGATCTGGCGGCCCCATGGGGAGGGGGTTCCCGCCCAAGAATTTATTCACAAACGGGGATCCCGCTCGAGACTTTCTCTAGATCCACGCCTCAGGAGCTGTAAAATGACGACACTGAGAAAATCTGGATGAACCGCTCGGATGGCTAACGTGATCTGGCGGCCCCATAGGGAGGGGGCTCCCGCTTGAGACGTCCCCTCAATTCACTCACAGACGAGGCTCCCGCTCAAGACTCTCTCCAAATCCACGCCACAGGAACCCAAAACTGACGACATGTACAAGATTTGGACTACCCGCCCAGACTACTAACGTGTTCCGGCCGCCCCATGGGGAGGAGGCTCCCGCCCGAGGCTTCCTCACGATTCGCTCACAGACGAGGCTCCCATTTGATACTTTCTCCAGGTCCACGCCTCAGGAGCCCAAAACCGACGACAATTACAACATTTTGATGACCCGCTCGCATTGCTAACATGATCTGGCGGCCCCGTGGGGAGGGGGCTCCCGCCCGAATCTTCCTGACAATTCGCTCACAGACGAGGCTCCGGTTTGATATCTCCTCCAGATCCACGCCTCAGGAGCCCCAAAGTGACGACAACTACAACATTTGGACGACCAGCTCGGGTTACTAATATGATCTGGCTACCCCTTAATGAAGGGTTTCCCGCCTGAGACTTCCCCACAATTCAGTCGCAAGCGAGGCTCCCGCTCTGTACTTCCTTGAAGTGAATGTGTGAGCGTGTAAGCGTGAGGGACAATGTTACTGAGGGCGTGAGTACGTGTGAAATGACGACGATGCTGATGCTGCTGCTGCTGATGCTGATGACGATGATGATGATGATGATGATGGTGGTGGTGGTGGTGGTGATGATGGTTTGGGTGCGTCTGAGTGTGTGAGATGGTGGTGGTCCGTAGCCATTTTGGCTCAAGTTCCCAGCCCCCGTGGGCCCTGGCCTTCCGATCCCCGGTTTTTTTAGTTGATCTATTATTTTTAGGAAATCGGCCTTAACTACTATTTTGAAAAACAAATTTTGCAAACTAGTGGATCCACTATTTCGATGCATACATACGTACACGTATAATTATATGTATATATGTATGAAGAAAGTGTTGGTTTCACAGAGGCTAGATCAGACACTTAAACACATCACATAAAAACACATGATATTTTAAGTTGCATGAGGTCTGGTCGGTGAGCTCGGTTAGATGCCACGCACCTTGTGCCCCCAAGATGGGGTGGGCGGCTATTTGCATGGGGGCCACGCACTTTGTGCCCCCAATATGGGGTGGGCGGCTATTTGCATGCATGGGGGCCACGCACATTGTGCCCCCAAGATGGGGTGGGCGGCTATTTGCATGGGGCATAATCATCTGATAAGCTGGTGGCTCGCGAAAGCGAGTGTCGGACAATTGCTATATATGCTATGCTATGTCGTGCTATGAGACATCGTGCTATAATATGTCGTGCTATGATATGTCGTGCGATGATGTGTCGTGCTATGATATGTCGTCGTTATCCTCACCCCCCTCCTCCTCCTTCTCCTGGCTCCGTGGCCTTTCTCGCTCATCTCATGGGGTGGCCCCCCACCTCACCCCCTCCATCCTCCAACATGTGTGCAATTGCCCCCAAAAACGTAACGGTAAACACATACACGCAAAACAAACGACACATGAACAAAACCAGGGGTCGATGCGGAAATGCCCTGACACTTCCACAGCAATTTTTGTTCTGGCCAAGGGTTTTCCTTGGCGCGGGCCGCATGTCCAGCCCCGGGATTTGTTGTCCGTGCAGCGACACCGTCAACGGACCACACTCCGATGAAGTTGGATGGGCGTGCGGCCACAAAGTGCACATGAACTGTTTCGGATCTTGGGTGCATTCAACATGGCCAGACTTACATCGGCCACCTTTACCATGTCCTGGATTACCATGCGCCCTTTGCAGAGAACCTTGGCGTGACGACGTGGCTCTAGATGCTGAGTTGAGGATCGCTGGGAAACGTTTCAAGATTTCGTTGGCCACGTGGCTGATCAAGAAATGGTACCTCCTCCGCCGCCGCCTGCATCTCCTGCTGAATGGATTGTGCCGCTGTGTTGCCCTAGGTTGCTTGCCACAGGCGACGGCGTCGAATAACCCACCTTCATGGAGATAGAGTACGACCGACGCATGGCATGGATGGGAGGAGTGGACTACGAGTGCTTGCGATGTGGTTCGAAGGTGCCAAACAGCATGCCTGAGTTCAACTACTTGCGGGTATTACCTTCCCAAGTCATGGCGGCGAGTATGAGTGCGTGCATGATTCATGGCCGTCGCTCAATGATTTTAGACGTGCAAACTAAGCTCCGATGGTGGACGTGCATAGAAAGTTATCATGATTATGACGTACCGATGCCTCTTTACCACGGCTGCATGCCCATGGGCCCGTACCCATGGACGGATGGAGACTACGTCGCCTCATGCGCGGATGAGGAGTCGGCCTCGGTGATCGAAGTCGACGCGATCGACGAGCTGCCCAGGCCCGCATACGGCATGGAGATTGAGCCTCAGCCCGAGCTTGCAGATCTCGAGGATGAGCCTCGGCCACAGCCTGCTGAGGATGAGCCTCGGCCCCAGCCCGCTGAGGATGAGCAGCCGATTGACGATATCAGCAGGCAATCGTTGCTTCGCACAATTTGATCGGATGAACTTGATGCGCTCAGCAGGCTGGCCAGGGACGACTAGCATTGCTAACAAAACCAATCACCCAAAACAGCAATAACAATCAAACCAGCGAGGGCCAGCGAGGACCAGTGAGGACGTCTCGAGCGCCGTGCGTAGGTGTGGGTGGTCGACCAGTGAGGGCGTCTCGAGCGACGCGCGACACAGCCTGGAATAGATCGCTGCAGCGAGGACGTCTCGAGCGACGTGCGACAACAGCCCAGACTAGATCGACCAGTGAGGACGTCTCGAGCGACGTGCGACGCAGCCTGGAATAGATCACTGCAATGAGGACGTCTCGAGCGACGCGCGACAACAGCCCAGACTAGATCGACCAGTGAGGGCGTCTCGGGCGACGTGCATAGTGTGGGTGGTATTAGGCTACGCTCCCATTCACATCCAAGTGAAACGCACTTCAAATGTTATATGAGGGGGCCGCGAACAACAAAACGAAATCCACCGACGGGGCCTAGCTACAACAAGCAAGGAGCTCGCGCTGCTTTAGGCTCGCACTGCTTCAGGAGGAGAAGCGTCAGCTCGCGCGGCTCGGCGATGGCAGAGGAGCTCGCGCTGCTTCAGGCTCAGCCGCGCAGAAAGACCAGAAGCTGGGGAGCATCGGACCCGTCCAACCCTGAGCTCTACGAGGCCCTGGTGGCCGACTTCGGCACGTACTTGTTCACGCTGAACGGCTGGAACTACGAGTCCAAGGACGCGAAGACGGGAGTGGATACAGACGCCTTGAAAGGTTTCGCTCCGATCTGGTCGAAACTCATGACGCTGGGCCCTAGAGGAGGATACTTCCGCCAGAGGGACATGAGAGGGGCTCTCGCTAAGTGCGCCATGCGAGACAGTTGCAGGCATTCATTCGCTGCGTACTGTGTCTCGCAAGGGTATGCCAGTATCGAACAAGGGCTCGTTCACTTGAGTTTGATGTTTCGTGTGGCGTGCGCCCACACCAGAGACAATCAGCAGCAGTGCAAGAAACTCACCGACATCGACTCGCCTGCTGCTGTTCGTGCACACCCCGAAGAATTGCGAAAGGTGCACGAGCTCATCACGCAGAGCCCAGGCCCAGTCGTCGGCCATAGGCTCCACCCATTCCCAGCTTAGCTCGGACGGCGAAGCCTACATCGTCAGCAAGAGCCTGGACGTCTCGGAGTTCAAGGCCGTCATATCGATGAGCTCAGGCCTGGAGGTCTACGCGGATAGGTACCGTCGTGGAGACAATGGGCTAGCAGTTGCGGTCTGGGATGCCTACAATGAGGAGTGGGAGATGGAAGTGTCTGCGAATCTGATCACCGACGATGGGGCACATTTGCGGAGGCCCACGCCAATAGTTCAGCCCAAGCCCAAGAAGACGAGTACCATGAAGAAGCCAGCGGCGGCCAAAAGGCCTGCGGCTGCCATGCCGCTGGCAGGTGATGATGAGGCGCTTGCCGAAACCCCGAAGAAAGTCAAGAGAGAGGACGATGCGCCTAGTGGTGATGCGGGCGAGGGCCGTGCCGTCGAGGATCCCAAGCACAGCAAGGCCGTCCTCGACATCTTGCAGCGCCTCCCTGAGAACGCCAAGCCTACAGGTGGCCTCGAGGTGGGCCGTAAGTCGTGCACGATCCAGGGCAGCCGTGCCAGCGTGCTTCTCACAGGCAAGGGCTCATTCTACACCAAGGGCGTGGCGGGGGACAACCTGAAGATCGCGAAGACAATGGGCGCCTTCAGTGCCATAGTGGACGGCAGAGGTCTCAACAAGAAAGGCGACCTGCAGCTCGCGATCGGCGAGGACGTCCAGCGGTCCTTCGACCTCGCGACATTCTTGGCCTGCCATCAGAAGTGAGGCTCGGAGCTCGGGGAACTCAGAACCTGCGGAGCATTGAGACGGCAATGCATGCTTGGCTCTCGAGAGATAGGGAAACAACTTTCCACCAGGGTGTCCAGGCTGATCCTCCTACTTTTTCTAATCATCCAGCCTGTCAAGTCTCAGACCTAATCTCCATCCTCCTTCGGCCCAGGCCCGACGCCCGTGAGGACATCTCGAGCGAAACGCCGACGGAGAAACATAAGTGCGAGCGCAAACGAATGGGAACCTATACTGACACGATGCGCGAGGATATCTCGAGCGAAACGCCTACTGCGTGCACAGCCCTGAGCCCCCATGGGCCCCATGGAGCCCATCGAGACCACGCGGGGCTCCCCCAAGCCCCAGCATATCTAACAGTCCCCCCCTGCCGGATATGCTGCCAGATAAAGATCCTCGAAACATTCGTCAATTTCTATATCTAACAGGGGTCTGGCAGATATGCTGACAGATGTGGAGACGCCCTGTGTGCGCTGATCGGAGCGCCCTGGGACCCTGGAGCGATCCCTTATCCTCCTCCTCAGACCTCCTCCCATAGCTGTTTCGGCTACTGTTGGAGCTCGGGCGAGGTCGAGCCACCGACCGCTCGCGCTCGCCATGCCGCCCAAGCGCAAAGCGAACGCTTTGCCCAAGGCGTGCGCTGAGATGAAGGCAGCCATTGGTGAAGCAGGGGTGACTGCTCAGTCGATCGCTAGTGTTGACCACTCCGTCCGCGTCAGGGCTTTCTCGGCTCTTAACACCACGCTCAAGAACCATTATTCATCCAAGGTGGTCGAGTACAAGGCGCTCACGGACGACGATCAGCGCCGTGAGTGGCTTGCAGCCTTCATTCTTGACCCAGAAAGCGGCGGGTGCTGCGCCAGCAACACGACTGAGCGTTCAAGCGAGACCGCCGACAACGCTGTCCAGATTTGGGTCACGGTCGATCAGTATGGAGGCCCACGGTTCCTCAACAACATGGAGCACGCGGGGATCGCTGTCACTGTATTGCAAGATCGGCCTCACGAAAACGCTGCGTTGGCAGCGGCAGGAGTCAAGGAGTACGACGTCACGAAGGTTTGGAGGGAATACTGCAACCGCAAGAAGGAGACTGCCGCGGTGGCCGTCGATGCGAAGATCACCCCCCTCAGAGTACCAAGAGGTGGCCACCGCCATGGCAACGGATGGAGATCAACCGAAAAAGAAAGGTCGCACCCAGGGGAACCCGAGTTCTCGGAGGAGCACCCCGCCGAACCCACCAACAGAGCTGAGTGCCGAGCAGCTGGTGACCAAGCAGCTCAAGGACAGCATGGACAAGACTTCCAAGGGGGCGAAGAGCTTGATCGACAAGATGGACAGGGAGCTTGCAGAGGTGGAGCTCGTCGAGAACAGGCTCAAAACCAAATCCTGGTCACCTTCAACCGCTTCCTATCTGCAGGAGGAGACCGCGAAACAGGTGGCCTTCAAGGAGTCGCCCCACAAGCTGTGGACCGAGGGGCGAAGTTCAATAGCAATGAGGATATAGAGGCGGCCACGGCGAGCCTCAAGACACTCAAGGAGAATTGCGAGAAGGAGTACAAGAAGTATAAGTCCGATGTCCTTGGCCCTTTCGCCAACATCAAGTGATAGACGTGCGCCTCGACCTTAGGGGTGACTGGGGCATCGTGCAATGAGCTAGTTGGGGTTGCAACATTGCGTTGGTCGGCATGCATCGCGTCTTTCCAATCGAGACGGCTCTGAGCATGATAAATGCACCTGCAGGGGCCCGATCGCCTCAAAGTTGTTCGAATGAGCGGCACGCCTCAGGATTATCCCACTCCTCCTCCTCCTCATCGCCCTCAAAATATGTTTGCCCTGGGGGCCGAAACGCCTCGATAGTGCTCGGGGGGCGACGCGCGAATCGAGAGAGAGCTCAACAGAGGAACCAACTGCGAGGATGTATCGAGCGAATGCCCCAGCCAAACAAATGTGAGGATATCTCGAGCGAAACGCCTACTGCGTGCACAACCCTGAGCCCTCATGGGCCCCCATGGGCCCCATGGCCAATTTGGGCTCAAGCTTGTTTCAGGCTATGCCAGGGCACTTGCAGAAACTTGCAGAGTGGAGCAGGCCACTCGGCCTCGGCCTTCACCACTTGGTCGAATGGGATGGCAGGCCGAGGGGCGCGGCAGACTACGTGAGACAGAACTTCAGCAGAGCACGGACTTCGGGTACCGAAGTCCAGAGGGTGTTGCGCGGCAATTCGGCGGCTTCCAGCAGTAGGAACTGCCATCGCGGCGTGATGCGGCACATGAAGGCAGCGCCTGGGAAGCCAGAGCCCTACGCTGCCAGCATTCAGTTTTGGGACCCAGTGAAACAGGAGCCTTATCAAGATGACGTGTATTTCTTGCTTCCTCATGAGTACGTCGAGGCTACGATTGATGACGGTGTGTTCACCAAAGCTCAGTGGGTTGATTTATCATCGCAGCCGATCCTTGCAGCGAAGAGGGAGGAGTGGTGCAGCAGAGTGGGTATAGCTAATACTGACGTGGTCGCCTTCGGCCTCTGGGGCGATTTCGCCCCGTGCTTGGCGCGGGACAGCATCCTGGCCTTGCTGTTCACGTCTCTCGGCGAGTTGCGATTCGAGCGCTTCTGGTTTGTGGCACTGAGTAAAAGGACAGCTTGTCAGTGTGGATGCAAGGGGTGGCATACTTTCGAGGGGATTTGGAAAGTACTAGTGCGGTCCTTTCGTGTTCACATGGGAGGACAGTGGCCGGGCATCAGGCACGACAACCAGCCCTTTAGCGCCAGCGCGAGAATCGGTGACAAAAAACGCAATGCCAAATTTGGTCCACTGAAGACAAGATCCTGCATGCTCCGAATGACTGGGGGCTGGCAGTGGCTGAAGCATGGCCTTGGCTTGCAAGGGTGGGGCGACGACGCTAGTTTGCGAGTTTGCTGGAAGTGCGATGCCACGACTGATGACCTTGCCAATGCTGGTTTGGACGCTCACTGGAGGTCGCTCGCTGTGACTACAGCGTCGTTCCTCGAGCGCAAGCTCGCAGCTGGAGTGATCATCTCTGGCGTCTTCAATATAATAGGTTTCTTACTGGAATATTGCCTGGCCGATTGGATGCACAGGGTGGACCTGGGCATCGCCCAGATTGTGACAGCTTGCATACTTTGGGAGTTATTCAAAATGATGGGTGGCACCAGGGAGGACGACGAGCCCTTGCAAAACCTTTGTGTAATGTTGCACCAAATGTCAAACCAATTGAACATCGATCCGGCGTTCTGGAAATGTACGCTTAACATGGTGAGGGTAGTCGGTAAATCCCCTAGGATGATGCTCAAGGCCGCTGAGACAAGGAGGTTGGTTCCGTGCTTGGTCAGACTATTGGAACGGATTTTCCCTCCGCAAAATGCAAAGGAAATCGCTCGTTTGGAGTGCTTGCGTTTTTTGGACTTGTGCTACAAAGAAGCAGAGTCGTGGGGCGAGGGCAGCCCCTTTCGTCTGGCAAGATATGGGAGGTGTCACGTCGCACTGTACAAGGACCTCTGGTCCGCTGCGCACGGTTGGGTGTTGTACCGTTTTTACCCCAAACACCACCTGTTCATTCACATTTGTGAGCGAGGCACAGATCCAAGGGACGAGTGGTGCTACAGAGACGAGTCAACTATCGCCGACGTTGTCCACGTAGCAGAGCATCAAAATACACAGTGCCTGCACAAAACTATAATTCAAAAACACAGGCTTCATGCTTTCAAGGAGTGATGCAAAAAAGAATAAACAAAAAACAATCAACAACAACAACAACAACAACAAGGCAAAACAACCTGCTGGTGTACCCGGAGCCGGTCCACCAGTTCGCTGTTTTGCTCCATGTAGCGAAACAACCCACTGGTGTACCAGGACCCCCCCCCCCCCCCCCCCCCGCAACGCAACGCAACGCAACGCAACACGGCTGTATGAGCAGCCTCTGTTGCGTTGTGTTCCGTTGCGCGGGCAGGTGGGGGGTGTGTGACCCTACGGGAGCTCCCACTGTATGGGATCCCCTACGGATCCTATACGGACTGTATAGGATCCCATACGGATCCTATACGGACTGTATGGGATCCCTTACGGATCCTACGGACTGTATGGGATCCCATACGGATAGGGATCCCATACGGATCCTACGGTATGGGATCCCATACGGATCCCCCTACGGGACCCAGGATCCCCATACGTATACGGACTGTATGGGATCCCATACGGATCCTATACGGACTGTATGGGATCCCATACGGATCCTATACGGACTGTATGGGATCCCCTACGGATCCTATACGGACTGTATGGGATCCCATACGGATCCTATACGGACTGTATGGGATCCCCTACGGATCCTATACGGACTGTATGGGATCCCATACAGATCCTATACGGACTGTATGGGATCCCTTACGGATCCTAGACGGATTGTTCTCGCTTGGGTTCCCGATGGGGCGCTCTGGAGGGTCTGGGGGGAGGCGCCGTGAGAGGCGGGGCCCGAGGCCTCTAGAGGCTCGTCCTCCTCCTCCTCCTCCTCCTCCTCTACATCCTCCTCGTCCTCCTCCCCTTCCCCCTTCCCCCCATCCCCCTCCTCCTCCTCCTCCCCCTCCTCCTCCTCCTCCTCCTCCTCCTCCTCCTCCTCCTCCTCCTCGTCCTCCTCCCCCTCCGACGACAACGACGAACAATGCACACGCCCAAGCGATAACGAGGACCGCTGTCCCAGGTCCCCAGGGTCCGAGCCACGCCTGGGAGCCGGCTAACCACGAAAATAACCTCGAATGTTGATATCGCAAGAAGCGGTACGCGCAGGAGCAGAAAGAAGAAGAGATGGACCCCTGTAGGGGTCCCATGGGAATCCTATGGAATCCTATGCGTGTCCTATGGGAATCCTATGGAAACCTGTCGGGGTCCTATGGGAGTCCGATGAAACCCTGTAGGGGTCCTAAGGGAGTCCTATGAAACCCTGTAGGCGTCCGATGGGAGTCCTATGGAACCCTGTAGGGGTCCCATGGGAGTTTTAAGGAACCCTGTCTGGGTCGTATGGGAGTCCTATGAAACCCTGTAGGGGTCCTATGGGCCTCCCATGGAACCCTGTAGGGGTCCTATAGGAGTCCGATGGAACCCTGTACGGGTCCTATGGGCACCCGATGGATCCCTGTAGGGGTCCTATGGGAGTCCGATGGAACCCTGTACGGGTCCTATGAGAATCCGATGGAACCCTGCAGGGGTCGTATGGGAGTCCGATGGAACCCTGTACGGGTCCTATGGGGGTCCCATGGAACCCTGTCCGGGTCCTATGGGAACCCGATGGAACCCTGTCCGGGTCCTATGGGAACCCGATGGATCCCTGTAGGGGTCCTATGGGAGTCCTATGAAGCCCTGTAGGGGTCCTATGGGAGTCCTATGGAACCCTGTCGGGGTTCCATGGGAGTCTTCAGGAACCCTGTCTGGGTCGTATGGGAGTCCTATGAAACCCTGTAGGGGTCCTATGGGAGTCCCATGGAACCCTGTAGGGGTCCTATAGGAGTCCAATGGAACCCTACACGGGTCCTATGGGAATCCGATGGAACCCTGTAGGGGTCCTATGGGGGTCCGATCCAACCCTGTGCGGCTCCTACAAAAGTCCAATGGAACCCTGTACGGGTCCTATAGGAATCCTATGGAACCGTGTAGGGGTCCTATAGGAATCCTATGGAACCCTGTAGGGGTCCTGTGGGAGCCCTATAGAACCCTGTACGGGTCCCTGTACGCCCCGCGGGGGGGCGCGCGGGGAGAGCGTTGCGTTGCGTTGCGCTGCGTTGCGCGGGGGGGGGGGGGGGGGAGGGGGCCGGTCCGCCAGCTAGTGGTTTCGTCAACAACAACAACAGCAGCAACAACAACAACAACAACAACACCACCAACAACAACAACAGCAACAGCAACAGCAACAGCAACAACAACAACAACACCAACAACAACAACACCAACACCAACACCACCAACAACAACACTTACAACAACAACAACCCTCAGCACTCAGAACAGACATACCACAAACTGGGCATCATCACCGCATCAACGTGCACAGAAAGCCAATATGTGTATACACACACGTATGTTACATACAAAGAACAACATGTATACCGAAGGCTCCGCCGCCGCCGCCAACCTGTTTCGTATTTTGGAGGCTTTCGCCCAGCCCGACAACCCCGATGGCTTGGTGTGGTGAGGTGGTGGTCGCGCTGGTGGTGGTGGTGGTGTTGGTGGTGGCATGTGGTGACGGTCGTCGTTTCGTGTTTGGCCGCGGCGCACGCACGCGCACCACGCCACCACCATCAAAACTATTTGAACAAACCATAACAGATCACCGCACAATGTTGCGACCAATCGTTATAGTTACCAACGCAATGAATGATGATGTATAAGACATGGATTGACAATGGCGGTTGAATGTAAAAACGATGTGATGTCAAAATAGGGGCTGTCCCGATTTTTCAACGATGTGAAAAGATGACAATAAAAAATCGGCCCTACCTCCGATTTTGTTTCAAAATCGGGGGCACACGAACAAAAAAAGGAGATCGGACGACCGGGGGGAGGGGGGGGGAGCTTGCCGCGGCCGTGGGCTCGAGGGCCCACCAGCAGTTTTGGCGCAGGGCCGCGCGCGCCGCGGCGCGGCGCACGCAGAGCCCGTCTGACGGGTGCTGGGTCTTCCTCCCGTGCCTCCCGGCGGGCTGGGCCCGGCGCCCGTCCCCCCAGCGCCTGGAGCGTGGCTCGGCGCTGGCGATGGCGCCGTCGGAGGCAGCAGGCGAAGGCGCAGGCGGCGGCGGCGAAGGCGCGCCCGGGCCGGGCGCCGCGGAGCCGGCCCCCGCGCGAGGTCCGGCTTTTGCACCCGGTCTGGGAGCCGGCGGCGGGGCCGGCGGCGCCGGCGGAGCCGGCGCGGGAGGCCGGGGAGGGGCAGGTTCGGGGGCCGGCTCCGACGACCCCGCTGCGGCGCGGGTGCCAGCCCATGGCGGCCGGCCCGCCCTGGCGCCTCTTCCGACCAGCACCGCAGCTGGGGCAACCGAGCTGGGCAGGACTCAGGGGAGACGCGGGGCGCTGGGCAGCGCTCGCGGAGCCGCCCGGCGGCGGGGCCAGCGCGACCGCTCGGCGCCGGAGCGGGCGCCGCGGCGGGGGCGCCAGCAGCGCAAGCGGCAGCGCAGCCGCAGCCGCCACCGCAGCCGCAGCCGCCGGCACCGCGGCCGCGACCGGCGCCGCTCCCGCGCGCGGCCGGACGGGCCCACTCCTGGCCGGCCTGCGCGCCGGCCCGGCCCCCCGGCGGAGGGGCCTGCGGCGGGCCCGGCGCCGCGCCCCAGGGCGCCTGGGCAGGACCGGCGCGGGGCGCTGGGCAGCGCTCGCGGAGCCGCCCGGCGAGGCGCCGGGGCCAGCGCGACCGCTCGGCGCCGGAGCGGACGCCGCGGCGGGGGCGCCAGCAGCGCAAGCGGCAGCGCAGCCGCAGCCGCCACCGCAGCCGCAGCCGCCGGCACCGCGGCCGCGACCGGCGCCGCTCCCGCGCGCGGCCGGACGGGCCCACTCCTGGCCGGCCTGCGCGCCGGCCCGGCCCGCCGGCGGAGGGGCCTGCGGCGGGCCCGGCGCCGCGCCCCAGGGCGCCTGCGCCGGCGCCCCCGGAGGAGGGCAGCGAGGAGGACTGCCACGATCCTACTACTGGACGGGCGACGAGGCGACCTGCGCCGCGGACGCACCGGCGGCAGCGGCTGCGGCGGCCCCGCGCCCCCGCCGGGGCTGCACCCAGCAGTACTCCGGGGGGAGGGACTGGGCGGAGCAGCAGCAGCGGCGGCAGCAGCCGGGCGCGGCAGCGGCGCCGGCGACGCCCGCCGCGCAGCGCCCGCTCCGGAGCGACGGCAGGCGACTGCCCCGGAGCAGCCAGCACCGGCCCCCGAGGGGCGACGGTCGCGGCCGGCGCTACCCAACCCGCCGCCGCCGGCGGCGCCGCCGCCACCGGACCACCTCGAGGGGCGACGGAACCCGGCGGAGAGCCCGCCAGCCGGCCCCGCGGCGCCGGCGGCAACGGAGGCAGCGACGAGCCGGCCGGAGCCCCGCCCAGGAGTACACAGCGCGCGCCTGGTCGCAGCGGCTCTCCAGGAGGCCGGCTGGGCGGATTTCACGGCGACGGACCTGCCGGAAGGGCAGGTGCTCCTGCGGTGTAGCCGCGGGGAGGCAGCGCACGAGCGCTGAGCCCGGGCCGCCTGCCTGGCGAGGCTGGCCTGCCCGAGGACCGGCCGGTCTGCCTGGCGACGGTGGCACTTGATTGGGACGAGTACCCAATTGAGCAGGAGTACGAGGCGCTGGACCAACCTGCCTTGCGGGAGGAGGAGCCGGCGCCCGCGCCCGCGACGCCGCGGCGCCTCCCAGCTTCGGGGCCGCGCTCGCCGGCCCGGGCCTGGGCGGACCAGGCGGACGACGCTGGCGCAGCCCGCGGGGCGGGCCGCGAGGTGGCGACGCCGCCGCGCCAGCGCGACCCACCGCAGGCGGGCAGCGGGGGCGGCAAAGCGCGCCGGCGCGGCCGGAAGGCGGCGGCGCGGCCGGCGGCGACAGGCAGCGACGGGGCACCGGCTGCCGGCGGCGGCGATGCGGTCGCCGCCGCGCTCTGGGAGGCGGCTGGCCTGGCTGGCCTCCCCGTGGCAGCCCAGGCGGCTGGGCTGCTGGAGCGGGCCGCCGCGCTGTGCCCCTTCCCGGCGGCTCGGGAGGCGGCGGCGCTGCTGGCGGCTGCGGCGGGCGACCCGCCCGCAAAGGGGCCCGCGGCGCTGCTGGCCGCCCGTGCGGCCTTCCGGTCCGCCTAGCGGGCGGCTGCTGCTGCTCGCGGCCGCCGAGCGGCGGCGGAGGGTCCGGCCGCGCGGCGGGCGGCGCGCCCCGCAAAGCCGGGGCGCGCCCGGCGGCTTGCTGGCCGCCCCTGCACTGCTTGCTCTTGCTGCTGCTTTCCCCTTTCCCCCGCCCTCCCCTTTTGCTTTCCCCCTTTCCCTTAAAGTCGCCACGGGGCGCGCCCCTCTTCGGTTGGTAAAAAAAAAGTGAGGTGGTGGTGGTGGTGGTGGTGGTGGTGGTGGTGGTGGTGGTGGTGGTGGCGGTGGTCATCATCATCATGATCATGATGTGGGGGGTGTTTCTCCTGATGTTCCTGCGCGGGGGAGTCCAGAGAAAACAAGAGCCCCACTTAGGTGGGGAAAAACGCACTTAGCCTCCAAATCTGGAACATGCGCGGTTGCCTCGTGGCCACGATGCTTAGTTGTGGACAAGGACGGCAGTGGTCCTGGCATATGAACTGCTTTTTGCAATGCCACCGCCCCCACCATCCCTGCCAAACATGATCGACCCACGAACCTGGAAAGGAATTCAGAAACGCGGGGCATGGTTACGTTTTCAAGACACCTGATTGGGCGACAGACAATCGAAATGCTGAACGTATCGATCGTGATGCACCGTGCCAAGGATTGTGTGGTGCTGTGCGGTGCTGAAATGAGTTGTGTCATGCCGCGGGCAATTGCGTTGCGCTTTATAGTGCTGTGGATCAAGTCGCCCTTGGCATCCGAATGCAGGCCGAACCGATCTGGCTCATAAGCTCGAGCTGCCAGAGCGCATAGCTGGCCCAGAACTGGTTGCAATCGAAACGTGCGGGACGATAAACCCGCTCGAGCTCGAGATCCGACTCAGTTCCGAAGCGGGACAAGACGACGCGGGGCGCAAGGCACATGGACGCGCCACGGAATGTGCCAACAGCGCACTCGGGGATGCGCCAAGGGACGTGTCAGGAGCCGTGGCACGGGACGCGCCACGGAACGGGCAGGAAAAGCGCCAAGGGAACAACCAAAGATCGCGACAGAGGACGAGCCAGGGGACGCGCCGAAAGGGGAGGGGCATACGCCGTTGCGCTCTGAAGCGCTGGGAACCCACGTGATTTCGCGCTTGTCCCGCCCTGGGGAGCTGGGAACTCAGGTGATTTCACGCTTGTCCCGCCCTGGGGCGTTAAGAACCCAAATGTTCTCACGCTTGTCCCGCCCTGGGGGGTTAGGAACCAATCTGTCCTGACGCTTGTCCCGCTCTGGAGCGTTAGGAACCCATGTGTTTTCACGTTGGTCCCGCTCTGGGGCGTTACGGGCCCACTTGTTTTCACGCTTGTCCCGCTGTGGGTCGTTAAGGAACCGCGTGCTTTTACGCTTGTCTCGCTCTGGGGAAAAAACCCACGTGTTGTCCCGCTTGTCCCGCTCTGCGGCGTTAGGAACCTATCTGTTTGCACTGTCCCGCTGTGGGTCGCTAGAAACCGAAGTGTTTTCACGCTTGTCCCACTTTGGGTCGTTAGGAACCCACGTGCTTTCACGCCTGTCTCGCTCCGGGGCGTTAGGAACCTACATGTGTTGTCACGTTTGCCCAGCTCCGGGGCGAACCCACGCGTTCTTATGCAAGTCCCGCTCTGGGGCGTTAGGAACCTACGTGTTTTTCACTTGTCCCGCTCTGGGGCGTTAGGAACCCATGTGTTTTCACGTTCGTCCTGCTCTGGGGCGTTAGGAACCCATGCGTTCTCATGCTGTCCCGCTCGGGGGCGTTAGGAAGCTGTGTTTTCACGCTTGTCCCGCTCCGATGCGCTCGCCAAGGTAACCTATAGGAGCACGCGTAAAATGCAAAGGATTCTAGCATCAGGAGAGGAGCAATGAAAAGGACAACACAAGCGTTTCGCCCGAGACATCCTCAAGTAATTCTGCAAAAACAAGCGTTTCGCTCGAGACAACCACATTGAACGAACATGTTACTTTATCGCGTCTTTTATTGATCGGAGCTTCAACAAACCAGCGTTTCGCTCGGGACATCCTCAACATTTAATCCGCTGGCCCTCATCGAATTCGTTATTGATCATGGATCCTATCCGCGGGCCCTCGTCGAACTTAGCACCGGTGATAATTTATCTACTGGAAAAGAATACTGGGTCCGCGCCCTTTTCCGGGAAAAGCAGAAAGCAACGTGCACTCTGCGGCAGAATCTTGGGTCATACTTGAGGGCACCGTGAGCACTTTCATGTGTATATGTATATGTATATATATATATATATATATTTATATATATATATGTGTGTACACATTGCTTTTGACAGGGACGGCGGGGGTGCCAACATATGGTCTGCTGCGCGCATGGACATCATCCATGCCAACGCACAATCCAAGCTGCATTTCGCGGCTAAATCTGGATCGTGCGCGGGCACCCCGCGATCACGTTGCACAGGTCTTGGCATGGGCAGCGGGGGTGATGGCACATTGCCTGCCGCGCGCAGGCCCACCAGACATCATCATGGCCACTCCGCCGCGGTTGTTCGGCACCTTCTGCGCGTGCCCCGAACGTGGCGCACCTGACGCGGCTGGAGCATGCGACGCACTTAGCGCACGTGGAGAACGTGGCACAACTGGCGCACCAGGCGTGCCTGGCCCGCTTGGGCCTCAGGGGCCCCTGGCGCGCCTGGTGCGCGTGGCGCGGCTGGCACGCGTGGCGCGCCTGCGACGCACACCTGGGGTCTGTATCGTCTCCCAGCAGCTGCCCATCCAACAGCGACCGCTGAATATGCTGAGAATGAGGTCCTACTTATGTGTTGGGAGGGCGCGTGGGAGTGAGCCACGCAGTTTGCGCCTGAGAGAGGTGTCCTGACCTCTCCCCGTACCCCACGATGGCACACGGTAACTCCCGGATGGTTTCAGATAGCCTCTAACACGCCTCCAAGAGGCCCCAAGACGGCTCCGTGTGGCCACGAAGCCTCCCAAGAAGGCCCTCGAGAGTCGCACATCCATATAACTCCCATAGAAAAAAAACAATGATTTCTAGCTTCTAGCCTTTTCGCTTCCGATGAGCTTCTGAGGCCTTAAGGCTGATCTTCGAAAGAGCCCCAAGATGGTCCCATAAGGGCTCCAAGACGGCCCCGAGAGCGCTCGAAGAGGCGATTAGAGAGCTCCGACGGGTGGTGCGTACTTAAGACGCACCTATTATTTCTCTGATTGACGGCATCCACGATGGTCCCAAGAGGGCCCCCAAGGCCCCCCTAGAGGGCCCAAGAGAGCCTCAAGAGGGCCCCAAGAAAGCACCAAAGGCGCCCGAGATGGCCCCAAGGGGCCCAAGAAAAATGCGTCGAGGCTGCCAGATTGACAAAACCAGTGGGCATTTTACCGTTCACTCCTGGGTCTGATTTGGCTGATCCGAGCTGCAGTGTGACAGTGACGGCTGGTCCCCCCCACCTCTGATCCACTGCTTGCTCCTACACTTCCCTGATCAAAACAACTCGCCTGCGCATCGACTTTGGATGAGCTGGTGGGGATACGCGAAGCATCAACCATTCTCGTTCGCTGTCATCTGCGCCATCCCTGAGATCACAATCAGAACCAGAACAACCTCGAGCTGGGTCCAACTGTGGCGACGTCCTGTGCTGCCCGCAGGGGGTCTCGGAAGGTAGGTCAAACATACCGAAACAAGCGCCTACAATTTCTCAACGCATATCGGATTGGAATCAGGTGCAAAAGTGAGCCGCTCAGAACTGGGCCTGAAAGAATCAAGGTGCAAAAGTGATCCGCTTAGAACTGGTCTTGAAAATCTTCTGTTCGAGTACTGTAGCCAAATAATGGGCAAACCTCGCTGCGACATCAATGATGACATCTTTGAAACTGACTACGGGATCGTTCAAATGCATGTTTAGCGTCGGCATGGTGCATTGCGACCCGCAATCGGTATCACTGTCCTAAAAACACGTATGGCGCGGCGGCTTCTGCAACGGCAGATTAGGTCTCCCGCAGCAACGTGTATCGGCTGCCATTTGGGCGCACCCAAAATGAATGACATATCAAATCGCGTAGCACTAAGCCATGCCGCTAATCGAATTCAGTCTGCCGCATTCACGGCCCCGTTCAACTTGGGCAGCGTGAAGCTGAACGCTCGGAAAAATATGCGTATGCAAATGCTAAAACACCAACGGCCCCGCGCTGAAGAGCTGGCATAAGGTCGCCAGAAGAAAACATAAACCTGGGAACAAAAATTCGGAGTAGCCGGGATGTCGAACGCAAGCCGGAATTAGCGCACGCGCCACATGTGCTATGCACACGCTCGGCGCACACTTTTCAGCGCGCTGCCCGACGCACGGCAGCTCGCGAGCACTCAGGAGCCAACGCACCGTGTTGGCGGACGCCGGTGCAACGCACCAGCACGATAAGGACGGTGTACAACATGCCATGGGCAATGCCACCGCACGAATAAGATGTGCGCGCGGACGGCGCGACAAATTAACTATGATGAGAGTGCGCTGCCTGGCACACGGCATCCTGCAATGCTATGGAAGCATCGGGCCGTGCGCATGGACAACGTGGCAAGGAACGTCCGTCGACACCGTGGGGTCAGATGCGTGTGAAATGCTGGGGCCTCCTCCACGCCCCCTCCATGGGGTCCAAACTGTTGCGTTTGATGAGGGTAGGCTAGGGCGGGAGTGACAATTGCGATACTGATCGATCGGAAATCGGATAATATAAACACGCCCATCCATTACCAGTCTGTTCCTTCGCGGATGCTCCAGGAACAATGGAACTCAAGTGTAAAAAAGCTCGTTTGGTTGAGGAATGTGATGGTCACAATCGTGCGCCATCGTCTGAGCCGGCGTTGTCACACTTCATGCTGTGCTGATGTCTTTTCACAACTATTTCCGCATGCCAAAGTGCATGGCAGAGGAACCTGACTGCCAGAAGCTTGGATGAGAAAATCTGGAACGAATGTGGACCTCAGCCGGCCAGACACAAAGGGGAACAATCCACCTGCCCTGCGTCAGAACTGCGCGGCCGAATCTCTCTGCCAGTGTCATCGGTCGATGCCGTTTCAACCTGGCGGCTCCGCTGGCAGACGATGTTGCCAGTTTCGCGCGCCCGCGGTACGGTGTAGTTATACGAATACGAAGCGCGCATCACGCGACTCGCCAGACTACACATCATTCACACATTACGGTCACCTGCCATCGCTCGGACGTCCATTCCCTGTGTTTTTTTCGGTTTCGTGCGTGGTTTTTTCGCCAAATGATCAAGGATGCTCCTTGATGGTCCTCGACGAAGGAAAAATGCACACGTCCGAGCGATGCCACGGTCATACCCTCATTCAATCCCTGATGCAGCCGTTCCTGGCACTCGTCACTTCTGCCAGCGTTGGCCCTTAACAGCGTGCTTCTAACACTCTGTGGTGTGCTACCTACGTGGGGCAACCTATGTGTGAAATCTATGTGAAGCAATACAAATGGTGACATCTATTGGTGCGGTGTGTGTTGTGCACGATACGTGGTGCACTTTGCAATGGGCAATATACGTTGTGCACGACGGGTGGTGCAGTTCATGTGGCGCAAATCCATGTGATTAGACACATGTGTTGCAATCGGTGTGGTGCAAAGTATGTGGAGCCATGTTCCGGTGTGACATATATATATATATATATATATATATATATATATATATATATATTTATAAATGGCACAATCTATGCGGTACGATCTACGTGGTGCAATGTTTTATGTTTAACCGTAGTAGTTGTATTGCTCCATCTGTGGTGTGCAATCTATGCTGTGCAACTTGTGTAGTGTAACGCGTGTAGTGCAACCCATGTGGTGCGGCCTATGTTGTGCACTCTATGTTGTGCAAACTATGTTGTGCAATCCATATGATGCAAACTAGGTTGTGCAACTTCTGTTGTGCAGTCAGTGAGGTCAATGTGCGTGGTGCAACGTATTTGGTGCACTCTGCGTAGTGCAGCTCTGGTGGGACAATATATGTGGTGCAGCATAGGTGGTGCAATTATTTGTTTCGCAATGAGGTGCCGAATCCACTGCTCGCACGATCATCCCACCCGTCCGCCCACAGTCTTGTTTGCAAAACCCATGCGGCGGCGATTGCGGTGACTGCTTGGCACTGGCTTGCGCATCGCTGTGGCTGCGCTAACGTGCGCAGGCTCGCGCGCAGAGCGGCCAGCTAGTCCGGCGCGACCGTCGCGGCCGCGGTGGCGCTGACCGCTGGGGCCTTCCCAACGCGTCTCACAGGCCGCGCTGACGCGCGAGCACTTCAGGACGAGTCGGTGACCTGGGCGGGCGCGGCATGATGGCGACGTCGGCAACGGCAGACACGATGATGATAGCAACGATGCTGGTGACGATGGTGGCGACTACGACGGCAAGGCCAATAACGGCGCCGATGCTGATCACGCCGATGACGATGATGGTGCACACGTGTCGGCGATGAAGGTTTGGGAAGGATTTCGACATGCGCGCGCGGCCGACGGGCGCGAGTGGCACGCATAGTATTATTTGACAGGTATCGTGCCCCCCAAGCACGCGCGCAAGGGCGTTGTAATGACTTCGACATGCGTGCGCAGGAGGCCAATTTGGTCGACTTTGATAGGCGTACTGAAAAATTCGCGAGAGCGCGCGCGCAGTCTTGTTAGCTGAACAACTATGTTGCAAACGCATATGTTTGTATATGTTTCGGGACACTCGACTTTGAAATCCGCACGGTGTCGACGCGCGCGTGTACACTTTGTCACATTGTGTGCAAGCGCTCCTGAACGCGGATGATTTCTCATAAGCGAGTGCACGCGTGTAGTATCATTTGCCGAGGATGAGGTGGTGGGGTCGATACCGGCCTGGCTGGGCTGGTATGAACTCAAATTAAGAACGAAGGATGGGACATAATCGTATGTGAACTGTTCATCTCCAGGGGGACCTATAATTCTGGGGGGTGGACGGGTGGGTGGCAGATCCTGCTTCTTCTATAGAAGAGAGAACCTATGCGGGACAATCTATGTGACGCAACCCATGATGTGCAATATATGCTTGCAATCTATGTTGTGCAAAATCACTGGTGCAATATCTTTGGTGCACTCGATGTTGTGCAATCTAGCTGGACCAATGCATGTTGTGCAATCGGCGTGGTGCAATGTATGTTGTGCAATCTATTTGGAGCAACCTCCGTGGCGACGACGAGGCGGTGACGGCGGCAACATAGCCGCCAGACCGCCGGACAGGCCCAGACGACGGGCGGCGACGAGGCGGCGACAGGGCGGCGACGGAGACAACATAGCCGCCAGACCGGCAAACTGGCCCAGACGACGGGCGGCGACGAGGCGGCGACAGGGCGGCGACGGCGACACCATAGCCGCCAGACCAGCAGACAGGCCAAGACGACGGGCGGCGACGAGGCGACTACGTGGTGGCGACGGCGGCAACATAGACGCCAGCCCGCCAGACAGGCCCAGACGATGGGCGGCGACGAGGCGGCGACAAGGCGGCGACAGCGACAACATAGCCGCCAGACCGGCAGACAGGTCCAGCATTCGCACAACCACATGCGCCACTACCACCACAACTGTCATCACAATCATCATCATCCGTACCATCACAATTCCTGCCAACTGCCAATGACGAACACAACTGCTAGCATAACCACCCGAGCAACAATCACCATCGCAATCACCAGCGCAGCCATCATCACTACTGTCAAAGCACTTTACATGAATATTGTCTGTGCAGCAACGAGTACAAGCACCAATGAATATGCAACGACAGCGATACTACTACCACCTGCGCAGCTACCAGCACAACCATCATCATACACTCAGCAAGATCATCAGCATAGCCGCAATCACAACCACGAACACATCGATCAAACCAACTGTCAACATACCCACCCGCACAACCACGAATATGACTATGAGTTCACCCACCTTCAGGCGCAACCGCTGACACCCAATCAGAACAAGCTTACAAAACAACCACCAACGTAATCATCATCATGACCGCCATCACGTAGAATTCCCAAGGGGTCGGCGGATGGAGTGCAAGCCCGATGAATTTGATACGAATTGTGTATCCCACTAGTTAGGCTCTGTGAGACGCACACTCTCTTCGTGCCTGCGCCATCCGTGCCCTCAGCACGGCCAGCGTCTCACCATCAGAGGATCCAAAGGAGGAGAGCGACGAATTTGTCAGAATGCGAAGGCGCCTGTTTGAAAAAATGCGCGGGAATGCGCTTCAATCGCAGAGCGAGGGAACACACCTCTGCGCGCGCCCGTCTCCGTCCCCCGCGCACATCTCACCCCTCGCGCGCCTTCGCTGGAAGAGTCGGGCTCGATTTCAAGCTAGTGCACAGTGCGACGTGCGCCAGGAGACTTAGGGGAGTGGGGGCCACTGGCCGAATCCTCCTTGCCGGGCTCATTGCTCATGGCGCAGCCAGCCGTCCCTCTCAGTGGAGAGATGTCTTCATCGTGGACTGGATCATCCTTGGCCAGAGCGGGAGTGCTGTAGGCGCGGACAAGGGTGGCGCGGTTCTTCTTGCTCCCCAACCAGAGGCCACTCTTGGCGACCTTCGTTATCGGTGTGGGGCCAGTCAAACGTCGGTTGAGACGGGTCCAAGTATCCTCGCCACCGGTGGCGTCTCGAACGATCCGCATGATCGTGCGAGGGTTGTTAAAGAGTAGATCGTCGCATTCTGCATTCTTGCTCGCGCTGTTGAACTCCTTGATGAACGCTTCCGCGTAGCTCGCGCAGAACCTCAGTGGCCCAGGGTGCAGCTTGGCGATCGACTGGAACTCTGCTGGCAGCACCGTGATGAGCTCACAGCCAGCCGAGGCAGCCTTAAAAGGCCCATCCACCAAACACGCCTTCGACCACAACGTCTCCTCGCAAGCCCACTGGCCTGCTCTGACCTCCAAGGGCAATGTGCTGTGGTCCCTGTGACAATATGACACCAAGCCGATCCGGACAAAGAACATGCGGTTCACGCTTTGGCCGTGCCAGAACAGCTCTTCGAGCGGGAGCATGGACACCTCATCCGTTGCGCTGACGCATATATGCCGCATGCCCACGGGGCAAAGCTCCATGTAAAAGTCGAAGAAAGGGTGGGCTTTAAGCAACGGCATGAGGGCCTCGTAACGCAACTCCTCGCGGATGGCCTTTGGCAGAAGGTGCATGCACGGGATATCCGACTCCTTGATGCGCTTGTTTGCCAGGCGCTCGTGCTGAAGCAAGAAAAACTTGCAGCGAGCAGCGAGCTCCCGGGGGATGCGAAACTCGCTGAAATACGTTCGCATGAGAAGCTCCTGCTCTACCTTCCGAGCATGATACGATCGGAGGAGTGTCATTGCCTGGGTGATGCTCGACACGAACGAAGAGAACACGACCATAGCAAATATGATGACAATGCACGTATACAATCGCTCATGGACATTCACTGGCACAACCTCCATGGATGCAGGTGTCCACCGACCCCCACTTGGTCGGGGTGAAGATGCGTGTGAGATGTTTGGCTGTCCCCTTCCCCCTCCACCCTCGTACGCTTCCAACGTGCCCACGATGCCATCAGAGACGCCCAGGGAAGGCTCCAGCACACCAAAGAGGCCTCAAAGAAGAACTCGAGAGGCCCTGAGAGAACCAGAAAAAGGCCAAAGAGGTCCCAGAAGGGAGCTCTAATATCCCACATCAATGAAAAACAATGCGCTTTCAATGAATTTGGCTGCCTCGCCTCATCGCTTCTGGACGCCTCCGAGGAGGCCGAGGAGGCCGGCAAGAGGCCCCAGACAGCCGAAGATGCCGCAATCTATCCCCAGATGGCCTCAACCTGTCCTTGAGGCTCCCGGTTGGCCACCCAGATGGCCCTCAAATTCGAAAGTCCCTCTAAAACGACCACAAGATCCCCAGAGGAAGGCCACGCTGTCCCCAACGAGGCTCGAAGAAGCCTCAAGATGGCTCCAAGAGAGCCCCAGGCAAACTCTGCGCGACCCCACGCCAGACACTCCCAACGCTGACTGAATGGGAGTACTGCGTGCTAAGTACTTCCCCCCTGGGGGCCAGACCCAAACCCAATTCGAGATACTCCTGTTTTCCTGCTTTTCCTCTTCCTGCTCTTCCGTATCATAGCCCCTTCATTTAGGGGTCGGTGGAACGGCATAAGCCTCTTGAATAAACTGCGTGAGTGCCCAGTGCATAGATGTACAGTAACCATACGCCTCGGAATCGTCAGAGTCCATGAAGCGGCCCCTCCAGGTCAGGACTTGGCCATCGGTGTCGGCCAACCAGAACCACACACACGCCACGTAGTGGGTCACCAGGATCAAGATCAGCAGGAACTTGACGAGGCCTGCGATTATGTTCAGACTCTCAGAGTTCATCGCGCCTAGGATCTGATTGAACGAGGCATTGACCTTGGGCATCCGCAGGAGCCGCAGCGCCATCCTGGTTCGCGAGGACACTCTGACAAGACGAAGTACCGTAGAGCCACCGATGCTGATAATGAGGGAAAACCAATCAAAGATCGTGATGATGAGGTCCAGGACGAACCACGAGCGGACGTAGTGCCGCGCCACCTTGTGACTGCGTATCTCGAGCAGTCCGTCCGACGATATGAACCCTGTCCTAAAATTTAGCATAATGTCGGCTGTCCAAAAGACACAGGAGATCCACTCGTAGTAAAGGCGGAAGGCGAGGTACCCATCGGAGAGCTCGAACACAAGCGCCGGGAGCATCGCTACGTCGTGAAGGCAGACTGCCATGCCCATGAAGTCCCAGAGCATTCGTGGCCTGGAGAAAGGGTGCAGGACGAAGAGCAACATGTAGCGGATGGCCTTCCAGGCCTGTGATGGGCCCTCTTCCCCGCGGTCCTCGACCAGGGATCCAAGCATGCTCGAATCCATCGTGCCAGCCTTCCTGAACCGGGAATTGGCGCCCAACAGCGCGCCTTCTGTGCCGGTGGAGTGCCCGATCCTCCTCGCGTCGTGTGCTGGGTTGGCGAAGAAAAGGGTGTACGCTTTGGCATCGACCCACGTGCTGTGCAGCTGGGACATGCCGGAGCTGTGCATCTCCTCGAGCAGGGCTCGAGCTGAACGACGCTTCTCGCTTCCGCTTCGCTCTCGCTTTTTCTTCGCTCTGCCTTCGTCCTGCCTCTGCTGAGCACAACGAGACCAGAACGAATGCGGCCCACGATGATACCGCCAAGAAGCGCCGTTTCGCTCGAGCCCTGCCCTCGAGGGCAGCGACCATGCGTAAGGGACCAAACAGTGGCATAAACATAAGAACTCGGAGGTCCGCGCGGATTTCTCGGATCGGCGCTGGGGCCCCCCGGCGGCGCCTCCGGCGCCGCCCCTGGCGCGCTCCGCGCGCCAGGGAGGGGGGCCCCAGCGCCGATCCGAGAAAACCGCGCGGACCTCCGAGTTTTGATGTTTATGCCACTTTCTGTTCCCCTCATGCGACTCCCGTGCGGGCGGTATGCCTCGGTTTCGCCTGGAAGCGAAAGCGGGGTATAGGCAACTCACGCTCTGAGTTTAGCTCGAGCCCTGTCTTGGGCGCCCGAGCTATCCGGGGTAACTCGGGCCCGGGGTAACTCGGGTTCGGATTCCCGAAAAACGAACCCGAATTGGCCCTGACCCGAATTATCCCTGATGATTTGGGGCTCTGGACGCCCGAGCTATCCGGGGCAACTCGGGCCCGGGGCAACTCGGGCTCGGATCCCCGAAACACGAACCCGAGTTGGCCCTGACCCGAGTCACCCCTGAGGATTCGGGGCTCTGACTGTCCTCGAGGGCGGCGACCATGCGACTCCAGTGCGCGAGGACGCCCTCGGAGCACTCGAACCTATCGGGAGCGGCCAAGAGGGGGGGGGTCCAAGAGGGGGGGGTGCAAATCATGGCCGGCGGCATGTGCGCGGCCCCGCGGGGGGGCCAGGGACGTAATGAAACAAGAAGAGGCGCCATGAAATCTGGGGAGATATCATGGCCCGCGCCATGATGTCCACCCCCCCCTAGTCATCACCCCCCTCTTTTCCGCTCCCGAAACCTGCCGGCCCGGCGCGGTGCGGCGGGGCCGCCCCCGTGCGGCCCCCGGGACGCGGGGCTGCCGCCCGGGTGCTCCACGGGCGCCCGCGCCTCGCGGGGCTCCTCCATTGGTCGGGCACGTCCCCCTCTACCGGCGGGCCGTGGGCGAAAAGTCCTCCTCCTCCTCCGCCTCCTCCGCCTCCTCCGCCTCCTCCTCCTCCTCCTCCTCCTCCTCCTCCTCCTCCTCCTCCTCCTCCTCCTCTCCCTCCTCCCCCTCCCTCCTCCTCCTCCGCCTCCTCCTCCTCCTCCTCCTCCTCCTCCTCCTCCTCCTCCGCCTCCTCCTCCTCCTGTAAAAGAATCAAGCATGCCCCAAAATGAGGATCAAAAATATTGGAGGCCTGGAAATTGGCACTAGCACCAAGGCAGGAAGCCAAAATATTACCACCATCACCGAGATCGGGATCTTCTTCCCGCGGTGGAGGAACACCGCCGATATTGGTGTTGGTGTCATCCTCTAGGCCTGCGAAAATAATCAAAACATCGTCCCCTGACCTTGGCTGCCCCGATACGCAGCACGCAGCACGTGGCGTAGTGATACGGAGCTCGGCACGTAGACGGAACACGCACGTTCTGAACGGGCGTTTTGAACACGGCACGTGCCACGTTTCAAAACGTCCGTATCAGAGCAGCTAAGCCCCTGACCATTCTTTGACTATTTTTGAATACTTCCTCCTGTAGAGGGGGCGTGCCCGACCCGAGGCTCCTCGGCGACGCGGGCGGCCCTCGCCGATGCCCGCAGCGCTGCGGCCGCGGAACCCTTCGGCGACGCGCCCGGGGCGCAGATGTCCAGCACGGGGGCGCTGCCGGGAGGAGCGGCGGGAGCCTCAGAAGGGGCCCTGGGACACACGAGTAGATACATCTACGCAGTGCCCAGGATTCTCCCCATATAGCTTCCAATCTTTCCTGGGGGTTCGCCTTCTCCCCCCCCTCCACTTCCCCTCTTCTCCCACAGGCTTCTCGGGGGCTCGACGGATTCCTCGCGCCTCTGTGCTTCTTTTCCTCTCCTGAGCCTCCCCGGGCAGCAGCGGCAAGGGACTGCTCGGCGGCAGGCCGGCCACCCGCCGCTCGCAGGGCGCGGCCGCCAGCAGGCCGGCGAGGTCGCCGTCGAGGAGCGCCTGCGCGCGGCGGAGCCCCGCGGAGGCCTCGGCGAGGGCGCTGGCGAGCGCCTGCCGGAGCTCTGCGAGCGGCCCCGCGCCCGGGGGCGCGTCGCCGGGCCCGGGGGCCGGCGCGGGCCAGCCCGAGAGCACCCCCGAGGCCTCGCGGAGCAGGGCGAGCGGAGACGGCGGCAGCTCCAAGTCGGCCCCTGGGCCCCTTGCGGAGGAGGAGGAGGAGGAGGAGGAGGAGGAGGAGGAGGAGGAGGAGGAGGAGGAGGAGGGGAGGAGGAGGAGGAGGAGAGAGGAGGAGGAGGAGGAGGAGGAGGAGGAGGAGGAGGAGGAGGAGGAGGAGGGGAGGAGGAGGAGGAGGAGGAGGAGGAGGAGGAGCCCCACCCTGCCCCTCAGAAGGTGTGGGGGGCAGGGGTAGGGCTCGCAGGTGGCCCCCATACCCGAGCGCACGCTCTTCCCGCGCGGCGCCCGGCCGTGGCGCCGAGGGTGCCGCCCGAAGGCGAGCTGCCGCTGTCTCCACTCGGCCCTCCCCCGAGCCTCTGTCCGCGCGGCGGCGCTGGCGGCGTCGGGCATCCTGTGCTGGCCGGCGGCGCGGATCGGGCCAGCCGGTGCGGGCGCCTGGTCTGGTGAGGACTCCCGGGCCAGCGGGCCGAGCGGCGCGCCGTGGGAGGAGCCCTGAGTAGTTGTGTTCGCTTGGGGCTCTGGGCCCCAGCGGCTTTTGAGCCCAGAAGGAAGGGGACGGACATCTGGTCGTAAACTGTTGCTTCGGGTCGGGGCGGCGGACCTGGCAACCCGCTATGCCTTGCGAGCGGATGGCGTGACGCCCCGCTCCGCGGGGCGGGAGGCCGGGAGAAGCTCGAGACGACATCGCCTGGGGACCGACCAGCCCTCTAGAGCGTAGGTGGTTTAATGCGTTAGTTATTCGAACCTCCCTTTTCCCCCTTCGCAGAAAAGTCCACCGCTGCAACACTCCGCAAACAAGGTCCCTGCAATACCGTTCGAACGAACCTGCAGATAACCCTGCAATACCCTGAACCCATTTCTTCATTTTCGTTCTCGATGTCTTTCTAGATGGCCCCGAGTGGATTCCAAGATGGCCCTAAAAGAGCCTCAAAGCTTCAAAAGGGCCCCAGCCCCAAAGGCACCCAAAATGGCCACAAGAGGGCCCCAAGAGGTTGGGTGCCGACCCCCCCTGAATCCCACCAGCCCTCTGGGCTTAGGTGGTATAACGCGTTTGTTCTTCTCTCTTCCACTGAACCCCCTACCCCTACCCCCTCCCCTGGGCCTGGACGGGGCGCGCCGCGAGGCGCTAGAGCGTCCAAGATGGCCCAAGATTGCTCCAAGAGGCGTTCAAAGTCGCAAGATGGCCTCCAAGATGGCCCATGTTACTTCAAAATGTGTCAAGATCCGACCTACCCCCAAGAGGCCCCAAGACAGCCCCAAGACGGATCCAAGTGCCCTTCGAGCCCTCCACGGCGCTCTCCAAGATGCTAAAACCCTTCAAAAGCCTAGGGAACACTTGTTGTGTTTTGCGTTCTCGCTCGGCTTTGGACGCCTCAAGATGGCACCATGATGGCCCGAAAGGGCCCCAAGAGGGTCCCAAAAAGGCCGAAGACGGCCCCAAGATCGCCCAAGAGGCGCCCAAGAGCGCCCCAAGACGGCCCCAAGACGCCGTTTGAGAGCCTCCGATGGGGGGGATCCGAATTGAGGCGCCTCCTCTTTTTGAGACATGGGGCCCAAGATGGCCCCAAAAGGCCTCCCAGCCTCTCCCAATGACCCTCCACCCCACCCTTTTTGGCCCAAGATGGCTCCAAAAGAGCCCTAGATAGCCCAAGATGGCCTTCAAAATGGCCTAGGATAACCAAGCATGGCTCAATATAGCCTCCGACACACCTCCAAGAAACCTCAAGACAGCCTCAAGATGGCCCAAGATAGCCGAGCATGGCTCAAGATAGCCTCCGACAGCCAATCGCCGAGCATGGCTCAAGATAGCCTCCAAAGAGGCCTAAAGAAAACTGGCAATCAATTCTGGATGGGCTGGTGGGGATATTTTTTGGTCGCGGCCGCGCAGCAGAGGGCAGGCGGTGAGAGGGGGTCCGGGGCACGGGCCAACCTAATTAGCTACTAAGCGACACGCAGGCCGGCCGGGCCAGCACTCAGAACCGGCAGCTGGGGTGCAGCAGCGGCTGGTGGAACTGGGTGGCTGGTCTGCAACGCCCAGGGAAGCTGATGCATCTTGCATTCCTGAGGCAGGGGTGCCAGAGGTAGAATTAGGAACTGCACGCCAGGGACGCCTGTCCAGCACTGTGCAAGTGCCATGCCGCGAACTGGGGGGCGCTGCCACTGCTGGTGAACCGGAAAGCGGTGCGCAGCCAGGAACAGCTAGGCGAGCACGTTTGAGCACAGACACTGTGGCCAGGGGGGACCAGGTACAGACTGACCATGTCGCCGCAGGGCGCCAAGGGGCAGGGCCGCGTCAGCGGCA
>CAUYUJ010016116.1:983451-992149 GCA_963575745.1 Prorocentrum cordatum
GGGGAGGGGGGGCAGGGCGTTGACTGAGGCGGGCGCACGGGGCGATAGAGGAGCCTCCTCGTTCTCTCCCTGTGGATCCTCCTCCTCATCCCGCACCACCCTTCCCCTCCTCTGAGCCTTTTAAGCCCTGCGGGAGAGGGCAGGGAAAACATCGCAGGCCCTCTCCAAGTGTTCGCACTGCCTACCCTCGCTCTCTCTCCCAGCGCGGCGCGGCCCCGTGACCGCCAGGCGCCGCACAACCTGGGAGGATGAGGAGGAGGTGGAACCTGCGGGTGGCGCGGAACAAAGATGCCAGGGAAGGGTGAGCTCTACAGACCCTCCTCCTGGCAAGGTTCCTCTCCGTAACTTATGGAGGTCAGGGGTGACGGCCGGAAAGCAGGTGGGCTCTCTGAGTCGCACGGTGCGTCTCGAAGCATTAGCACTGGCATACCGGTTGCTTTAACCGACGTGACGAGCAACTTGTGCCTAGATCCTGGCTTCTGGGCAGCATCCAGGACATCTTGGAGCGAAGCTGACAGGGAGAAGCAATGCGTGGTGGCCAGCAGTCGGGATTCCCATCTGTGGCGCGCCACATATCTCCAGTCTTTCCCATCCCATATCTGGGTATGGTGCACCCTCGCTACGGCGCTCTTGACACTCGGAAGCCCCTGGAGGCGCCAGAGAGAAAACTCATGTCTAAACGGATCAAGCCATTGGTGGGCCAACCGTTGGTTCGAGCAGCTTCTTTGGCCCATCTGTCAGCCAAGCGGTTGCCAATCAGAGGCGGCATCTTCGAGCGACCTGTAAGCTTTGATCTGAAGTTACAGCCGAAAATCTCATCCAGAAAATCATAATTTAAGAAATCTGGGCCAGCTCCCCGGAAGTTTCTTAAAGCAAGCCTGGGCCAACTTCTGTTGTTGACGCTGGAGGGGCGAACGTGCTCAGCAACACTGGGCCAGCTAGCTTTCCGGCAAGTTGGCGAAGAAGCGCTGGCCCAACTTTCTGGGAGGAGGTTTCTTAAACAGATGCCCGACTGTAACAAAGGGAAACTGCGATCACGGGCCAGTTTCTGCATTATCCGCCAGTGCCCCGCGTGCGGGGCCGAGTGACGCATATTCAGGGCTCCCTGGACGAAGGCCTGACACGTCGACGTGCACGGCCTTGTCATCAGGTTAATCGGGGCTGAGGTGGTCAAACGCTTGCATCAACCCGTGGTGTTCGGCTCCCGGGGCCGTCTGCGGGAGGCTACGGTGTGGGCTTTGGATAGGGAGCCCTTAGATAAGGAATCCAGGGTCTGGAAGCCAGTAGAACTCCAATCGTGGATCGGCCATGGATATCACCGCCGCCCTCATTGGATAAGGGCGCGGCCTCGTTGCCGCGAGCATCGAGGTGTACCACTGCGACATCAGACGGCCGTCCAGTAGACGCAGGAGCCGCCACATCTGTTTTGCTGAATAGAAGATCACACTCTCTCATGTGCTCGGCAGCGTCGATACCCTCATGAGGGCATGTCCACGCTCGGTGGTGCATCGTGTCAAGGGCCCCGCAAACACACGCACAACCTACCCCATGACCCATCCGCGTTTTACCCTCATGTTTGTAGGGTCTCGGTGGTGGTGTAGGTGCCACAAAACACACTTTTAAAGATCCTCTTCTGGTTGGGGTTGAGTTTCTTACCATTGAGTAACGCCTTACAGACAAGTCCCACATCCCCTTTTTCTGATAGCCTGGGCCCAGTCCGAGTCCTTGTCAACCAGCATACTTTCAACAACGCTCATGTGGCACAAATGATGTAATTCCTTGTTGAACCACTGTGTCAACATATGTGGAGGGGTGTCGGTGAGAGGCAACTGTTGGCCATTTCGTAAAATCACCATGCCTGGATTCGCGAACTCACATTCGACCTCCCTCATCCATCAATGCAGATCGGACATTGGGCCCGAAGACTTCCGAAGCCAACTCGCACGATCAGGGTGATTGCTGAAGTGCGGTGCGGAAGACGTAGGCTAGCTCCTGCGTTGCTAGCCAATCTCCCTGCTTAAGTTCCGCATCTCTCGCCTGCCACCATTCCTGACAGTACTGTTTGAATATACTCGCCGCTAGCTTTGTCGGATCTTTCCAAGGGCAGAGCCTCCATCACAATTCCGTCCCACTTCTTGATCTGCTTACAATTCCAGCAATCGTCAGACGGATATGCCTAATCTCCTGCGGTGTATACCCCTATCACCTCCCCACCGTACGTTGCAGCAGGCTGCGAGCCTGTGCAGAACAACTTTGCCGTAGAACCCATTTTCTTGAAACGGCTAACTTTCTTCAGCCCGGTTGGGGTAACACCAAAACATTTTTTCCCGAACAGCTCTGGCACCAGCTGCGAGGCGGGGATCTATCCATATCCACCGCCTGGGATACGACGTCCTGGTGCCCCAGCGGGCGGTGGATATGGATATGGTTTGGCCCCCGGGGGCCCGAATACATCCACATCCACCGCCTGCCGAGGTCTCCGAAGATTGATCCTCCAGGCGGTGGTCATGTATACATTCCCGCCTCAGACCATCCCTTTGTTCGTGCTCACCTGTGCCGAAGTCCGCACCCCGATGACGAGGAAAGTGCTCGTGCCGGCCTGCAGGGTCTCCAGTGGCGGCCTGCGCAACATGTGCCGAGGCATCCGAGGATCCGGCCGCTACCATCATTTCGTCCGCCAGGGGCGCACCTAGAATTTCGCGAGGTAGCCTGGTCAACGAAATCGCCCTCCCCCGAAGCAGCGTCACACACGTGAAGGAACATTCGTTCGCCATCGCTGAATGTAAATCGTCGGTATGAACAGTGAGCTCGTCTGGACCTGCTCGCACCTGCTTCGACCAGGCCGCCACTTCTGGTGCCGCGAACGCCTTCATCTCATACGTGGCCGTCGGCTGTTGGGGTCCCTGCAATAGCCCCCCGGCGCAGCGACAAAGGATCTCCTACCGGGCATACCAGCCTGACCCACCGATACGAGTGAATCCGCCGACCCTGTCGGCGTGTGTGGGGGGTCTGTCTGGTCCCGTCGACGGGACGTTCCTTCCCCGTCGGGCGGCAAAGAGCACTCTCTCGTCGTCGGGGGGAGGAACCCAGCGACTGAGGGAAATCGACACCCACTTCGTAATCACGTCAACAGGGAGCCCCTTCCCTTTGTCCCTTTCCAGGCGGGGGGGTGCTCCCGGGGAAGGGGGGTGGGTCAATTCGCATCGCCTCTGGGGGTCCTCTTCTCCCACGCCGGTCCTCCTCCGGTCCTCCTCTGGTCCTCCTCCCCAGGTGGGGGTTCCCAAGGGAGGGGGAGGGGGACAGATACGCATCCGTCCATGGGGGTCCTCCTCGCCCTCCCCTCCCCTCTCCCACGCCGGTCCTTTTCCGGTCCTCCTCCCGGGGGGGGGGGGCGGTCCATCCTTTCCCTCTCCCCTTCCCCCTTCCCCGCTCCCTGTCCCCCCTTCTCCTCCTCCTCCCTGCCTCCTCCTCCTCCTCCTCCCTCCTCCTCCTCCTCCTCCTCCTCCTCCTCCTCCTCCTCCTCCTCCTCCTCCTGTCCTCCCTCCTCCTCCTCGATCCTCCTCCTCCTCCTCCTCCTCCTCCTCCTCCTCCTCCTCCTCCTCCTCCCTTTGGGAGAGCACCTGGACATCCGCCGAGGCGTCTTTGCTTCAGCCTGCGGCCGCATGGGGCCCCGACCGCCTCCGCCGGGGAGAGCTCCTCGTCCTGGATCCCATGTTGAGGGCCGGGGGCCTCGAGCGCGGCACCCCTCGAGAGGGCCGAGGTTGAGGAGGAGGGCCGCCCTGCCGCAACAAAATGCATCGTCGGAGCCCCCGGGCTCCTCCCCCATCGGAGAGGGCCCCCTCGGGGAGGAGAGGGGGGGAGGAGGAGGAGGGGGAGGAGGAGGAGGAGGAGGAGGAGGAGGAGGAGGAGGAGGAGGAGGAGGAGGAGGAGAAGAGGGGAGGAGGGGGAAGGAGGGGGGAGGAGGAGGAGGAGGAGGAGGAGGAGGAGGAGGAGGAGGAGGAGGAAGAGGAGGAGGAGGAGGAGGAGGACCAGTGGAAACCCAAGAAGCATCAACGATGTTGGAATCAACACTCCTTCCAAGCTCCCCCTTCATAGGCCCCTGCAACGGTTCATTTCCATTGAAGGAACTGCATCGCTGCAAGACAACAGTCTGAAGATCCTGAAGCGTGCCAAAACATTGTTCTCGGGATTCCAACGCCACGAAAACCTGACTGCTGCGTCTTGACGATCCAGAATCGTGCCATAACGCCATCTTTGGAACTTCAACACAGTGAATCAACACAACTGTTGCGCCCGCATAATCCTGAATCCTTCCAAAACACCATTTCTTGCACGCTGATCATGCGAATTCGTGAAACTCTTGCAAATTATGAAACCGAATGTGCGCGGCGCTAAAGGGGGAGAGACACATTTTGAAAAGGAACCGCCCTCAATCCGTGAAACTTTTGCACATTATGGAAACGAATGTGTGCGGCGCTAAATCGAGAGCTGCATTTTGAAAACGACCCGCCCTCAATCCATGAAACTCGTGCAAACTAAAAGAACGAATGTGCGCGGCGCTAAGAACATAACCACATTTTGAAAAGGAACCGCCCTCCATCCGTGAAGCTCGTGCAATTTTTCAAAACGAACGTGCGCGGCGCAAAGGCGAGAACCACATTTTGAAAACCACCCGCCCTCCATCCGTGAAGCTCTTGCCATTTTTAATAAACAAAACTAATGTGCGCGGCACTGAGGCGAGAACCACATTCTGAAAACCACCCGCCCTCCATCCGTGAAGCTCTTGCAATTGTTTAAAACGAATGTGCGCGGCGCTGAGGCGAGAACCACATTTTGACAACCACCCGCCCTCCATCCGTGAAGCTCTTGCAATTGTTTAAAAACGAATGTGCGCGGCGCTGAGGCGAGAACCGCATTTTGAAAACCACCCGCCCTCCATCTGTGAAGCGGAGCGAGGAGGGAGGCGGGGGCGAGGAGGGAAGGAGGAGGGAAGGAGGAGGAAGGGAGGAGGAGGAGGAGGAGGAGGAGGAGGAGGAGGAGGAGGAGGAGGAGGAGGAGGAGGAGAGAGGAGGAGGGGGGGGGAGGGGGAGGGGGAGGGGGAGGAGTGAGAGGAGGGTGGGGAGTGAAGAGGGGGGATGGAGGAACAGGAAGAGGGGGAGGAGGAGGAGGATGGAGAGGAGGAGGAGGAGGAGGAGAGGAAGGAGGAGGAGGAGGAGGAGGAGGAGGAGGAGGAGGAGGGGAGGAGGAGGAGGAGGAGGAGGAGGAGGAGGGGAGGGTGGGGAGGAGGAAAAGACGAGGGGGAGGAGGGGGGGAGGAGGGGAGGGGGAGTAGGAGGAGGATGGAGGGGAAGGGAGGAGGAGGAGGGGGAGGAGGGGGCAAGAAGAGAGGAGAGGACCCCCCGCCCCTGGCTCTCCGCTGTTCCGTTTCTCTCTGCACCTCCTGTGCCGATTATTTCTGCACCCCGTCGGTTTTACGGCTTTCTCTGCCACCATTTGCCGCATGAGCGCTATAGCTCCGTTGCTAAAGTCCGCCCAACGTCAGAAAAGTAGGAGGAGGAGGAAGAGGAGGAGGAGGAGGAGGAGGACCGGTGCAAACCCAAGATTCATCAACGATATTGCAATAGACGCTCCCTCAAAATTCCCTCTTATAAGTAAGCCCCTGCAAATATTCATTTTCACTGAAGGGAGGGTCCCGTCGGAAAATAATCATTTGAACATCCTGAACTGTGCCAGAACACTATTCCTGGGATTTCAGCGCCGCGAACCACCTGCAGTGTTGCGTCGTACCAGAACACCGTGCCTGGGACTTTCACACCGCAGATCCACGTAACTGTTGCGCTCTGACTTTCCGACATCGTGCCAACATATAATTTCTGGGACGTTAATCATGAAAATATTCGTAAACGAATGTGCGCGGCGCTACGGACATAACCACATTTTGAGAAAGAACCACCCTCCGTCCGTGAAGCTCTTGCAATTGTTTAGGACAAACGTGCACGGCGCTAAAACGATAACCACATGTTTTAAACGACCCGCCCTCCATCCGTAAAACTCGCGCACAAAAAAAAACGAATGTGCGTGGCGCTAAGGCGAGAGCCACATTTTGAAAACGACCCGCCCTCATCCGTGAAGATCTTGTGTTGATTGAAAACGAATATGCACGGCGCTAAAGCGAGAACATGTTGAAAGCGACCCGCCCTCGATCAGTGAACTTGCGGTGAAGTTTAAGCTTCAAATCTCAAGCGAAGCGCCCGGCCCGCCCTTTCGACTGGCCTCGGGGTGCGAAAATAATGGAGGAGGAAAACAGGGGAGGAGGAGGACGGGGGACGGGGAGGACTGGGGAGGAGGAAGAGAAGGAGGAGGAGGAGGAGGAGGAGGAGGAGGAGGAGGAAGGAGGAGGAGGAGAAGGAGGAGGAGGAGGAGGTAGGCACAGCCAGATGGAAGGAGGAGGAGGAGGGCGATGAGGAGAGGATGAAGGACGAGGAGGAAGAGGAGGATGTCGAGGAGGATGGGGGAGCCCCCGGCGCAGCCCGGATCCTTCTCGAGCTTGCTCCGCAGGACCGCCTCCGCCTCGGCAACCTTGAGCTTGGACAGAATAGCGCGGGAAAATAAAAAAGAAAACACAAGGAGAGGAGGAGGGAGAGGGAGCGGAGGAGGGGGGAAGAGAGGGAGAGAGGGTGGAAGCATAAGAAAAATAAGAAGATAAGCCGAATAAGCATAAATTACTAATGAAGGCTAAGAGAGAAGAAAAGCATTGAAAAGAAGACGACGAAGGTACTGAAGATCAAGAATACTAACTCATCATATACTACTAATCCACTACTCGCACCTTCTTCTCCTCATCCGCCTCAGAAGCATCTCCTCCTTTTCCTCCTCCTCCTCCTCCTCCTCCTCCTCCTCCTCGTCCTCCTCCCCCACGTCGGCCGCCACCGTCGCCGCCGCCGCCACCGGCGCCGCCGCGCCTGGATGAGAATCCAGCCGTGGCGGCGAGGGCTCCCAAAGATGAGCAACGGCATCGGCACCTCTTCCTCCTCGGAGCTTGCCACCCCCCAGCCTGGCCGTGATCCCCCCCGAGCCTCCCCACTCGGAGCAGGGCGGGCTGAGACGACGGCAGCTCCAAACCGGTCCCCAGAACCCCTCCCGAGGTCCAAACGCACTCGTTCTCCGAGCAGCGTCCTGCCGTGGCGACGAGCGCCCGCCCCCCCCCCGAAAGCCAACTACTGCGGGTGTCGTGTCGACCCCGCCGTTGGTTTCTGACACCCTTGAACGATCGGCCGTTTCTGGAACGTCGAATCGTTCAACATCGACCGATTCTGAGTCGCCGGCGGCGTTCAACGTTGAACGCCGGCGGCGGAGTCGCCGCCAGTCGACACGACGCGAACCGACCGTTTGGGACTGGATGGGGGTCAGCTTACGAACGTGTCTGGAGGGCAGGGGATGCAGGTACAGACCTCATGATGAGATTTTGGACATATGGGCGATTTCGGAAACCCTGAACCCAAAGACGTTTTCATCTCTTGGGGGCACATCTTTACTTCCGCCGCCTTCCGCCGAGCTTCCGCCGGCGGAGGCGGCCTCGTTTCACTTCCGCCGCCCTTCCGCCGCCTTCCACGGCGGAGAGAGATGCCAACCCCTTCTACCCTCGAAGGCAAGGCCCTCTCTGGAACGCCTCACATCGGGACTTCGAGGCTCGATGATCGGGGCAGGGTGACCCGCGCTTGAGGGGGAGGGGGAGAGAGAGGTCCCGCAGTCCTTCCAGCAGCGCTGCCCGCCGCGGCCACCGCCGTGGGCGCCAGCAACGCGGGCTCTCACGGGAAGAGACGAAGAGGCGAAGAAAAGAGGGGACGACGAGGCGACAAGGGAGAGACTACACACGCGCGCGGCGGACACCCTGCCCCGATCGATGATCGGGGCAGGGTGTCCGCCACGATGTACCCTCGAAGGCCAGCACAGCCTCCGAGGCTGGGCCAGCGGCACGGCAGGCGACCGCCGGCTCGGCTCGTAGGGGGCCACCTGCGAAACCTACCCCTAATGCGGGATGACGATTAATAAAAAATTGGGGGGGAGCGATTAAAAAAATAGTTTCCTGCCATCTCTGCACAAGTTTCGGACTGGAGGAGGACGATTTAAACACATAGTTTTCCAGCCCGCGGCCGGTTTTTCTAATCGTCATCCCTGACGCCGCCGCGTGAACACGACCCCCGGTCATTTATGAATCGTCATCCTCCTCTACCCCCCACGATTTCTGAGGGGGAGGGTGTGGTTCACTGCGCACGGGAGCTCCCGAACGAAGTGAACCCCACCCTCCCCTTCAGAAATCGTGGGGGGCAGGGGTAGGGTTCGCGTGTGGCCCCCCAGCTCGCCCTCCCCTGACCCACGCCTCGCGCGGCCCGCCAACGCCGCGCGCCCGCCCACGCCGCGCGCCCGCGGTCGGCCCCGGGGGGGGGGCGGAAGGCAGCTCCCGCCGAGGGCCACGCCGGGGGGGCGCGCGCGCGAGGCAGGACGGGCCCCAGACATGCTCGCGTCGCGAGGCAGATCGGGACGGGAGGCTTTTGGGCCGTCCTTGGCCTCGGGGTGCCCTCGCTGGGCCTCGGCACCGGCCACAAAACAGCAGGAGGAGGAGGAGGAGGAGGAGGAGGAGGAGGAGGAGGAGGAGGAGGAGGAGGAGGAGGGTCAGGGGGAGGGGGAGGAGGAGGAGG
>CAUYUJ010016117.1:0-22500 GCA_963575745.1 Prorocentrum cordatum
CTGGCCACCCTCTTCCCCTGCCCCCAGCTGGGGCCGAGGCCTCTGGTGGCCCCGCCGAGCGCCTGGTGCCCGGGGGAGGCTCTTTGATCGCCAGGCTGGTGCCGAGCTGGCGCTGTGGGTCCAGGCCTCCCAGATGGGGTCCCAGTAGGTGGGGTCGGAGGATCGCGCCGCATCGTTGATGCATCGGCGATGCGGCTCGATGTGGAGCCCGCGTTTCCCCCTGCCGACGTCGCCGATGCATCCGCCGGTGCATCGCCGATGCATCGGCGATGCATTGGCGATGCGGCGCGATCCTTCGACGCCATCTGCTCGGACCCTATGCAAGATGCCTCTGGTGCTGTTTCCGAGCTGGTGCAGTGGGTGCTGAACTGCACAGTGTCTCGCTGTGCTGGGGCTCTGCTGTGTTCTTGCTCGCCGCTCGACGTGTGGCACGCGTGCGGCGCGCCGTTCAGCATGTGGCCCGCGTGCGGGGCCACGCTGTCAATGCCACGCCTTCCCGTGGCTCTGCTGTGCTCTTGTTCTGCACGCAAATTGCGGGGGGCGGCGGGGAGCTCGGCTCGGGAGATCCACCCAGCAAAATGCCGGCGTCCCGAACAATCGAGACGGAGGTCTTGGCGCCTCGGGGCCTTCGCCAGGCCTCGAAGTCCCGAGGCGCCAAAACCTCAGTCTCGGCCCCCCCCCCCGGGACGCCCCCCGCTTGGGAAGGCCCCGGGACCCCCCCCTGGGACCCCCCTTGGGACTCCACACGACGAAGAGGGGATCAAAGGGAAGGCGCTTCCCACGGCGAGTCGAATAGACAATCCCCTCACGCATGCCGACAGGGTCGACAGGGTCTGCGGATTTTGGCTCCGTCGCCGAGGCCATCTTGGACGCTCCAACGACCTGCGAAACGCCCCTCCAGACCCAGGGGGAGGGGGTAGGGGTAGGGGGAGGGGTAAACTCCCAGGAGGGGAACAAGCGGGGGTGGAAGAAGAAACGCTCTAAACCGCTCACACCCAGAAGGCTGGTGGGATTTGGTGCAATCGATGTCGTGAGCGATCGAGAAGCGCACCGCAGGCGCGAACATGTTTTCGTGCAGTCCACGCGGTGCAATCCAAAGGCGGCAACGGGGCGGCGACGAGGCGGCGACGGGGCGGGGACGGCGGGGACACAGCCGCCAGACCGTCCGCACGGCCCAGCTCCTCAGCGCAAGCACTGCTCCCAGAAAGAACTGCTCCTTCCGGGTTTATCTCAGAGACGGAGACGACACGCATACCTCTACCCTCCCCTCGTTTCCTCCTTTGGGGGCTCCTGGGCTTCCCTTCTCGCTACCGCTGGATTCGCCCGAACTGGTCAGAACGCACCCCAGGAGAGGTCCCGGGAGTGGCGGTATCGGTACCTGTTGGTTCCCCCGTTATCGTTACCTTTTGGGGCGCTGCAGATTGCAGGTTGGTTTGCCTCGTCGCCCACTGCCCATATCCAATTATACCAGCCGAGGCGACTTTGCGTTTGCATTCTTACCCCTACCCAGAACGATTTTGTGCGCGCGTTCTTGTTGTGTCAGAGAAACATGAGCCAGTACTCCCTTGCAAACAAAGGGCACAACGTCAACGTGCGCGCAGATGTCGAATTCATACCAAGCACACCAGATGTGCAATCATTCCAACATTAAACTAACCGGTACCCTGCGGCTTGCCATCCCATACCTTGCAGATTTCCTGCCCGCGCGCATTTGTGGCACTCCTGCGAAAATCAGATTGCGAAGGCCTTACGGCCAGTGCCGCCGACCCTGAAGGGCGACGACGACGACGACGACGACGGCGACGGCGACGGCGACGACGGCCACAACGACGTCGACGACGACGGCGACGACGACGACCACGACGGCGACGGGGGTAGTTTGGGGGTCTCTTGGGGGCGTCTTGGGGGCAGGCTCCTGAGGACGGCTTGCTGCCTATTTTGCGCCTCTTGGGGGCTTTAGGGGCTTCTTGCGGGCCTCTTGGGGGCTTTAGGGCCTCTCGGGAAGGGAGGGGTGGTGGGTGGTGGTGGTCGTGGTGGCGGAAGGCTTGCATTTTCCATTCGTGATCTCTCTTTGGGGCCCGTCTTGGAACCGTTTTGGGGCCTTTTTGGGTTGTTTTGGGCTGCTCTTGGACCGTCTTGGGCCCTTTGGGGGCCCTATTGGGGCCCTCTTGGAACCCTCTTGGGCTAACTTGGGGAGATCTTGGGGGCGCCTTGGGCCGTCTGGTGGAGCGTCGGAAAGCCGAGAAGGCGGGAAACGAAACAATGTCTGAAAGACCAAAGGACAATCGTTGATTTTGGCTTCTTGGGGCCCTCTTCGGACGCCTCTTGGGGCCCTCTTGGGCCGTTGGGGTCTTCTTGTGCCGCCTTGGGGCCAGTCTTGGAAAACTCTTGGGCCGTCTGGAGGCTACTTTGGCGTCTTCGAGCAATGGTTCGGCGATCCGAGGCCCTCCTGGACTGTCCTTACGGCCTCGTGGCCGTCTTGGTGCTTCTGTGGGCCCTGGGACCCCCCAGGGGTACACCCTAGGCGATGCTTAAGAAAACTTAAGTTTTCGGCCAGAGTCTCGATTATTCTTAATGTTTCAATGTAAATCCTATGATGATAATCGAGGTTCTGGGCTTTTATTCAAATTCTGAGACTATGAATTTCTTAACCCATGATTTCTTAAGCATATCGCAGGGTGTAATCTGACCGGGGGCCCCCCCTGGAACCGCCCCAGGGACCCCCTCGGGACACCCCCCCGGGACACCCCGCCCCCCCCGGCGAGGGGAGGGCAGGGAGGGTCTTCGCCATGATTACCACAGTGCTCGATTTCCGCCTGTCTCGGGCGGCGACGGCGGCGACGACGACGGCGACAGCGACGACGACGGCGACGGCGACGACGATGACGACGACGACTGAAAACGGAAAGCCTCTTCCACAGGCCGGACAGGACACAGTCTCGTCCCGAACCATTGCCATCCCGCTTCGCGGTGCCTCCGCGTGGATCCAGCGTGCGCCTGGCGCGCGAAGCCGTATCAAAGAATCCCTTGCGGACCACGCGCGCGCGCCGCCGCGAGGGTGTGTCGGCTTCCTGCCCACGCCACTGGTTTCGAAGCGGGCCAAGATGCGGCTTCTCAACAACAGGTGGGCAACCGCACGTATCCAAACATACTGCCCGGCAGGCCTTCTGCACTTCCTCGCGCGCGCTTCCCCAGCATCACCCTCATCGGCGCCACCGCATCATCGCCGTCATCATCGTCAATCGCCGCCGTTGCCGCAGTCACCTGTCAATCACCGTCATGGCCGACACATGGACATCATCGTCGTCATCGTCGTCACTGGCATCGGCGCGGTCACTGGCATTACCATCGTCATCGTCATCATGGCCACCATCGTCGCTACTGTCATCATCGTTGCCGCCGTTGTCGACGTCATCATGATACCGCTCCCGCCCGAGCCACCGACCTGCATTGGAGTGCCCCCGCGCCAGTTCGGCCTCTGAGACGCCGCTGGGGACTTCTCATCGATAAGCGCCGTCGCGGCCGCGTCGGCTATGCCAAACCAGTTGGCCGCCCTGCGCGCAGGCTTAGCGCCGCAGAGCCAGCCAGTGCCAGGTAGTCACCGCAGTCGCGGCCGCGTGGGTGGTGCAAACTAGTTGCCCATGAGAAGGTGGGCAATTGCATGTGCAGTGGGGTTGGCATTTCCGAGTTCTGCAAGGTGGATTGCACACTATCTATTGCGCAATGCAACATTGCACCACGTACGTCGCATCGTTTCGAATGCCCCATGTAGATTACAACGCGTCGGGTGCATTTTGCACAAACGGCCCAGCCAAGAGCGCACATCGATTGCACAATGACCCATTACCATCGCTCGTTGAAGTAGGTATGTTGGGACCCCCAGATCCTAATCTACTTTCGGCGCCTTTCTGCTGAGAGTCTCCACAAGGGGACGAGCGTAAGCCCGATCTGCTTTCAGCGCCTTCCTACTTCATATTCCCACTTACTTTTCCAACCAGGCCATTCGGTTCTGAAGCTGGCCTGAGCCAGCAGTACCTCCAGCTGCACCACAGCTAATTGGAAAGGATTCTCCAGCGAACATCGGTACGACAATTCATGCGGATTGATCTGCAAACTGAACATGGAAGGCGTATTTGCAGACTTGGGTATGTGAAATCGATGTATACAAGGTTAACCAGCGTGGACCCCACACAGTACTTTGTTAAGCGATCTGACGCCCGGACCGTATGCTATTGTTGTATTTTCTGTGGGCTGCAATGTGTTGATAAACTTGTGCGCGCACCGTTTTATTTGAGGGGGATGATGGGTGGACGTCGAAACGGGCCTGATTGGGATGATACGGGCTTATGTTTAAAATTAACGATGGGGCGGGGTCGTACGTCGATTGCACATTTCTGGGGGGAGGGACGGATAACCCTGAGGGACGGGCGGTCGACTTTTTTTTGCTAGGAAGGGGAGCGTTCGCGGTGGAATTCATGTGGTATAATCGATGTGGTGCGATCTATGTTGTGCACGTTGTGTTGTGCAACCTACGCTGTGCGACCTGTTTCGTTCAAATTATGTGGTGCGACCTATGTAGTGCAATCTGCGTTGTGCAATCTATGGCGTGAGATCCGCGTCGTGCAAGAAATGTGGTGCAACATACGTTGTGCAATCCACGTGGTGCAATAAAACTGTCTGCCCGGCGCGCGCCGACCTCCCATGCTTGTGGAAACGTCCCGCCCACCCACCCGAAATTTGGTTGCAACACCCATGCGGTGGCGATGGCGATGGGTGCTTGGCGCTGGCTGGCGCGTCGCCGCAGCCGCGCTTCCGCGCGCAAGGTCGCGCGCAGAGCCACCAGTTAGTCTGGCGCGACGGACGCGGCCGCGTTGGCGCGGACCGTTGGGCATTTCCCAGCGCTTGTTGCACGCCGCGCTGACGCTCGGGCACGTCAGTGCCAGTCGTTGCCTCGAGCGGGCGCGACACCCACCATGGCGAAGTCAACGGCAAGCACGGTGATGATAGTAGCGATTCTGACGGCGACGATGGCGATGACGGCAGGCCCAAAGACGGGGCCGATGCCGACCACGCGACAATGATGGGTGTCCACGCGTCGGCGGTGAAGGTTTTGGAAGGATTTCGATATGCGCGCGCGGCCGATGGACGCGAATGGCCCGCGTCGTGGTATTATCTGACAGGGGTCGCGCCCCCCCCTCCCCGCACGCGCGCAACGGCGTTCGAATGATTTTGACATGCGCGCGCACGTGCCCGTTTGGTCGCACTCGATACGAACTTTCCCGGGATTTTGTCAGGATTTCGCTAGAGCGCGCGCGCGCACGTTTTTTTGTTTTCGAAAGTTGTGTTGCATCACCGTGTGTTTTTAATATGTGTTCGGGACAACCAGGACTGGGCATGCGCGTGCGACGACGCGCGCGTGTGCACCTCGTCAGATATGTGACGCCAGGCTTTACTGGGTTTGCACTGAAGGGGTGCTCGCGGAAGTTGAAACATTTGGCGGAAGTTTCCCGCTGATTTTGGTCGCACACTGGGTTCCCGGGTTCCCGGTTCCCGGGGTCCTGGTTATTTTTTCTGGGCCGATTTCGGTGGGTGTTGGGTTCTCGGGCAAACGATTTGTCGGAAGTTTCCCGCTGATTTTGATAGCCGACTGGGTTCCCGGGCTTTCAGTTCCGGGTCCCCGGGTTCCTGGTTGTTGGTTCCGGGCCAATTTCGGTTCCCGGGTTCCCGGGTTCCTGGTCGATCTTCTTATCGATCTCTTTTTATCGATCCCACGTTTCATTATCGATCTCATGATCGATCTCACTATTCATCTCACTAAATCGATCTAATCATCGATCTCATCATCGGCTTAACCTTCACTTTGATTATCGATCTCACTATCCATCTCACTTAATCGAATTCACCAGCGATATCAGTCTCGATCTTACGATCGATCCCACTATCGATGCCACGATCGATTTCACTTCTGATCTCACTCAATCGACCTGAGTATCGGTCTCACTATCGATCCCAATATCGACATATCGTCCTAAGTATCGATGTCAGAACCGATCCCATGATCGATCTCACGATCGAACTTACTATCGATATCACTGTCGATCTCACGATTGCTCTCATGATGATGATGGTGATCATGATGACGATGATGATGATGATGCTGATGAGCGGTGAAGCGGATGACAATTATCGTTTGCAAGAAGAAGCGTCAAAGCAACGCAATCACATCGGACACCTCTCGACCTCACTTCTGGGAGCTCATTCGTGTCGTCCTGGAGTTGTGCTGGGCTCCTGTGGAGCAGTCTTGAGACCCAAGGGGCCGTCTTAGGGCCCTCTTCGCCGTCAACTCGGTTTCCTCGGGCAGTCGCGGAGCCGTGTTGAGGCCGTATTTGGCCGTGAGGTCGTCTACCTTGGAGGCCTCTTCTTGGGCCGTTTCGAACCGACGGATGCCCGAAAAGGCGAGCATGCCACGACCCTTAGAACACCTACAAAGAGTCAGTATTTAGTGTCTCTTCAGGTCCTACGACGAGCATGCGGCCAGGCATGGTACCTACCGAAGTTATCAAACCATCCACTGATTGGGTTGTTTTCTCTGGTGTAATGGTTGTTCTGGGTTAAGAATAAGTGTTTCGCGACACTGCTTTGCCCATTCCCTGGAGATCCCTCGGGTTTCCCAGGGTCATGCCAAGCAATACCAAGCTCACCCGGTGCCTCATGCCAAGCAATTCCAAGCAATCCCAAACAATGCCAAGCTATGCGCCCCTGCAGTAGGAAGCTCTCACAATTGGGGTCGCGCTGTGTTCATGATAAACACATGTGCGCACAATGCCTGTTGCAGAAGATGGCGGGGAGGGTTCGGGCCCGGCTTGCTTGGGATGCTACGAATTGGTTTCCGGAATGAACGATCGGGCCGAATCGTTTGTACACTACACATTTCCAGGGTGAACAGTTTGATCCGCCCTCGGGAGGGTATGGTATTCAATTGTCCTCGTAGGAGGGGGGATGCATGCGGTTTGATTTGCGTGTTGCATTAGATGTGGTGAGATCTATGTTGTGCAGTCCACTTTGACCGTCTTGAAGCTGTCCTCTCCACTGCTCGTGCAGGCATCCCACCCTCCCACCCGCAAGTTGGTCGCAAGACCTCTAAAGACAAGACCGTGACGGTACGTACCAGATGGCACTTGGCCACGATACCGACGCCGACGACGACAGCGACAACGACGACGACGGCGCCGCCGACACCGACGACGACGACACAAACGACGTCTTCAACGACTTCAACGACGACAGCGACCACGACGACGACGACACCGACGACGACGACGCCGACGACGACGACGATGACAACGACGACGCCGACGACGACGACGCCGACGAAGACGACGACGAAGACAACGACGACGACGACGACAACGACGTCGCCAACGAAGACGACGACGAGGGAGGAGGGAGGACGACGACGGCGACAACGACGACAACGACGACAACGACGAGGGAGAAGGGAGGACGGCGACGACGCGACCGACGAAGAAGGAAGGACGGCGACGCCGACGACGACAACGACGAGGGAGGAAAGAAAACGCCGACGACGCAAGAGCGCGCGCGCACGCTTTTGTTGAAAATCGGTGTTGCGAAACCTTTGGTTCTTTTTTGTAGGCTATTTGGACACACGATTTTGAAATCTTTCCGAAACCAAGGGTTTTTGAAGGTTTTCGGCACACGCGCGCGACAACGCGCGCGTCTGCACTTCGTCCCATTTTTTGCAGAAAATTCTCGCGACGGCACACGCGCAAGGGCGTTCGACAGATTTCGACATGCGCGCGCGAAGCCCGTTTAATTGCATTTTGTGAAAATATTGAAAAACCGATGGTTTTCTGAAGATTTCGCAAGAGCTCGCGCGGAAGGTTGCGAAACCTTGTGTTTTTGTATGTTGTTTGGGAACTCGATTGCGAAATCCTTCCGGCACCGAAGGTTTTTTGAAGGATTTCGGCATCCGCGCGCGACGACGCGCGCGTGTGTTTTTCGTCTAGTTTTTGCAAGGGATTCGCGAAACAGTGCTATGTTAGAACAAAAATGTCACCGCTTAGTGTTTTTTTTGCTTTTGCAAGGGAACCTCAGGGGGGGGATACCGGCTGGCCTGGGACATTGTGATTTCATATTTCGGATGGACCTGTGGTCAGGATCATATTTGATTTACATATCAGAAAGGGGGGGCGATGACTCGAGTCTATTCGGTTTTTTGAAAGGAGAATTCATGTCTGCTCGTAGTGAGTTGTCCACTCCACTGCTCGCGCAAACATCCCACCCTCCCACCCGCAACTTGGTTTGCAAAATCTCTTAAGACCGTGACGGTGGGTACCACATGGCACTTGGCAACGGCAGCAACGCCGACGACGACGACGACGACGCCGACGACGACTACGACAACACCGACGACGTTTCCAACGACTGCGACGACGCCGGCAACGACGACGACGACGACGACGACACCGACGACGACGACGCCGACGCCGACGACGACGACGACGACGATGACAACGACGACGACGATGACGACGCCGACGACGACGACAACGACGACACCGACGACGACGACGACGTCAACGACGCCGACGACGACGACGCCGACGACGACGATGATAACGACGACGACGCCGCCAACGAAGACGACGACGAGGGAGGAGGGGAGACGACGACGGCGACAACGACGACAACGACGACTACGACGAGGGAGGAGGGAGGACGGCGACGACGCGAACGACGAAGAAGGAGGAATGACGGCGACGCCGACGACGACAACGACGAGGGAGGATGGAAGACGACGACGACGACGACGACGACGACGACGGCGACGAAATTGGAGGGACGACGACGAGACGCCGACGACGGACGACGACGACGACGAGGGAGGAGGAGGAGGGACGACCACGGCGACAACGACGACGGAAACGACCACGACGCCAAAGAGGACGACGACGACGAACACGAGGAAAGACAGAGGACGACGTTGACGACGACGACGATGCGGGAGCGCGCGCGCACGCTTTCGTTGAAAATCCGTGTTGCGAAACCTTGTGTTTTTGTTTGTAGGTTTTTTGGCCACGCGATTTTGAAATCCTGCCGAAGCCGATGGGTTTTGAAGGTTTTCGGCACACGCGCGCGACGACGCGCGCGTCTGCACTTCGTCCTGTTTTTTTGCAGAAGATTCTCGCGACGGCACACGCGCAAGGGCGTTCGACAGATTTCGACATGCGCGCGCGCGAAGCCCGTTTGGTAGCACTTTTGAAGATCTTGAACAACTTTTTTTCTTCCAAAAAAAATCCCAAGAGCTCGCGCGTAAGCTTTTTAAGATCACCAGTGTTGCGCAACCCTGTGTGTTTGTATGCTTTTTGTTTGGAAACTCGATTGCGAAATCTTCCGACACCGAAGGTTTTTGAACGATTTCGGCATGCGCGCGCGACGACGCGCGCGTGTGCACTTCGTCCCTTATTTTGCAAGGGATCCGTGACAAGTCTTATGTTCGAACAAGAGATGTCCCCGCGTAGTGTTTTCTTCAAGGGAACCGCAGGGGTAGCGATCCCGGCCCCCCTGGGATAGTGTAGATTCATATTCAGGATGGACATGTGGTCATAATCATATATGATTTACATACCCGAAAAGGGGGGCGGATAACGCCGGGGAAGGGGGGGGTAGATTCTATTATCTTTTCCAGAAAGGAGAATCGATGTCGTGTGACTCGTGTTGAACAATCCACATGCACATGGTGCAGTACAGGTGGTGCAATTTACGTGGTGCCATCTATGATGAACAGTGTATGTGGTGTGACCGATGCGGTGCTATGTACATGCGTATCATAGTGAATGGGCCAGACGGTCATCCAGTGGCCCTGGGCGCGTGGCTGAAGTGAAGTTTTGCGGTGCGGACAGTTGATTTTGCTGTTGTGGTTGTTGTTGAATTTTCATTTCTGAAAGAAGAATATGGTTGATCCCCCCACCGGTGCATATTTTTTTTGATAGGGCAAATCTTGATGCTCAAACTGTGCCCCTGGCCCCCGGGTTACAACAACAACGGCTCCCGCCTAGGACTTCCTCACAATTTTGCCAGGACCCCCGCTCCCGCCCGAGACTTCCTCGCCTTGTTGTTCAGGAAAATCGCGCTCTCGCTTGGAACTTCCTTGCAATCAATTCAGGAATCGCTCTCCCGGCGCTCTGGAGTCGCGCTCTCGCTGAAGACTTGCTCTCGATTTACTGACGAATAGCGCCCTTGCGTTGGAATTTCTTGCAATTTACACGAACGCGCCGCGCTCCCGACACCCAGGCACCCAGGAGTCGCGCTCACGCTGAGGACTCCCTCGCAGATGACCTAGGAATCGGGATCTCGCTGCCCTTTGTGGCCCCGTTGCAGCCCTTCGTGGCCCCCCCGCTTTGTTTCGTGGCCCCGTTGCAGCCCTTAGTGGCCCCTCGCTCCCTTTCGTGGCCCCGTTGCAGCCCTTCGTGGCCTTTCGCTCCCTTTCGTGGCCCCGTTGCAGCCCTTCGTGGCCCCGTTGCAGTCCTTCGTGGCCCCCTCGGTCCTTTTCGTGGCCCCGTTCAAGGGGCATCTCGGGATCCAGCATGATCCCGTCGAGGCGAAGCAGCTGCCAGTGCCGAAGGCCCCGAGCGCTGATTAGGAGAGGCAGCATCGCCTCGCACATTACCAGCTGCGCCGTGGTGCGAGGAGTGCGTCAGGGGCAAGGCTCCCGGAAGGAAGGTGTACCGTATACCCCCCAAAGAGGTACGATCGAAGACGAAGAGGGCGGGTATCGAGGGTTTGGGAAATACGCGTGCTCGGACATTCTAGCACGAGCAGATGAGGGCGAACAGTTTTATTGAATCGCTTCGCTCATTCCGCCGGCCCGTGATATGGCATCGCTGGTTTTTGTCTGTGTGTTCGTTGCCCATGTTGCGCTCTTGGGGGCGGGTGTCGTTCGGACGCGTTGCGTGGGGAGTTTTGATGGTGAAGCAGTTCCCTGGGGGTCGTCTCTCGATGGGGCGAAATAGAGTCGTCGTCAAGATGCTTCTTTGGGGGGCCTCTTGGGGTCTGTTGAGAGGCCGTTCGGGGGCGCCTGGGAGACATGTTTGAAGCCTTCTGGGGCTTCTTTTGGGCCTCCTGGGAGTCTCCTGGGGCCTCTTGGCGACATCTTGGGGCCTCTTGGAGGCCTCTTGGGGCCTCTTTGGGACCTCCTGGGCGCCTTCTGGGACGGAGGGCTCCATTTTTGAGTTCTCGGTATCCCTCCTGAGTCCCTCTTGGGCCCGTCTTGGGGCCTCTTGGTCCGTCTTGGGCGGCACTTGGGCCGTCTTGAGGGCTCTCTTGGGTCGTTTCGGCGCCGTCTTGGGAGCTTCGTGGGCCGTCTTGGAGCGGTCTTGGGGGCCTCTTGGGCCGTCTTGGAGCGTCCGGAAGCCGAAAAAGCCAGAACACAAAAAACATAGAAAAAACCAATGAAAATCAACGATTTTGGCCTCTTGGGGCTCTCTTCGGAGGCCTCTTGGAAGGCTCTTGGGGCGTCTTGGAGGCCTCTTGGGCTGTCTTGGGGGCCTTTTGGGCCGTCTTGGGGTCATCTTCGGCGTCTTCGAGCGCTCTTTGGGCGTCTCGGGGGCCTCTTGGGCAGTCTTGGGGGCCTCTTGGGGCACTCTGAGCGCGCTCTGGGGAGCCTGAGAGGCCGCACCCAGAAGGAAAACCATCTCTGAGTAGACTTGGTCGGGCGGCGGTCGGGCGGCGACCGGGCGTTGGTCGGGGTACTTTTCGCCGGGGGACCCCCAGGGGCCGCCCCGCGCGCGCGAACTAGAAATACTGTTAATACTGTTAACCAGTTACCGGAGATCTTAGCACGCCCTGGCCCGTTGGGCCGGCGAATTCTCCCAGTGCGACCCTACCTAGGAGTTGGAGCCCCTAGGAAAGCAGCATTAGTAGTATGAGTAAAGCTAAGCTAAAGCTAAACTGACGCTAAGCTAAAGCTAAGCTATCGCTAGGAGTTGGAGCCCCTAGGAAAGCAGCATTAGTAGCAACAGTAAAGCTAAGCCAAAGCTAAACTGACGCTAAGCTAAAGCTAAGCTAACGCTACGCTAAGGCTAAGCTAAAGCCAGCATAACACTAAGCTAAGGCTACGGTACAGCAAAGGTAACGCAAAACGAACGCTAAGCTAAGGCTAAGGTAAAGCTAATCTAAAGCTAATATAAAGCTAAGCTAACACTACGTTAAAGCTAAGCTAAAGCTAAGCTAAAGCTAAGCTGCAGCTAAGCTAAAGCTAAGCTAAGCTAACGCTAAGCTAAAGCTAAGCTAAAGCTAAACTAAGTCTAAGCTAAAGCTACGGTAAAGCAAAGCTAACGCAAAGCTAGATCTAAGCTAAGGCTATGGCAAAGCTAAGCTAAAGCTGAGCTGAAGCTAGGATACAACTAAGTTAAAGCTAAGCTAAATCTAAGCTAAACTTAAGCTAACGCTTAGCTAAAGCTAAGCAAAAACAACGCTAACGCTAAGCTAAAGCTGAGCCGAAGCTAAGCTAACGCTAAGCGAAAGCTAAGCTTAAGCCAAAGCTAAGCTAAAGCTAAGCCAACGCTAAGCTAAGCTAAGCTAATATGAGATAACCTAAGCTAAGCTAAGCTAAGCTACGCTAAGCTACAGCTAAGCGAAGTTAAGATGATGCTAAGCTAAGCTAAGCTAAGCTAAGCTAAGATGGTATCAGCAACGCTAAGCAAAGGAGACATACCTGGGGGAACCGCGGGGCGGGGACTGGGGGAACCGCCCGGGGCGGCCTACACTGCCCGCCCCTTTGGGCAAACCAAGTAAGAACCCTCTAGGCAGAGCCTAGGTAGGGAAACATGATTGTTGTTGTTATTGCTGATGTTTGTTAGTTGTCGTCGTCCCCTCCATGACCTGGCCCGCGACCCACCCGTGACCTGTCCCGCGACCTGTCCCGGGAGACACCCGCGACTCGCCCGCGACCCACCCGCGACCCACCCGCAACCCTGTCCGCGACCCACCCGCGACCCACCCGCGACCCATCCGTGACCCACCCCGCGACCCACCCACATGGGTTTACCGAGAAAATCGGTGCTTGCGGCGAGTTCGTTGTGTCATTTGCGAAAATCGGGCGCCTGCGGCGGGCTTCTTCAGAGCCTCGCAGACTGCCGACGTCCCGAAACTGCGGGATGCTGCGTACATTTATGCCAAGGCGGCGGGCGGCGACGAGGTGGCGACGGGGCGGCGACGGCGACCACGGAGCCGCCACACCGCCACGCAGGCCAACACGACGGGCGGCGACAAGGCGGCTACGGGGCGGCGACGGCGACCACGGAGCCGCCACACCGCCACGCAGTCCAAGACGACGGGCGGCGGCAAGGCAGCTACGGGGCGGCGACGGCGACCACGGATCCGCCACACCGCCACGCAGTCCAAGACGGCGGGCGGCGGCGTGGCGGCGACGGGGCGGCGACGGCGACCACGGAGCCGCCACACCGCCACGCAGGCCCAGTTGCTTCTGAACAAACAGCTGAGACCCCCAGGTGTGAGCACTGTCTGGGGAACAAGCTAGAACAACTCGCCATCGGATGCAGTCGATGTTGTTTGTTATGTCAGGGGCTGCGCTAAACATATCTCTGTAGTAACTCTTGTGGCCCCGCTTGAAACATTGCTTGTCCGACAATTAGAATCACGGCACGTCCATTGCCCAGTGATGTTATGTTAGGTCTTGTGTCAGATCTCTTTTGGCAAATTTGTTAGGTAGTCGTCGTTATAATATGTCCTGTATTCCCGTAACAGGTGACAGGGCCACTTGAGAAGAAGACCTGGTGCTGCTCCCACCTCGGTGTGGGTTGCCCGTCGACGCCGAACAAGAGCACCCTCGTCACCAGCGCGACCAGCACGGCGACCTCTGCAACCCGTCTGTTCGATTGCGACGAAGGGTCTTCGAATTGGGAGGTTGCTTGGTCACTGGAGAAGAAGACCTGGTGCTGTTCTTACTCTGGTGTGGGCTGCCCGGCGATACCGAACAAGAGCACCCTCGCTGTCACCACGACCAGCACGGCGACCTTTGCAGCGGATCTGTTCGATTGCGACGAAGGGTATTCGGAGTGGCAGGCTGCTTGGCCGCGAGAGAAAAAGACCTGGTGCTGTTCCCACTTTGGTGTGGGTTGCCCGTCGAGTTCGAACAAAGAAACCGTCGCTACCACCGCGACCAGCACGACGACTTCTGCAACGGACCTGTTCGATTGCGACGAAGGGTCATCGAATTGGGAGGTCGCCTGGCCACGCGAAAAGAAGACTTGGTGCTGTTCCCAAGGTTCTGGTTTGGGCTGCGATTTTACATCGACTACCATCACCACTGCGTTTGACTGTGCAGCAGGATATTCAAATTGGCGGGAGACTTGGTCGAGATACAAGCGGGACTGGTGTTGCGAGAATTTCCACCTCGGTTGCCCGCAGCCCCCCACGACCGATGCTTCAACGACCACCGCCTCAAGGACGACCACGGGCATCTCAACGCTCACCCGAACGGACCTTGTCGACTGCAACGAAGGCTTCTCCGACTGGGTGAACAGCTGGCCTGCCGACAAGAAGCAGTGGTGCTGTGGAACCGTAGGGTCGTCGGGGTGGCAAGCAAGAGCCTGAAAGCACGCGCCCGGCGTGTCCTCCCGCGCCGTCGGAGAGGGGAGGGCGCCTAGACCTAAGAGTGACCTCTGGCCGGAGGGACCTTTGGTGCGGGCCCAATCTGGGCTGGGCGAAAGGGGGGGGATTGGGAAAGGGGGGGGTACGAAATTTGCTGCATGCAGCTGGTTTCGGCTTCACCGAGGGGCCCATTCTTCGATACATGGCCGCCTCCGGCGCCGGGAGGCGCCGGGAAAATCAGCTACGTGAGCTGATTCTCGCCCCCCCCCTTTGCCATCCCCCCCCTTCCGCCCGACCCGACCAATTGCGGCCCCCCGAGCGCAGGACGCGACGCGATGGCAGCGGCTTCCGCACTTGTGCTTGGCCCCCCCGCGGCGCCCCCAAAGGCCGCGCACCAAAGGTCAGTCACTCTCACCCCGGGTCGCTCCTGCGTGCAGTCGAGGCGGGGCGAGGGTGGGCGGCAGGAGGACGCCGCCGGCCGCGGGGGGAGCGGCCGCCCTCGACGCGCCTCAGGAGGGGGAGCGGGCGGCCGGAGCATGGGAAGGGGCCCCCCGGGGCGCCCGCCGCCTCCCTTCTGGCCCGCCGCGCGCGTCCCCTTGCCAGGGGGCCCGGGGCCCCCGCCTCGGATGGGGGAGGGGGGGAAGCGAGGAAAGAGGGGAGGGGGGGAGTGGCAGGAGGGGGGAGGCAGATCAGGAGCGAAAGAAGGACGTACACGTACATGAATACACGCTGTTTTCGAGAGTTCGCATTGCACGAATGTTCGTATCACGCGGCACGTCTCGCGGGTCACGGGGCCGTGTTCATGTACATAGCTGGGCGCGTACGTCCTTTGTGGGGTCCCTAGCAGAGGGAGGGGGGAGAGCGAGGGGGAGCAGAGGTCAGAGGGGGCGGGGGAAGCGGAGACGGCGGAGGGGAGGCAGGAAGAGTACAAGGGGGCGCCGAGGAGGGGTCGGAAGATGATAATGATGATGATGATGATGATGATGATGATGATGATGATGATGATGATGATGATGATGATGATGATGATGATGATGATGATGATGATGATGCTGATGCTGATGATGATGATGATGATGATGATGATGATGATGATGATGATGATGATGATGATGATGATGATGATGATGATGATGCCATGGATGATTATGATGGTGCTGCTGCTGCTGATGATGCTGATGATGGTGATGACGAAGAGTCTGATGAGGATGAGCATGAGGAGGATTAGGAGAGGCCTACGAATTCTGATGCTGCTGATGATGGTGAGGATGATACTGATGCTGATGGTAGTCGCCCATGTGGCACGAGCGCAGGTTTGGCAACACGCGCCGTTCCGTCGGAGCATCCCCTCGTCCTGCAGGCACACGCAGTTGACCAGGCCCTGAACGGCCACTGCCTGATGAGGGCGGCAGGCGGACTGCTGGCGGCGCTATCTTCCATACGCGGAGAGCACGCACATGACCTGGTGCAGCCACAGTCACACGTCTGGCGCATGATGCACTACAACCCCCTCGCGGCCACAGCGGGGGATCGTCTGGAAGAGATTGAATTCGAATGCTCAAATTTTGATGCGACCAGTTCGTGGGCACAACGGAGAAACAAAGCGATAATGGAGCATTCGCGTAGTGGCAATAGAAGGCGTATTGATGCAGGCTGGCCCGCTGGCTCCATGACCAACACACCCACGGTCATTCTTACTTCCTGTTGGGCCAATGTACGACAGAAACATTTGCGCAAAGTGCACGTACCACCCGCTCACCTCGCAGGACGGGGGCTGGCTGTTCGAGTCCCCATCGACTTCGTGGGACTTCGCGGTGATAGGAGCATGTTGCTCACCACGACCCACATCAGTGAAGGCGATGCAAGTATATGACAGAACGGTCACAGCTCTGACGGACTGGCTTGGTCACGCTATCAGCCCGACACCGTCCCGCAGCGTTCCCATTGTTGGGGTGGATATGAACGACGGATTCGACAAATATCACGACGCGGCATTCGGCTGCGATTTTTTGTGGAGACAGCATCTGATTTTCCCGCTGGAGCACGCCGCGAGCACGCAGTTGGCAAACTATTCCGCGAGCTCATGAAGAGGCGCTTCCCATATGCGCCCACGACTGGGAGTGACACGGCCATTTGGTATGGAAACGACGGCGCTTCATCGCTTGTGGACTACATGGCAGTACTTCAGACGCTTTCACACATGACGCGGTTCGCGCGGCGGGTTTGCGATTGCGCCGGCGCGCCTGCGGCCGGCCGTTGAGGCTTCGAAGCCGACGTTTGCCGTCGGGCCCCTCTTCTTCGCCACCAGCGCAGCCGCGCGCCGTGGCTCCCAGGGGAGAGCGCCGGGGCCTCGCCGCGGGCGCGGCAGAGTCTGCGCCAGCGGCCCCTGCGCCCGCGGCGGGCCCCACGAGCGCTACTCCCCGGACGCGGAGTTTGCTCAATTTGCGCGGGCATGAGACCCAACCGCCTCTGGCGTCCCGTCAATTCCCCACGTGGCGCTCGCGCTCGAGCGTTTCTTCTTCGCGTGGGGTCTCCAAAGTGGCCCTTTCTTACCGTCCGTCGGTCCCGCGCCGGCGCGTTCCATCGTGCATCGGCTTGGGAGGTGTTTCTCCCGCGCATGCTATCGGCCGCGCGGCCGGGGCAACGCCTGGCCATTCGACGGCTGCGCGCGCGCGCCGGTTCCGCCTGCGCTTCGATTGCGGCTCGCGCCCAAATTCGCGCGGGCGCTATTCAGGAGGGAAAGAAACACACAGACACAATTATTCGTCGATTCCCCAGAAAATATGGGAAAATATGGGAAGTGGGGGGAAGACAGAAACCCAGAAAATATGAGAAAATATGGGGAATACTTTTATTTGTGTGTATTTATTTGTGTGTTATGGGGCCTCTTCAGCTATGCCCGACGATTGCGGAATGAAGCATTATCGCGGCGATGAGTTTCATGGCGGCTTGTCTCGGGGGCCGCGTTGGTCGCGCCTTCGCGGTTCGCCCGGCGCGATTCAATGGCGGGGGCTGGCGGCGCGCGGCGATTCGACGGCGCGCGGGCGTTCCATGATGATGTCCCGCGGCCCAACTTGAGGAACGCAATGTGCTGGACACTTTCGCATTTTGAAATCGTCGCGGCTCCTTGGGAGCCTCTGTTTGGTAATATTTCTACTCGATCAACTTCGCGGGCTACGGCGTTCACCCCGCCCCTCCCCTCGTCGTCTCAGCTGCTCCGCGAAAGCGCCCCCCTGGCCGCGACGGCGTCGCGCGCGTGGCCGCTGCGAGGGGGGCCCGAATCATTTCATCTCAATCAACTTCGTGGGCTACAGTATTCGGGCCCCCCCCGTTGTCTCAGCTAATCTGCGAAAGTTGTGCTCTGGCCGCGACGGCGTCGCGCGCTTGGCTGCTGCGAGGGGGGCGCTGTTGATTTCAACGCGTTCGTGCAATGTCGTAGTTCCTGGCGTGAGGTCCTGATCTTCGCCCCCGACGGCTTGCGCGCCTAGGCGGGGGCGCCCGAGGGAGAGATGGGAAAGGATAGCTCGTCGTCGGAATTTGTAATTCGATCGGGCTTGTCAGGAGTGTGGAATGCCCCCCCCGCCCCCCTCGCGCCTGCCTCCCGCCCGCGCTTGTCCCCCCTTCCGCAATGGATTGTTGGCCAGCTTGAATTGAGTGCCCTCTCGGATCGGCGGTGCGTCGTGGCTCTCGGGCCCCCCGCCGACGAGTCGCCGTTGACCGTCTGTGGGCCCCCGCCCCCAGCGTTCGGGGCTAGTTGTTCCTCCTGTAGGCCTTCAGGGCGAAGTAGCACCAGCTGGAACTCGCAGGGGTTCAGGCCCTGTCTTTTTTTCCCCAGCTGTTTTGTGGACGCCCCCAGAGTCCCATCCCCATCCCCATGCTGATGGTAATGCTGATATTGTTGATGATGGTAATGGTGATGATGCTGATGATAGTTGTGGTGATGGTGATGATGCTGATTGTGATGATGCTGGCGATGTGTGCGACGACGACGAGACGGTGGCGATGTGGATCGTGATGATGGTGATGATGATGATGGTGGACGTGGTGGTGATGACAATGACGAGGATGTTGACGACGACGATAGTGGTATTGCTGATGACACTGGCAAGGACGATGGCGATGATGGTGATGATAATGGTAATGAGGTTGTGGCGATGATGCTGTCCATGATAATGGTGATGATGATATTTGTAACGATGAATACATGATGATGTTGGTTATGACGATACACGGTGCTGATGTTGTTGGGGGTCATCGTGGTGGTGTTTGTGGTGACGTTGGTGGTGCTGTTGTTTTTGATTGCGAGGATGATGGCTATGATGGTGGTTATGATGATGGGCATGGCGAGTACGATGGCAATGGTGATGGTGATGCTGATGGTGATGATGGTGCTGATGCTGGTGATTATGATGATGATGATGATGGTGATGATGATGATGATGCTGATGACGATGATGATGATGATGATGATGATGATGATGATGATGATGATGATCGGGGGTACTGCGGCGGAGCATGATAACGAGGAGGCTGCGGGAGATTATGCAAGGGGAGCGGCATGACTCCGCGGTGGCCCGCTGGCCCGTCACCCGATCGGTGGGAGGGGCCACGCCCGCGCGGCCCCACCCATGTCCTCGGCTGCAGGCAAGATTGGGGAAACGCAAACATGGATTAGGGCGCGTGGATTGGTGACGGGTCTCGCTTGCAAGCGGAACCGACGTGCTCCGTCGCCACAAGTCCAGTGGCGGTGGCTCCGTGTTTCTGGGAGTAGGTTCGCCGATTCTTGGATCCGTGATCCACGCCAGCGCGTGCCCGATAATGAGGGCGGCCCGTCAGTGCAGTCACATTTGGGGGTGCGCGGCTTTCGTTGGGGGCGCGCGGGGGGCGGGTACAACCAGCGTGCGAAAGGCCGCTGCTGGCGCACTGCCCGGCGGGAGTCGGCAAGCCGCGCACCCAGGCCAACTCCTGCCTGCGCCACTTGGGGGGGGAAGCGGGAACGGGTCCGAGGTTCGAGGTTTTCGGGCGTCTCTGGCTGCTCCTGCAGGGCTTCCTTCCTCTGGACACGTTGCAGCAGCCGCGCTTAGCCGAGAGCGTTCCAGGGGCGCCCTGACCGTCCCGAGCGGCCGTCGGGGAGCCGAGTTGCGATCCCGAGGTCAGACGACGAGGATCTTTCGGGGCGGACGCGAAGTGAGAGGGGCAAGGCGGGGGGGCACCAGATCTGCTGCATGCAGCCGGTTTCAGCCCCGCCGCTGGGACGTGTTTTTGATGTGTGGCCGCTTCCGGGGCTTGAGTCAAAGGGGCGCGGGCTGCGGACACTGCTGCTTGCTGCTTGCCACGGCCCCGCCGCCCAGCGCCTTCCTGGATACCGTGGGGGCCCATGCCAAGGAACACCCTGTGCTTGCCTCAGGGGTGCCCTGGGGCTTCTCGGGCTTCGACGGTCTTGCCGTGGCAGGCGCGACGCTCCCACACCAAGAGCCGAGGGACGTCTTGATGATTCTCGGGGCTGGGCCTCTCGCGGCAGGTCTCTGGCGGCCGGGCCCCCGCTGCACAGCGCCGCCTTCGGCGCTGGGGGGGCGCCGGGGGCACCAGCTGCTGGCTGTCAGTCGGGCCTGTCCCTGCACAGGGGGAATCTTCGAACATAGTCAAACAATATGATGGTGCCTATCATTTAAATCATTTTTTGACCATTTTGGAAGATGTGTAGTTTTTTTTTTTTTGTTCTCTCTCTCTCTCTCTCTCTCTCTCTCTTTCATACATATATATATATATGTTTCGTCGAAAATCCCCCTGTAGGGGGACAGGCCCGGCTTAATGCTGGCTCCGACGCGCCGGCCCCGCCCCCGGCCGTCGCCCCCGGTCGTCCGACCCGGCCCACCCCCTGGGGCGGGCCTTCCCCCGGGGGCCTTTGCGAGCCGCCGTGGCCGCAGTCGCTCCGCGCAGGGCAGCTCTCGTGGCGCCCAGCACCCTAAGGGCTTGACGACTCTTCGCCAATCGACTTGTGGTGATCGAGCCAGATAAACCCAGGTAAATGCAGACAAATCCAGGTAAATGCAGATAAATCTAGGTACATTCAGGTAAATCCGAGAAAGTCCAGGTAAATCCAGAGATCTTCAGGGACATTTGGAACAAGTTGCGGCCGCTCTAGCGCGAGTCGAAGGACGGCAGAAGTCGTTAAGCCTTTAACGACCAGCACCGCAGAGTGGATCCCGCTCGGGAAGCGAGGGCGCCCCCTCGAGGGCGCGGCGTTCTTCGCGCCTCACGCTCCGCGGTGCGGCTCCGATTCCTCCTCATCCTCCTCTTCTCCCCTGGGAGGCGGCGCGAGAGCTCGAAGTTCTTCGCGCTTCGCGCAGCGCGAAGCGCGAAGTCGGGAGGCCTTGGTTTTGTTGGCCTGGTAGGACGACTACAAGACATCCACGTGACATTATTGTCGTTTTTCGCTCGCCGTTTCGGAGTTTTGCATAGAAATCCGCGCAAACATCTGCTGCAGCACGTCTGCAAGGTCGGTGCAGTGACATTGCTCGCCCACAAACCCCGAGTTCCCGCCCCCCCTTCCCTGGAAGCACCGGCCGCTCAGAAGGGAGGGGGGATTCCAGGTCACTCCCTTGGTGGGCTGTTCGGACGCACGCCTGTCGACGCTGGGCGCTCCCCCCATCGCATATCCCCGAGTTGGGCTCCGATGTCCAGACGTCTGGCAATGTGATGCTTTCAATGCGCAGCCCTTTAGGTCCTGACCCCTTCCCCAGTGGTATGTTTTCTTCCTGGATCCCAGTTTGGTTGTCCTGGGGCCGAACTGTCTCAGATGTTGGTGTCCTCGGAGATCTTGGCCTGTGTTCGGCGGCGAGCGAGGGGGGGGAGTGAGAGGGCGAAGGCCTCCCCAGAAGGCGGCGGGACTTCTCAGGAGCCCTCGGTCGCCTTCTGAGAAGGTCGTGGGTGCCTTCGGGGAAGGCGTTGGCAACCCCCTCCGCAGGCGGGGAGCCCTTCCGAGCCCCCTGAGAGGGCCCGCCCCTTCTCCCCTCCCCTACCCCCCTTTGCGCTCGCCGCCGGTGGATGCCCCGGCAAACGCCCACAGCGTCGGTCGGGGCTTGGGGCCGCCGTGGCCATAGCCGGGAGGGGAACACACACAAACACAAGCAGTCGTCGATCTCCAGGGAAAGTTGGGAAAATATGGGAAGCGAGGGGGAAGTCGAAAACCCAGACAACATATATACATCTATATATATATATACATATAGACATATATATATACATATTGGAAGTATGGGGTATCCTGGGATTTGTTTGCACTGGTGTGTGTGTCCTTGGGCCCCTTCGCGCCTCTCGCCGCGCGCGGCCGCCACGCGCTCCCCGCGCCCAGAGGGCTGCCGGAGGCCGCCGAAGGCCTGGGGGGCAGCCGGTCGGGGGCCCGCGGCCGGGCCCGCGGTCGGGGTCCGCCGCGCCTCTCCCGGCGTGTTTGTTTGGTTTTCTCCCCGTGGGGGCGCCCGGGGATCTGGGCACGTGTTGCATTTCTGTCACAGCGGGCGCAACCCCCCTCCTCCTCGTTCTCGTCCTCCTCCTCCTCCTGCTCCTCCTCCTGCTCCTGCTCCTACTCCTCCTCCTCTTCCTCCTCCTTCTCCTCGGATTCCCTTCGGGGATCATCCGTTAAGATTGGAACGATACAGAGAAGATTAGCATGGCCCCTGCGCAAGGATGACACGCACAAATCGAGAAGTGTATACAATTCCTCCTCCTCCTCCTCATCCTCCTAATCCTCCTCCTCCTCTCCTCTCTCTCCAATCTCCTTGCCCTCCTCTCTCCTTGTCCTTACCCTCCCCCCTTCTCTTGCCTTCCTCCTTCCCCTCTCTCCTCCTCCCCTCCTCCCCTCCGCCA
>CAUYUJ010016117.1:32500-62500 GCA_963575745.1 Prorocentrum cordatum
GCTCTTCAGAGTGTGGTTCTCGCGTTAGCTCCGCGCACATGTTTTTTTGTATCTATAAAAAAAGGTTTTGCAGCCATTTCAGGGATGGATGGTGGGCCGGTTTCAGACTGTGGATCTCGCCTGGGCGCCGCGCACCGAGGATCCGTCACCTGTGGTGCTGAATGTTCCACGCTTCGCGCATCCCTATCCGCCTGTTCAGAATTGTTGCCCATGGGAGCTGGCGGGAAAGGGGACGACAAGGCACATGTAGTGAAACAGAGCGGGCAACCAGGATAAACAAGTGATCGTTTCTTATTCATTCTTTTGCAGATCGGCGCGGGCCCTCGCACCACCCCCCCTCCCCCTCCATGGAGTAGGTCTTGGTTGTTTTTGGCGCCTGTTTCGAGCAGGTGGAGTTCCTCCCCCATCGGACACGTTGTTGCAAACATTCGCGCTAAGCAGAGGTCCGAAGCCAGTCCCCCCCCTCCCCCCTCCTTCCGCCCGATGTCGAAACGCCGAAAAAAAAGTTCAACAATCTTTGGTGGGCCTCTTCAGCCAACCCTGGGGCCCGTGGGGGGAGCGAGGGGACCCGCGAGTGGGGGCGATGGGATGCGGAGGAGCCAGGAGGCAACAGCCCGCCTTTTGGGGCCCTGGTCTCCTCCTCCTCCTCCTCCTCCTTCTCCTCCTCCTCCGGGCGCTCCTGGGCGCTCTTGGTGCCGTCTTGGGGCCTTCTTTGGTGGGGCCCTCCTGGGAGCGCTGTAGAAAAGGCCTCGTGGGGCCGTCGTGCAGGGCGTCGATCAAAACGGAGGCGGGGTCCCCGATTTCCGCGTCCCCCTCCTGGGGCCATCAGCATCGCCTCTCGGGGCCCTCTTGGGCCGCTCTTGAGCGCTCTTGGGGCTGCCTGGGGGGCCGCTTGGGCCCCTCTCAGGCCTCTCTTGGGCCTTCTTGGGGCAATCATGGTGCCTCAAACGCGCATGGGAGGCGAAAAGGTGAGGCGGCAACACTCATTGACTTCCCTTAGTTGTTTGGAGGGTGTTGGCATCTTAGGGGGGGTCCTGAGGGCGCTCCGCCTGAACTTGGAACTGTCTTGTGGACCTCGTCGGCCGCTTTGGATGTATATCGGAAGTCATCTTGAGCTATCTTGATCCTTCTTGGAGGCCATCTTGGTGCGTCGGACGCCCTATTCAAGCCATCTTGAGCGACATTTGACCCTCAAGCACATCGCGACCCGCCACAAACATCCTCAGGACGTGGAGGAGGAGGGTACCGCGTTTTTGAAGGGAAGAAGGGCTTTGGAATATGAAATAACAATATCGCTAGACCACCTTAGCTAAAGGAGCTGGTGGAATTTTTAGGAATTGGGTTCTGACACGGTCTAGGAGTGTCAGCACGCAAGAGTCATGTTGCTTCGCGGTGTTGAAGTCCCATCGATCGTGTTTGGGGTACCGTTTCGGATTCTCAGACGGTTGTCTTCCGATGGGACACATCCCGCAATGACCATCAATTCTTGTAGGGACCTATGAAGAGGGAATTGTGGGGCAAAGTTTATTGCAACATCAGCAGTGGCTCTTGGGTTTACACGGGTCCTCTCTCCTCCCCTTCCTCCTCACTGTCCATCTCCTCCTCCGCTTCTGGCCCTCGCCCGCCTGATCCCAGACCGCATGGCCCGGGATCAGGCATCGTACCCTTCTCTCCTCTCCTTCGATCCCGCGTGGCCCGCCCCCCCCTTCGATCCCTCGATCCGTCTATCCCGTTTTACCCCCCTCTCCTCTCCCTGGATTTCTCGCGGCCCCTCTCCTCTCCTTCGATCCCTCCTTCGATCCCTCCTCCCTCCCCGCCCGCAGTCCCCCGGGCCAGAGTCCCGCCGGGGCCGGGCCCGCGCGGCCCGCGCCGCGCACCCTCGTGCTAAGTCGGGCGTGCCCCTCTGCAGGAGGCAGGTCCCAGGATGGTGAACACAATGGTCCGGGGACGGCTTCTCCATGATGACTGAGCTGTTGTGGAGCATTTCTGCTGTGTGACTGTTTGACACGCTTGTCCTCCAACGTCCGCCTGCAGGGTTGCGATGTTCCACCCTGCTTTGGCCTTGATCTCCAGGACGAACTTCGGCCACCAAGAAAGTACCGAAATCTGATGGTGTTCACCTGCCGGGCCCTGGGAGGCGATGCTCGTTCCACACTGTTTCGACGCTTTACTGGGTGCTCGAACCTATTTCTGGGAGGTGGTCCGTCAGTACGATGGGAGCAGCATGCTCCACATCCCTTATTAATCGTCCCCCGTGTCCGGTTTTTTAAGGCGAGCTTTTTGTAATTGGGGGGGTCCGGTTTATTAGGGCGCTTTCTCTGGATTGGAGCTCAGGGGGTCCAGCTTTTTTAGGCGCCCCGTCGAAGAGGGGGGTCCAGAATGTCAGGTCGCATTTGGAGGGGGGGTCCTGTTTTTTAGAGGGGGGAACGATGCATGAGGGATTTGGAGTACACGCCGGTCGTTGAAAGTAGGTATTTTTGGATTCCCAGATTCCCATGTACTTCAAGCGCCGTCCTACTTCCAGAATCGACATGCTGCTTCTGTGTTCTGTTAGTCTCTGGGAGGACCTGGACCCAATCCACTATATCCGCCTTCCTACTTCATGTCTCTACCTGCTTCTTCCGACCGACGTGTAACTGCAGTCTGCACGAACGAAATGGGCACGGAAAGAATGGGTACACTGCCCAACAGCAGTTCTTGTTCATTTTGAACCGGGCTCGCTGTTCGCGCCATGCGGCTCGTGTGCATTCGAGACAGAAGGCCGCCTGCCCAACAGCGGCCGCTGTTGCTCTGGGACAGCACTTGCTGTTGGGCATTGTACCCATTTCTTCCGTACCCATTTCGGGCGTCCAAATTGGAGGAGGAGGAGGAGGAAGAGGAGGAGGGGGAGCAGGAGGAGGAGGAGGAGGAGGAGGTACCCTATAGATCAGTCAAGTTATCTTTTTTATCTTTGTTAACTTTATAAAAAGTTATCAACTTTCCGGAAAGTTAATAACTTTTCAAAAAGTTGTTAACTTTTTGTTTTAACAGCTTTGGAAAGTTAACGTTGGCGCAAAGAAAAGTTATCATTTGCAGCGAAAAAACTTAACATTTTCGATAACTTTTTTCGTTGATTTTGCACATATGAATTTCGATGTTTAGGTTGTGTGTGTTGCAGTTTTGTTGCAGTTTTGTTGCAGTTTTTTAAAAACTGCAACAAAACTGCAACATGTGTGTTGCAGTTTTGTTGCAGTTTTGTTGCGGTTTTGCTGCAGTTTTGTAAATCTACAACAAAACTGCAACACATGCGTTGCAGTTTTGTTGTAGTTTTGTTGCAGTTTTGTTGTAGTTTAGTTGTAGTTGCGTTGCAGTTTCGTTGCAGATTTTATGTACTCTGCAGCACAACTACAACATATGTGTTGCCGTGTTGCAGCAGATCAGTTGCGGTGTTGTTGCAGTTGTGTTGCAGTTGTGTTGTATATTCATATGCTCAGCTTATACCAGCCCACTAAAAAGGACAACTTTGGTGATCTACATAACAGAACCATTGTGGTGCTCGCAGGCAGGGGGGTTGGCGTCAGATGTGGTGCAAGCGAACATTCGCTTGCCTATCTCCCCACTCCCCTCCCTCCTTATTCAGCTTGCCTCGTCCATTGCTCTCTCCCCTATCCTTTGCCACCCCCCCACTTCGCCTGGATGGGGACGATGAGGACGACGAGGAAAAGGATGAGGAGGGGAAGGATGGGGATGCGAAGGACGAGGACGATGAGGGTAATCATGAGGAGGATGGTGGGAATGAGGATGATGATGACGATGGTGTCTCGGTTGATGATGCTGGCGGTGAGTATGTGCACGGTGGTGACGACGACGACGAAGACGACGATGATGATGCTGATGATGATGATGGTGGCCATGATGATGATGTTGCTGATGACGACGGTTATGATGCCGATGCTTATCTTAATGATGCTGGTAGCGGTTGTAATGAATAGGGTGTTGGTCGCGGGGTCTAGGAGGATGACGAGCAGGCGGAGGATGAGGTAGCGGTAGGCGCCATTTTGGCTAAGGGGCTCTAGCTACTTAGGGGTCCCAGGGTGGCGCGGGCATGTCCATGTGCACCTTTGCGGCGTCCGTCGTCGTCGTCGTCGTCGTCGTCGTCGTCGCCGTCGCCGTCGTCGTCGTCGTCGTCGTCGTCGTCGCCGTCGCCGTGGCCGTGGCCGTCGCCGTCGCCGTCGTTGTATACGGTTTACTCGGGTCCCCCTCCTCGTCCTCCTCCTCCTCCTCCTCCTCCTCCTCATCATCCTCCGCATCCTCCTCCCTCGCCCCGTACTCCGCCGCAAAATTGCACTGGGCACGCCCCGCTCCATCCCCTCACCCGTCCCACCGCGATGGCAGCGACGCCGCGCAGCGTGCGGGCACGTCCAGACCAGGACATCAGCGTGTCCGAGCTCTACAGCGCAATTCTATCTTGGCTTAAATCACGGCGGGGTGGGACGGGCAGTATGATGAGTGATGACAGGAGGAGGGGGAGGAGGAGGAGGACGATGAAGATGATGAAGAGGATGACGACGACAGCGACGACGACGACGACTCGCGCGGGGAGGAACACACGTGACCTCATGGGCGTGATCCGCCCGCTCGCGGAGCTAACGGCGCACAGGTCGCCCCCGCCTATTTAGTTGTGAGTTAGTTAATGCGATCGGTTACTTACTAAGGTAGTTACTTCATTAGTATGTTACTCAGTTGTGTAGTTAGGTAGTTCAGTAGTTAGGTAGTCGGTTATGAGAGCTACTTAGTTGGAGAGTTACGTAGCCGGTGACTTCTTAGTTAGGTGGTCGGTTACTTGCTAGTTGGGTAGGCATGACGTTAGATAATCGGTTATTGAGTTATTTGGTTACTTAGTTATCTCGTTAGGGAGTTGCTTAGCCATGTAGTCGGATACTTAGTTATATGGTTGCTTATTCGTAAGGCAGTTGCTTGACAGTTGGTTGGTTAGCCAGTGGATGCTATGTGTGGGCTGCTCGGTAGTTATATCGCAACGTGGTTACCTTATGTATGTGACTATACGTGTGTAGGCAGCTCCTGGGACAGTTAGGTAGTGAGCGATAGTCCACTTAGTGGCGTTATTAAGAGTAACAGATGTAGAATGAACTACTTGCTTGCATCGTTAAGTAGTTGCTGGTAAGAGTACTTGTACGATCATTAGGGAAGTTGTAAATCCCAACGTAAATTATACTACTGCAAATAGATTTCCTTGTGTAATAGCAATCAAACGAATTGACTGGTGAAGGGGTTATGTCGTAGCCGTGGTAAAAGTAGTCGTAGTAGTATCAGTGGTACGTGTAGTAGTCGTCGTATGGCTAGAAGTAATATTACTAGTATTCATAACATATGTGTAATAACTAGTAGTAAACGTTACTATTAACAGTGGTAGACGCAGCCAGAAGCCATTCGTATCCTTAGTGGGTGTTCTCGTAGTAATAATTGGTGTCCTGGCATTCGTAGGAGCCGTCGTAGTGGTAGAAATAGTAGTAGTCATAACCGTAGTCGTAGCAGTAGAAGTCGGAATATGAACAAGTGCGGTAGTAATAGTTAAACATATGAGCATTGGTATAGTGTTAGGAGTATGAATAGGGGTAGGAGTAGAAGTAGAAACGGCATTGGGAGTAGGATTAGGAATCCGAAACATATTAACTATTTGCGAACTTGACCATGCATGAGTTAACTAACCCTCGCTCCTCCCCGCACTCATAGGTCCACGCCCACGGCAACGATCATCGCGCACTTCGCGGATCTCTTCAAGGAGCTTGTGAAGGCGCGCGGAGCCGCGATGGCAGGGGAAGATGAGGAGGAGGAGGAGGGAGGAGGATTCGGAGGAGGATGAGGAGGTGCAGGAGGGATGAAAGGAGGGGGAGGAGGAGGACGAGGAGAGGAGAGGAGGGAAGAGGAGGGGCAGGAGGAGAATGTACCTGGCTCTCCGGCCTGCCAGAGGATCAAAGGGGATGGTGGGGGAGGAAGAGGAGAGAGGGGAGAATCATCATCATCATCATCATCATCATCACCCTCATCACCATGTTCATCATCGTCATCATCATCTTCATCAGCATCGTCATCATCATCATCATCATCATCAGCATCATCATCATCATCATCTTCTTCATCTTCAACAGCATCATCGTCATCATCATCTTCATCATCGTCATCATCATCATCATCATCGTCATCATATTCGTCATCGCCATCATCATCATCATGATCATCATCATCATCGTCATAATATTCATCATCGTCATCATCGTCATCAACGTCACCATCGTCACCATCATCTTCATCATCGTCATTATCGTGATCATCATCATCATCATCATCTTCATCTTCAGCAGCATCATGTTCATCTTCATCTTCATCATCTTCATCATCATCACCATCTTCATCATCATCCTCTGTACTCCTCGGCCTCCCTCCTTGGCCTGTGGAGAGGTGGCGCCCAACTGTGTCCTCCCCCCGAAGAAGTTCTCCACTGCCATTGAGAAGTTATACAATGACCAGGAGATCATCATGAGCGCTGGTGACTCCAAGGATCATCTGCAGACCTGCTCGAACGCTGGCTGGTACATCAGGATTGGAGTCTGGGGTCGTCGCAGTCAGCATCGCGATGGGTGGGGGGAGAGGGGATTGAGAGAGCAGGAGGAGGAGGGAAGGGGAAGGGAAGGGGGAGGAGGGGGACGAGGAGGACGAGGGTGGAGGCGGAGGAGGACGAGGGAGGATGATGATGATGATGATGATGAGGAAGAGGAACACCTGAAAAGGGGGAGGGAGGAATCAGAGGACGGCGATGAGTTCGATTGTGGAGGGATTGCGGTATGTGAGTGTCTGGTCAGATGGACAGGGGAGGGCCTGCGTGTCCAAGCTGCGCGACATCAAGAAGGACACGCAGGGCATGGTGCGCATGCTGAGCAGGGTGGGGCGGGGATGAGTTTGATGATAAGGACGATGCTGCTGCTGATGATGACGACGACGATGGTGATGATGAGGGTGAGGATGAATATTAGGATGGTGATGATGATGATGATGATGATGACGAGAACGATGGTGATGATGATGATGATGTCAACGATGGTGATGCTGATATTGATGATGATCATGATGATGACGTTATCGATGATGATGTTAATGCTGACGATGGCGTTGACGATGATGTTCGTAGCGATCGGTAGTGACGTTAACAATGATGGTGGTGATGGTAATGATGATGATGATGATGATGAGGATGGGGACGACGAGGATGAGGATGAGGAATAGGATGAGGAGGAGGGAGGAGGATGGACAAAGAAGATGAGGAGGAGGATGGGGGGGGGAAGATTGGGGGGACGAGGAGGATGATGGGGAAAGATGGTGGACTTCCCAGCTGCCACGCTTCCTCTTTGCCCCATCTCCTCGCACATCCACACTCCTCCACCGTTCCGCTCCCTTCCTTGGATCGGGAGGGGAGGCGTCGCCAAGAGAGGACGAGGTGCTGCGCGAGCTCTTCGACCTCGTGGACGGCAACACTTATGCCCCGAGCACGCCGCAGGCCCCGCTGTACTCTACGCTGGTTTCTGCGTTTGCTTTTTTTTTTTTTTTTTTTTTTTGGTTCATTTCCCGTCCCTCCTCCTCATCTGCGTCGGTTTCTCCTCATCAGTGTCCGCTTGCTGTTTCCTCCTTATCATCGTATTCCTCCTCCTCCTCCTCCTCCTTATCTTCCACCTCCTCCCCCTGCTCATCATTCCCCACTCTTCCTCCTCCTCTTCCTCGCCCCCATCCTCCGCATCTCTCCCACATCGCGTTTAGCAGCATGGTATATGGTTGTATCTTAAAGTTACCGTCAGGCCCACCACGTTGACTCATTAGGCCCAACACGTTGTCGCTTTATATCCTCTCTCGGGTCCACCACAGTGTCCTGCTGCATAGTCAAGCTATCTTTGAGTCAAGTACGCCTCGCCTGAGGCCGCGGCTCCTCCTGGGACCTGGCGCGCTACCTTGGAGAACCCCGAGGGCGAGGGCGCGGATCCCGATGGGACGGGCGAGCGTGCGAGCGGAGAGGTGCCCCGCGACACTTTGGTGCCCCTCGCCCTCGCTGGCGGCGAGGTCGACGCGGTGCCAGGTTCGCACGGGATAGTGAAGCAGCGCATGTATAATCGAGCAGGATGATGACGAGGACGATGATGATGGTACGAATGATCAGAAGTAAGAGTGAGGAGGAGGAGGAGGAGGAGGAGGAGGCGAAGTGTGGCCCTCCCTATGCTCGGCCCTCCTCCTCACCCTGCTGCTGGTCCACCTGGCAATGTAAACCCTCATCCTTGGGCTGTCCTATTCCTCCTCCTCCTCCGCCTGCCTCCTTCTCCTGGTCCTCCCTTCCTCCTCCGTTCCTCCCCCTTTCACCCTTGTTTCCTCATCCTCCTCATCCTCCTTTCCTCATTCCCTCCTCCTTTCGTCTGTCTGTCCCCCTCCCTTCCTCCTCGTTACCTTCCTCATTTCCTCCTCCGCCTCCTCCTCCCCCCCCCCCTTCTCCACCTCCAGCTCCCCGTGCGCCCCTCCGCCAGTTGACAACTCGTTCATCAAAGAGATCCTCAAGGGCCACAGGGAGGTGACCAACGCCGTGGTTGCTATGAGTGCATCGTCCCCAGGTTTGTGTTTCTCGTTTGATTGCTGTGTGCGTCCGTACATGTCACGCTTGAGGTATTGTCTAATGCATCGCATGCGTGCTTTTCACGTACTGCCCCATGTGACGAATTGTCTAATGCATCCCTGTGGGGCCCCTAGTACAGATACCCCCATAAGGTTTACAGCGAGGCCAAGAATACGGTCTCACTTGAAGCCCTATCGGGGCACCCCCTAGGATAGAGAGAGGGGGAGGGAAAGAGAGAGAGGGAGAAAGAGAGAGAGAGAGGGATAAGGAGCGGGAGCTAGGGGGGGAAGGGAGACGGGAGGATGGTGAGTTTTCTTACGAAGGGGGTTGTTAGTGAGGAGATCGAAATGGAGCAGAAAGACTGACATAGGGTGGCGCCCCTCCCTGCAGTGCCCGTGTGGATGAGCAGCTCCAGTGGGGATATGAATGACCTCATGAAGATGGCGAGGGGCGTGGGCTCGGTCAACGCCAAGACGCAGTACAAGGGAGGGGCTGGCAGTTCGCAGGCGGGGAAGGGGTCAGCTACCCCCTCTAAGCCCAAGGGGCCCAAGGGGGCCAAGGCGGCCGCAACCCCCAAGAGCGGCCGCAAGGAGACCCCCAAGAGCAAGAAGGTTGCGCCTGAGGTTAAGATGACGCCTAAGTGCATTCACAGCAGGGCCTACTATCGCGCCCGCAAGGATGCCCTGGACAAAGGTCTTTCGGCTGAGAAGGCCCTCAAGGCGGCCCGCGCTGCAGGCGCGAAAGCCGTGCGCGACTTGACGCCGTGAGAGTGCGCGGAGGCAGCATGTGTTTAGACGCATGCGTGCTCGTGTGGAGGAGGAGGGAGGAGGGAGGAGGAGAAGGAGGAGGAGGAGAATGATGTGGATGTGGATGTGGATGATGAGGGGGAATCGTGTGCAAGAGGATCAGGACGAGGAGGGGGATGAGGATGGGGAAGACTTAGGGTCAGGGGAGGACTGGGGAAACGGGAAACGGATCAGGGACCGTCTGCGCCTCCAGCTTCAGAGTAGGGAAAGCGATATTTGATGATATCGCACTGGGTGCCCGCTCTGCGAGTTGGGCTGCGATGCACGGACATTTGTTATCGGCCGCGTGCACGGCGGCCAAAGCAGAGAATCGGCTAAGGCCGAGCGGGTGCGGATTGCGTTGCATTGTCTCAGGCTGGGGTTTGCCTCAGAAAAGGAGCAGATTTCTTTCAGTGCGCTCTCCCCCACATAGCCTCGACGACGCCTACGGCGAATCGCCGCCGCCCCCTGCCTCGGTGAGACTCATGAGAGGACTCGTTGCAGGTATCGCGTGATGGATGTGCACTTGGAAGGTATTCCTTCAAGGTGCCCTCGCATCCCTGCCCCCCTACAGGTAGGGGTTCGCCTCAATACAACAGGAATGTATTCCTTCAAGGTACCCTCGCATCCCTGCCCCCCATAAAGGTCGCAGCCTTCCCTCTCTCTCTCTCTCGCCCACTATCTCTCGTCAAATGTGGCATCAGCCATGGCTGGTTGCGACGTAAGTGTATCCCCTAGGTCTTCCTTAAAGGTAGCGCCCACCCCTCCTCCTCTTCCTCTCGTCCGAGCTGCCCGTGTAAGTTCTTAATGGTTTCCTTGGAGGGTGGAGGATGAGGGGTGAGGGGCACTCGAGGGTGAGAGACCTCGCAACAAGCCCACACCCCGCCACCACGTACCGCCTACGGTGTCCGTACCAGCTTGGTTCGAGGTGTTGCCAGGGTAGTTCTTGCGTTTGCAGTGTATTGTATTTACTTCCTGCTGCTCATGAGCGAGATCAAGTGCCCCGGCGGCCATGACCCGCTCTGCGTTAGAGTGCGCAATATCCAGCAGGGCGTCTCGAAGACCGACCTGCGGACATCGCCTGTGCCTTGCGTTGCCACGACCACATGCGCATTTATCTGCGTGGTGTTGCATACAAGTGGCCCCTTTCCTGCACAGGCACCTTGTTTAGATTCAGTGCGTCACGTTATTGCACCAGAAGAGAAAGAGAATGGAGGAGGGGAGATGGGCATGTGAGGAAGGGAGCTGGAGTAGGAGGCGTCGGGGATGCATGAGGAGGGCGGGGGAGGGCGGGAGGGCGACCGAAGGCCAATGACCCCTCCACAAACTTGCTCACATCCGCCCCCCTCCTGCATCCTCCCTCCATTTCGCCCGTGCGTGCCCATATTCGCATCTGTGACCTTTGCGCTCCCTCCCGCTCCAGGGACTCGCAGCTGCATCCGTCACCGCGCAGGGGAGGGAGGGGAGGGCGCTCTTCGAATCCAGAGGCTGCTATCCCAAGGACATCTTCAAAAAGAACCAGCTCGTGGGCATGATGGTGCTTGCGAGGTTCGGTACGGGCGCCGAGGCCAGCAGGTTCATTCAGATCTTCAGCACGCAGATTACTGATATCTCGTATGCGAGCCGCCCGATGCAGGACACGTTCTTTTTATAACAACATCAGCTCAGAACCGCAGTGTCTCGCAGGAGTGGCGGGGAAGCACGGCAGAGGGAAGAGACGACGGTGGAGGAAGGGGAAAGAGGATCACGTGTACCCGACGGCACAGGAACCAATCGCATTCCTCTCGCATAATTCCTCCTTCCCATATCTTCCCTCATCCTCCCCCTACGCTCAGTCTCCTCATTCTGGTGTCATTATTCCGCTTGCCCTGCTCTGTTATCCCCGCTCATTTCTCGTCAGCCCCAAACTGCCCCAGCGAAACAATCTCCAGCTGGACTTCGCGCGGGAGAAGTGCGACAAGCTGGAGGAGAAAATCGAGCAGACGCCTGACAGGCGCGAGTTCTCTGGTGGAATTGCTTTGAGTCCCCCCCCCCCGTTCCCGAAGCTCGTGGCACTTGAAGATACCCTGAAGATACCCTGACGATACCCTTGAAGATACCCTGACGATGACCAGAATACATTTGAAGATACATTGGATGCCCGACAAGCTACCCTGAAGATAAGTAGAGGGACATCCCTGTCCCTACTCCTTTCCTGCTCCTCCACCTTCCCTCCGTTCTCTTCCTCCCCTTCCCTTCTCCTTCATCAGCCCTTCCCCTCTCGCCCCCCCCCCCCCCCCCCCCCCCTCCCCTTTTATCACCGCCCCTCCTCCCCTTACCTGCCGCGCATCAATGCCCTGCCCTCCCCCCATCCACCCGCCGCGCTGCAGGCGCGATATTGCTTCGTCGGCGACTTCATCAACGACGCCGGCTCCAGCAAAACGACCACGTCTTCTAACTGATATGAAGACGGCCACGGAGGTACAGGCGCCTTTTTTTATTTATATGTACATATATATGTACACATATATATGTGTGATATATGTACATATGTGTACATCGATATATATATGTGTACATATATATATATATGTACATATATATATATATATGTATATGTAGTATGTACATATATATGTACATATAATGTACATACTATATTTACATACTATCATTTATTTTCAACACATATATATGTATGTACATACATGTACACGTATATATATATATATATATATATATATATTCATGTATATATTATATATGCATGTATATATAATATGTACATATGATATATATATACGTACATATATGTATATATATAATGTGTAATGAAGAACGGAGCGATCTCCAGGAGTTCCGCCACCGCTGGGAGAGCGGTACCAGCGACGGTGGCCTTTGGCAGTGCTACACTCGCGAGTGTCAGGATTGCTTTTGTAAGAGGCCCTTCACTCCTGGTTCCCTTGCGTTGCCTGAGGAGCTGTACGATGAGGATGCTGATGAGTCGCTCACTCCCCATCATGTGGGCATTGACACGCAGACGTTTGAAGAGAAGCTTGCGCAGCACGGCCCGTTTCGGTGAAATGATATACTGTTTTAGTGTCTTGCGGTGTGGGCGTGCGACGCCACTCGACAGGATGCGTGCTGGGCGTGCGGCGCCTGCGTGAAAGGTGAAGGCCCCTTCCTTCCTCGCTACCCTTCCTCCCTTCCCTGCCTCCACTCCCTTTGGGGGGAGGGGGGGGGGGGGGGGGGGGGGGGGGGGGGGATGAGGGGCGTAGTAGCGGAGATAATCGGTGCAAGGATCATATGATGGCGTGGGCTGTTATGATGTAAGAAGCAGGGGCGGGAGGTAGGGGCGGATGTAAGATAAACTAAATCGGATATGATATAAGATCTGGTATGTGAGATGTAAGAAGTTGCATAACATAAGCAAAGGAATGACATGAGCAACGAATGAGATACATGAGCAGGTGGTTGGAGTGACATTATTGTCAGCATACGGATAGTTGGAATGTTGTTCGGAAACATAAGGAGACAGTCCTGGAGCAGGAGACAGGACATAATGATGGGAAGCCCGTCCATGCTTTGCCCGCCTACGCCCCCTTGGAACGATCAGTCATCACACCATCGGTGTTGTGAATCTGTGCACAGGTTTGCGCAAATGCCGTGGCAATGGAAGCATATGTTACGCGCATGTGGACTCTGGCAGGTAGAATGCGCATATCCCCCCAGGCATTCTTTTGTTATGTTCCTATATATATGTATGTATTCGGATAGCAGCTGCACATTTCATTCATACTTCAGCGTCGAATACATTGCAGCCAAAAGCTTGGGTGCATCATATAATTCAACAGTTGGTGCACAGTATAGAAGGATAACACACCGCACATCCACAATACTTACCAAATCGGTGTTGCAGTTTTGTTGAAATTTCAACAAAACTGCAACAAAACTGCAACTAATCGTTTGCAGTTTTGTTGAATTTTTAACAAAACTGAAACAAAACCGAAACAAAACCGAAACAAAACTGCAACGCATTGTTGCAGTTTTGTTGCATTTTTGTTGCGGTTTTGTTTCGGTTTCGTTGCAGTTTTGTTGCAGTTTTGTTGTAGTTTTGTTGCAGTTTTGTTTCGGCTTTAACTCTCTGGTGCGGAATAGTTAAAAAAACCAATGGTTTTACCAACGTTTCATTACAGCCCCACAAAACTGCAACAAAACTGCAACGAAACTGCAACGAAACTACAACGAAACCGAAACAAAACCGAAACAAAACTGCAACAAAACTACAACACTGTGTTGCAGTTTTGTTTCGGTTTTGTTTCGGTTTTGTTTCGGTTTTGTTGAAAATTCAACAAAACTGCAAATCACTAGTTGCAGTTTTGTTGCAGTTTTGTTGAAAATTCAACAAAACTGCAACACACAATTGGCAATGCTTGGTGTCTTGCACATCATCATCACCTCATACACTCACAGAACATGAGCTTATGTTGCACAACATTTGCGGTATAATATATATTATGCGTGTGCGCTTTGACGCTCACGTGCTTCGACTGATGCCGTATCAGCTCGATAAGTTGTGCAGTGCGCTTGCTTGAAGCTCACCTTTACGTGTCTCTGCTGTGGCGCGGCGTAGCGCCATGCCTCCAAAAAAGAAGTCTGCGGCTGACATGGCCGCCAACGTGGAGGACTGGAAGGAACGCGTACAGAGGGCCATGGCGTCCACGGATGTCAAACAGGAGCCCACGGATGAGGAGGTGGATGATGAGGACCAGTTGTCTTTTCTTTTGCAAGTATTGTCTCAAGATGTTTGCTTCGTTGCCAGCGTGATCGTGTCAGTGTTGTTTGACGTAAAGACATGTTATTGTGGTATGATCCACCAAGCTGCCCTTCTTCATCCGCCCCTCATTCCCCTTTCGCTCGGCTGATCGGTGTCTCAGGACGAAGATGGCTATGGCGTGGCGAAGAAGCCAGCTGGTGCTCTTCGACGCCCTGCTGCAACAACCCCTCGTGCGGGCGAGACCGTGACGAAGAAGCCCGCGACGATCAGGATGGCCCTGAAGAGGCCCGCTGCTGGCGCGAGCGCTGGCGACGAGGAGGAGGAACCTTCAGTTTATCTTTTCAGCATACCTTGACATAGTGCGTTGATGCGGTGCGCGCTCACGAATGGTGGGAGGAGTTGCAAGAGGCCAGGTGTTGGCAGGGGGCAGAAGAGATCTGGTCCTACAGATATTCACTGGAGGCAACCCTTGAATGTATCCAGGAGGCGCCCTTAAAGATATCACTGGAGGCAACCCTGAAGGGCGCCACTTAAAGTTATCCTGGAGCTATTCCCCTAAAGATATCATGGAGATATTCCTCCCCCTCTCCTCCTCCTGCACTGGATGTATCATCCTTTCCTCCCTTCCTCATCCTGCCATCCCCATCTGGCCGAGGACATGGGCCCCGACGAGGCCGAGAAGCTGCGCAGGAAGAAGGTGAGGTTCTTCAATATGCACCGGCAGGACATCGACAAGACGCTGCTGGAGCAGCTGGAGAAGATCAAGCAGGGCCCTGGCAAACGGTGGGGGGAGGGTGGCAGACGCGCACGACGTAAATTTAGATTCACATGTGAGGTGGAGGAGTGATGACAAGACATTATAAACAGGTAGCCGACGTGAGGAGGAGGTTGAGGAGGAGGAGGAGGAGGAGGAGGAGGAGGCGGAGGACGTGCAGGATGACGCGTCGATGCGTGTCGCTGTAATTCATGATTTGCTTGCCGCATTGTGCCTTTGGGTTTGGCAGGATGAGGGAGCAGCGCTTCATCGCGGAGGCGGTGCAAGTGCTGCCTGACGGCACGCTCTCCCTCAACACGGAAGGCGACTACTTTCAGGACCATCCGCTTTGTACATTGCATGGGGGGGGGGACAGGAGTAGGATGAGGGGGATGAGGAGGGAGGAGGAGGGGGTGGAGAAGGATGTGGAGGAGAAGGATGGAGGAGGCACCATTTACCTCTGATCACCTGGCCTTTCTTTCAGTTCTCTGGTTCCACATGTGTGCAGCGACGGCTGTAAGATACTAACGCCCTAAAGGTACCCCATCTGAGTTTTCGACTTGAAGGTATCCCCTAAAGGCCCCCATGTGAGATTTCAACATGAAGGTATGTCCTAAATGTGTCCCTCTGAGATTTCAACTTGAAGGTATCACCGATGCTGTTAGGCGTGCGTGGGCACCTGCATTGCCTCATGTGTGCAGCTGCAGGACTTGCACTCCAAGTTCGAGGAGAACCGCGGCGAGAAGGCGAAGCTGAGCATCCCCACGGGCCAGTTCATGGCGATGTACTACGCCAACAGCAGGGAGGCCTTTGAATTGGGCGAGAGCAAGGGGGAGTTCTACAGGACGTACGAGAACGGCGTCGAGCACTGCGTTTCGAGCAGCAGCAAGACGTCGCAGATTCACGGCAGCAGGCGCCACGGGAAGGGTTGTTGTAGCTTGAAGCATTGAAAGGGGCAGGGGATATGGGAGGGAGACGTGGGTGGGAGTGAAAAGAACCGTTTTGCAATGGCACGCTGACGTTTCTGGTGTATGTATAGGCTTCTTGCGTGTGTATTGCTTTAGGTTGCGGTGGGGGGCTGGCGGGCGGCGCTTCCTCCACCCTCCCAGTTCTCCTTATCAGGTATCGCCGTCCGAGTTCCCCTCATGCTTGGTTTGCGTATCAGGTATACGTTTGTGTATTCTATAACATACTATATTGTTGTACCTGTATACCTGGGTCCCCCCCCCGTTGTGGCCAGGCACTCCCTGAACGTCAAGGGCGGCAAGAAGGTCACGAAGACCCAGGCGGAGTTGGCCAAGCAGGCCATCAAGATGTTCACGTGGGACATCCCTGCCATGAGCGGCGGCAGCTCCAGCGGCGCCGCGCAGGGCTTCCCGTACCAGACGGAGCGATTTGCTTTCTTGTTTTCCACGTTCTCTATAGCGTTACTGCATGCGCTCGCCACGCAGTGCTTGACATGTGGGCAGCAGGGTGAGAATGAGGAGGGAGAGAGGGAGGAGTTGAAAGGAGGAGGGGACGAACATTAGGAGGACGATGAGGAGGAGAAAGGGGAGGGGCAAGAGGAAGCAGCATTATGTGAACAGTGGCAAATCTTAGGAGTTCACCGCGGCTGTCAACGAGGCGGAGTGCGCTGCTGGCCTCCTCCTGAACGACACGTACAAGGTGCAGGCGGACTGCGAGAACTGCGACATCAAGACGCCCGACAACATCGACGATCTCATCATGAACGTACAGCAGGAGGGACGGGGGGAGGACGATGAGCTAACAGCGAGATGTGTATGGGGGATTGTGTCGCATGGGGAAGATTGCCTTTCGCGAGCAGTTACCTGCCTTGTTTGATGGTGATAAGTATGAGGAGGGTTCTGGGAAGGTGGATCAGTATGGTGGAGGAGAGCATGACGAGGAGGAGGCGAGGATGAGGAGGATTGGGTGGCGCGTAGTGGAGGCCCAGACGGAGCTGGCCAACATCGGCAGGTTCGGCAAGGACGCTGGCCGCAAGAAGGTCTCGCAGCTGGAGGCGATCCACCACCTTTCCCCTCCTCCACATCTTTCCCGCACTCTCATATCATTCCTGAGTGTCTCTCCTCCTCCTCCTCATCATCTGTATGCGCGGACATTAGCACAGAAGACCTGGAGGCCATCAAGCGTGTACATAATGACATGATGGAAGACTTGAAGAGGGTTCGGTCTGAGATCCTCACTCCTCCTCGTTCTCGCCCTCACTCCTGTATCGTCCTCGTCCTCGTCCTCCTCCTCGCCTTCATCACTCCCAGTCTCATGATTTCTCATCCCTGCTCGTAGATGGAACCCATCATCATCAGCGACGCTGTTGGCTTCGAGATCAATCGTTATTGTGACCAGACTTGTCATCGGTGCAAGAGGAAGGCCCATTCCTCATCCGTTCCTCCTCCGCCTGGCCCCAGGCGAAGCAGATCTTCGACAAGCACACGGATGAGATGCGCAGCCTCTGGAAGGAGGTGACCCACCTCCAGATGTTGGTGAAGGCCAAGCAGAACAGGTCGAGGTAGAGCGAGCTTACCGTGGGCTACCTACCTTGGACTACTACCTACCATGGTGGCTACTTACCATGGACTACTACCTACCATGGGCTGCCACGGGCAATGCGCTCGGGGATTGGGGCGGAGTGAGAATGAGGAGATAGTAGCAGGGAGGAGGTAGTCTTAGGGAGGAGGGGCGGAGATAGTAGTAGGGAGGAGGAGGAGGAGGAGGAGGCAGTCGTAGTATCAGTAGTAGCAGTAGTCGTAGTAGTAGTAGTTGTAGTAGTAGTAGTAGTAGCAGCAGCAGCAGTAGTAGTAGTAGTAGTAGTAGTAGTAGTAGTAGTAATAGTAGTAGTAGTAGCAGTAGTAGTAGTAGTAGTAGGGGGGATGAGGAGGATGAGGAGGAGGGGGGGGGCAGTAGTAGCAGTAGTAGTAGGGAGGAGAATGAGGATCAGGCAGAGGAGGAAGAGGAATGAGTGAGGTAGGAGGCATTGTATACTGCGCGCGCGTGCGTGCGATGCAGCATCCATTGGCGCAGCGCGTATGCATTGGTTCCTTCCATGTGTGTTGCTTTAGGTTGCCGCCGATCCCTTCCTTCCGAGAGTTGTGTCTGGGCAGTGGAAAAGTGTGATTTTCGCCAGTGGGCGGCGCCTCCTCCACCCTCCGAGTTCTTAGAATTCCTTAGGGGAGATGTCCGTGCAGTTACCCTCTCTCTCACTCCATCTCCCCATCTGCCTCTGAGGTACATGTGAAATCATGCCCCGCGGTATGCGAAAACGTAGTGTAGATACGAAGGTAGCCGCACTGAGGCAGCACATATTCGGAATGCATATGAGGTAACTCTGAGGCAGCCCTGAAGGTATGCCCTACGGTGTGCGATGGAAGGGTGTATACATCTGACGTTACTCCGAGGCTCCTCTGAAAACATGTTTGTTTGATTTGTTTCGGACGTGCGTTTAGCGTGGAATGGGGGCTGGAGAGGGGAGGCACACGCAGTGGAGGAGAGGGAAGAGGGAGGGGAGGTACAACGCGAGCTCCTACACCATGGAGCTGGCGGAGAGAGATCGCTGGGTTTCCAGCGGCGCAGCTTCTGTATTGGATGAAAAGCTGCGGCGTCGCCTGCGCAGCTTGGAAATGTCGGGGCAAAGTGGGGGCGTGGGGAGGATGCGGAGGAGGATGAGGATACGGTGTGCTATGAAAGATGAGGCATGTATGAAAGACAAGGTATGCTCTAGACTCTAAGCCAAGAAGGAGGAGGTACCCTCTAATATATGATAAGGAGGCGGATGTACCCTTTTACGAGAAATTGGAAAAGGAGGAGGATGTACCATCTAAGATATGGGTGCTCTGATAAGATAAGGATGGTGAGACGAGGTACGACAAGGAGGATGACCCTCGAAGATAAGTGTACTATGGCAGGATGCGGAGGGTGAGGTACCCTCTAAGATAGGGCACGCTCTGAAAGATAATGTGATGCACGCTCTGAAAAAATAAGATGCCCTCTTTAGTAAGGCATGCTCTGAAAGATAAGAGTTGTCCAGTGCGCAGACACACGTAAAGACCAGGTATGCTCTGGAATATCAGGTATGCGTTGAAACGCCAGGCGTGCTCTGGAAGACAAGGGGTGCTCTGGAAGGTAAGGCACTATCTGAACGATAAGGTGATGTAGTTCCGCTCGCGCGAATGCCAGGCACGCTCTCACTCCTTCCCGCGCACGGTGCACAAGCAACCATTGTCTGACACATCTGGCGACGCGGTTCCGCTGGCGCGAATGTCTGGCGACCCAAAGGCAACTCTCAATCTTATCCGCGGGCGGCTTGGCTTTGCGACATTCCGTAGCCGTTTCGACCCAAATCTGTTGTTTGTGGTTTCCGCCAGCACCCACACGCTGCTTTCATACAGCGGAGGCCGCTGCCTCCATGAAAGGCGGGCGCAAAGGCCCACCACCCACCAAACCACCCCAACCCAACCCGAAGGCCCAAATTTATCATCGATTTCCAATGGGGGGGGGTCGGGGAACCCTTAAAAAACGCATGGAACCCGTACCCCTCCCCCAACCCGAAATTCGGGCAAAATTCGGTCTTTCGGGTTGGGTTGGGGTGGTCTGGTAGGTAGCCAAAGGCGGCGCGCGCAAAGGAGGTGCTCGCCGACTTGCTCTGGCTGCTGCTTCCCATGCGTTTGGCAGTGCAAGCGGCGCTGGGCCCAGCTGCCTGGCGAAGGAGTTGCTGAGCTTGTGGTGCTGGGGGGCGATGTCGCCCCAGACGCTGCAAAAACTTGCGTCGGCGGCCCAGCGCGACATCGAGAGTGCCCAGAAGCAGACGCTGGAGTTCGTCAAGCAGCAGGTGCAAGAGTACGTGCCTCTAGAGCTCCGTGGTTCCATTCATGTAGATGGGGGGCCGCATGCTAATCTCAACCCATACCCCCACCCACCGCCCACCCACCCACCACCCCCACCCCACCCCCACACCACCCTTCCCCCCTCAACATTGGTGATGGTGGGGGGTGGGGGGGGGGGGGGGGGGGGGGGGGGGGGGGGGGGGGGGGGGGGGGGGGGGGGGTGGGTTGGTGGGTGGTGGGTGGGGGTATGGGGTAGGGTTCGCATGCGACCCCCCTAACAGATTCTGCGGCGTGTGGTTTACCTCAACTTGAGAAGCTGTCGAGAATTGGCTCGAACGGCACCCACGCTAACAATTGCAATCGCGACTTGATGCAGCTCATTCAAGGGTATAAGTTCTCAAAACCAACAGTGGAACAATTCCCGATGGCAGTCAGCCCAGGAAAAGAGATGCTTGTTCAGAAGCCACGATGCTTTCTGTGGCCACACGAAATCTTTTCCGCATTGTATGATAAGTATCCAGAGATGTTTGCCTCTAGCGTGTGTTCCGACAGAGCTAGCATCCAAGGTTTTTGGGAGGATATGGACAGGTCGGGGCACCCAGGGCTGCACAACCACCCCATGAGGGGAGTGCCTGGTTGGGACTCGCTGTTCGTACCGCTGTCCTTGCACGGTGATGCGGTTCCAGTAAGCGGCTGTGGCAAACCATGGGCAAAATCGTATACGATATTCTCGTGGAGCAGCTTGCTCGGGCACGGCTCTACGTTGGCGTGCAATTTTATGATATATGTTGTGTTCGCGTCCATGTTCCCGAAAGCATCCAAACTTGCATTCTGGAGGCGTTTGATGAAGTCATGGCTCGCTTTGTTCGAGGGTGTTTGGCCCGCGGGTTCAGCGAGACCAGGGCAACCGTTAGCTGGAGGATACAGAGGGTGCTTGTGGATGTTGAAAGGTGACTTGAAATATTGGGCTGATGACTTAGGGCTTCCTTCTCACTCGTCTGATGTCCCGTGCGCTCTCTGCCCAGCAAACGCGTCTACCCTTCCATGGTGGGAGCTGTCCGAGACAGCGCGGTGGATCGGCCATCTCCATTCGACTGCTTCTTTTGAGGCGAGGTTTCCCGATCGACACCCCATTTTTACGTTTGTGACTCATTTTGCAATGTCCGTTGACGTCATGCATGTGAAACATATGGGTACAGATCAGTATGTCGCAGGAAGTGTTATGTATTTGCTCACTCACGACGTCATGCCTGGTAGGCCAGAGCAAAACATGAAACTGTTGCGCGCCGAGATTCTGCACGAGTACAGAAATGGGAATTACGGCACGACATATTCAGACATGCGGATTTCAATGTTCAAAAAGAAAAAGAAAGAGCCAATTCGCCTAAGAGGCAAAGCGCAAGAAATAAAATGCTTCATTCCTGTATTGCAAAAGCTTTGGGACAAACATTCTGACCACTCACATGTTAAGCATCAAGCTATCGCTGCTGGCCTGGAGCTTTCCGCCAAAATAGATCGCGTTCTAGATCGGAACAAAAACGTAAATGTATTGCAGGGGGGTGATGCAGATGTATACAGCCAAGCTATTTGGGATTATCTGGTTGTTCAGAATGTGTGCGCTGCCCACTATGAGTCTCATACCCACAAGCTGTTCGATATCACTGTGAAAAGCCACTATTTAGCACACAGTGCCATCCAGGCACAATGGCAAAACCCACGTACTGGGTGGTGCTACGCTGGCGAGGATATGATGGCAAAGAGTAAAAGGTTGTTGGCTTCTTGTGTCGTTGGGAACACGCCCTACACAGTAGGGGGGAAGTGTGCTGAAAAGTATTTAGCGGGATTGCATTTCATGGCAACGCCTTCGTCGGAATGGATATAATTTTCCGTGGGACGTACGTTTACGGGTGTTCCCTCTTTGTCATAACAATATTCATCATCACTATCATCATCATCATCACCGTCCTCCTCCTCACCCCCCTCCTCCGCTTAAGATACCCGTGCGTTCTTGCATTCCGAGCCATCTGCTGGAAGGTAATCTGAAAGGATACCATATTCCTCTTAGAGGCACCCGCTCTGAACCATGGGGCTGCGGCCACAAATGGGGCGCCCAAGGGTCTTGCATCCTATGGGGGCCTCGCCTGACAGGTGCCCCCGCCCTCCCCCCTCCCTCGGACAGGGCTGTGCCGAGGGGCCGATCTCGCCGCCCGCGCAGCGTTTCGGCGCGAGCCCCCCGCAGAGCTAACCAGTGGTAGACACGGCGGGAAGGAGTGAAGGGAGGGGGGGAGGGAAGCGTCGTGGCCGCGGCCGGATGCGTCTCGAAATTCTGGTGGATGGGCCCCGCGAGGCCGATCTCTGCAGGAACCCTGCAGGGTTCCAAGAAACAGAGGAGACGAGAGGGAGGGGGAGGGAGAGGACAGAGGAGGGTAGGAGGGAAGACGGGGGAAGGGAAGACAGGAGACGGAAGGGGACGCAACTTGTAAATACCAGCATTCATCCGCAGCCATTTGGGCCAAAGCGCGGCTCGGAGAGATGCCCCCTTTTGAAGGTGCCCCCATGCAGCCCGTGCCCAAGCCGAAGGTAGTGTTCCCGCCCGTGCGTGCGACCACGCCTCTGCTCGTGATCAAGCCGAAGGTGGTGCCCCAGCCTCTGCTCGTGATCAAGCTCAGGCCCAAGGCCTCTGCCCGTCCCGCGGCCAAGCCCAAGGCGAAGAAGCGGCCGAAGGTAGCCAAGCCCGAGGCCGAGCCCAAGCCGAAGAAGATGCCGAAGGTCAGACCCGAGGACGCCCCGAGGCCCGAGCCCGAGTCGGTCCACACGGTCCTCAACGCTGTGGCTGAGGCGGAGGGGGACACCAGCAGCGGCACCGCAGGCTCCAGCAGCAGCGGCGCCGCCGCTGCAGCACCAACCCCCTGGGGGCACTTTCTCTAGGCACTTCTTCTCAGGCACTGGAGTGTGCAGGTAAAGTGGCAATCATCATCGCCATCATCGTCAGTTCTATCCTTCAAGGTATCCCCAGAGTACCCCGACATAGCTCACAAAGGGTATCTGCAGCACTGATATCACTGTATATACCCCCAAAGCACCCGAAAGGTATCCAGATATTGGCCCCTGAAGATACCTATGAGTGCATAGACTTACAAATACACATAAAGAGCCCTCTGAAGGTATATATAGATATGATTCGTCTTAAAATGCGGCAACAGTTACACGGGTCGACAGAGGGGAAGGGGGAGGACAGAGGAGGGGAAGAGGGGGGGGGCAGAGGAGGGGGAGGGGGGAGAAGGAGGAAGGAGGAGAGAGACACGGGGGGAACGGGGGGGGGACGGGACTCCTCCCCCTCTTCTGGAGAGGGCAAAGAAAAAGAGGGAGGAGGAGGGAGGGCAGTACAAAGAGACGGGACTCCTCCTCCCTCCCTCCCTCCTCTCCTCCCCCCCTCCTTCTCCTCCTCTCTCCTCCTCCTCCTCCTCCTCCTCCTCCTCCTCCTCCTCCTCCTCCTCCTCCTGGGCAGGGAAAAGGAAGAGACGGCTTTCCCCCTTCCCTCCCCCGCCCTCCACCCCCCCCACCTTCGCGCTCCCCCCGCCCCAGCACCTCCCGCACGGCACGTATTACAAGGCTTACGCCATTCCGCCGACCCTCTGTCCTTAGGCGTTCCTTTCTTTTGTTGTGCGGACGCGCGCGCGCGAGGACGACGTCGACGTCGAGAAGCCGCGCGAGGGCATGACTCTGGACGAGACGCCGATAAGGGGGGAGGGCGCCTATGCCCTCCCCCCGTTCCCCGCCGCCACTAGGACGGCCCCCTGCTGGCGAGCACATACGCAACACACGAACCCACACACGCCCGCTCCGCTCCGCCCCACACGCACGCGCGCGCGCCCCCTCCCCCCCCAGTCCCCCCTCCCCCACCTCCCTCCCTCCCTAGCCTTCTCCTCGTGTATATATACATCTATATATATATATGTGTATATATATATGTGTGTGCGTGTGTGTGTGTGATAACATGTTGTCCTTTTCCAATGGGAGCGCGCGAAACTTTTGAGCGCCCGAAGCGACGCGCGCACTCCGAACCCGAGGCAAAACCGAAACAAAACCGAAACGAAACCGAAACAAAACCGAAACAAAACCGAAACAAAACCGAAACGAAACCGAAACGAAACCGAAACGAAACCGCAACGCGTGCGCTGCGGGACGCAGGAGCGAAAAAAGTTATCAAAAAAACAAAAACGGCGCACGGAAAGTTAACATTTTGACACACAGAAGTTAACATTTTGACAACTAAAAGTTGTCATTTCTGATAACTTTTTTTTCGCGCAGATCGGGCCTATTTCATTGGTTTTGTTAACTTTTTGTTTTTTTTATTAACTTTCCGGGAAGTTGATAACTTTTTGAAAAGTTGTTAACTTCCATTGGAAAAGGACAACTTTTTAACTTAACTGATCTATAGGGTAGAGGAGGAGGAGGAGGAGGGCGGAGGCGGAGGAGGAGGAGGAGGAGGAGGAGGAGGAGGAGGAGGAGGAGGAGGAGGTCTCCAGCTGCAGGAGGGCACGCCCGATCCGAGCGTGGCCGGCGCACCGCGCCCTCGTGGCCATGGTGGCGCCCGCCGCGCCGCGCGCGGGCGCCGCCGGCCCGGCGCCCCGCCGCGCCGCCGGCCGGGCGCCTCGGCCGCGGCGGCCTCGGGCGCGGCGGCCTCCCCGCGGCGCCGGCGGCGCGGCGCCGCGGCGCGGCCGCGCGGGGGGCGGCGCCGTGTGGGGCCTGTGGCTCCCGGGGGGGGGGGGGCTCTCTCCGAGGGCTTGTCGGTGGGCCTGTCTTCCACCACCAGCACCACAAGTGGGAGGGGGAGGGGGTCCTCTTCCTCCTCCACCTCCTCCTCCTCCTCCTCCCCCTCCTCCTCATCCTCATCCTCATCCTCATCCTCATCCTCCTTCCCCCCTCCAACTTGTGGTGGTGGTGGTGGAAGACAGGCCCATCACTTGTCGACTTTGCGCCAAGCGACTTGTGGGGATCAAGCCAGGTAAGTCCAGGTAATTGCAGATAGATCGACGTAAATCCAGGCAGATCGAGATACATCCGGGTAGATCCAGGTGAATCCAGAGATCACCAGGGAAAGTTGGAGCAACTCGCTGCCGCTCCAGCACGAGTCGAAGGACGGCAGAAGTCGTTTAGAATTCAACGAGACCGTATGAGATCGGCACCACCCCAACATACTTTTACTCGAAGAGGAAGAACCCCTATAAACACAAGCTGTTGGCGCTCCGCGCGGATTTCTGGGATCCGCGCTGGACCCCCCTCCCCGGCGCGCGGAGCGCGCACCTAGAAGTCTTACAGCATGTGCGTCGTGGCGGGCGCTCCTGGCCACGCCGCTCGGGAGACGGAATATATGTTCGGGTCGGACGCGCGCTTGCCAGGAGGACATGTACTACTAGTATGTCTCTGTGCGTCCCATGAGATCCCAGAAAAGGGTGCCGATGCTGCTGTCCGTTCTTGCTGTCGCCGGTCTGGGCCTCCTGGGAGACTTGGTCGCCCCAGCTGGACTCGCTTGCAAATATTCTGGTCAGAACGCGCCCCGGGAGAGGGCCAGGGAGAAGCGGTACGTTGGAAGTGCCTCGGGCCCAAGGTGCCCCCAAGAATTCCGAGGAGGCCACCAAGGCCTCCAGAGCACGCCGCACGAGGCTCAGAGGGTCCCAAGGGCTCCAAGATGGGACGAAAATTTGGGGGCACCTTGGGCCAGGGGCACCTTTGGCAACTCCCGACTTTTTGCTCCCCCTCCACTGAGGTCCTGGCGTTTCTTTTTGTTCACGAAGTGCGTGCAGCGCCCAGTTTCGGGCGCCAGGACCCTCACAGAGCGACCCGCCTCGAAACGTGGCGCAGAAAAAAGGAGCATACAGGGCTCCAGTCGTGATGCTTCGAGATGTTGCAGTTGTTCTTCAACGTCGGATCTCAGGGGAAGAGACCGATGCCGCTGCTCGTCCTGCGGGGTCCTCGTCACAACGGGTGAAGTCTGCGTGGGATCCGTGCCAGATCTCGCCCCAGGAGAGGAGTTCAGGGATCATAGCGGCATCGGTCTACTTGTACGGCCCCACTGGGATCGCCACATGGGTTGGTAAGTGGACAGGGGGGGCAATAAATGCCAAGGTGAAGTGGGCTACAAGTTCGCCGAGTGGCTCAGGGGGGTGTACAGTCTCAAGGGTGCCGTTCTGTAGTAAGCTGGCGGCCCGACCAGGACTTCCAAGAATACAGAATTCGAATTCGGATTACCCGTCATATTCTCTCGGCGGTGAATCGGACTGGTCCTAAGACCTTCTCGTCGCGGCGGATACCATGTTCCCTCGATTTGTGGGCGGACTGCAGCATGTTCGGATGTTTGGTTTCCGAGGGAATACTGTTTTTTGGGCAGCCCTGCGCATCAGAGGCATGATGAGCACACAGTTGTGAAAGTACACGCACATATATCTATATATCTATATGTGTATATGAGTGTATAGATCTAGATTGACCGATTCTTTGCCGAGGGCGTTGCTCGGCATCTCCTCCTTCATCTCGTCGTGTATATGTGAGGATTGCACAATGCGCTCATTTTCGTTTACAACTCACACTCGCATCTTGGGAGTCGGCGTCAAGATTTTCCATGCGAGCGCTCCTGAGGCATAATGACTTGTAGTCGTCGTAGTCGCAATCGTGGTCGTAGTTGCAATCGTAGTCGTAGCTGTCGGCGTCGTTGTTGCACGGCGGGTGCCGCGGGACAGCAATAAGTAGTTCCCCTTTTTGGTGGAACACCCATCCGTGGGTAATGCTGCTGGGCACAAAATTCATTACACCGTAATGGGGGGCTTTAGATACCTTGAGGGGTTCCGTATTGGGGGGCTTTAACTACCTTCAGAGGTTACCAGCACCATGAATATGAATTTGCACATGTTAACTCGCGTGGACCCCAAGCAGCGTGCTTCTGTAGAGGTGTCAACTACGTGGTGCAGTCCATGTGGAGCAGTCCACGTGGTGCTGTATAGGTTGTGCATTCGTCGTGGTGCTGTCTACGCAGTGCAACTCACCCTGCCAAACTTGCAGGCGCCAACTTCACTGCTCGCGCAATCACCCCACCCGGCCACCCGTAGCTTGGTCTGCAAAACCTACGCGGCGGCGATTGCGATGTTTGCTTGGCGCTGGCTGGCACATCGCTGCGGCCGCGCTAGCGCGCGCAGGCTTGCGCGGAGAGCGGCCAGCTAGCAGCTAGTCTGGCGCGACCGACGCGGCCGCGGCGGCGCTGACCGTTGGGCAGTGCCCAACGCTTCTCGCAGGCCGCCGCGCTGACGCGCGGGCATTACAGTGCGAGTCGGTGGCTCGGGCGGGCGCGGTATCATGGCATCGTCGGCACCGGCAGGCGCGATGACGACGGCAAGGCCGATGACGGCACCGATATTGATCACGCCGATGACGATGACGGTGTTCACGTGTCTGTGATGAACTTCGTGGAAGGTTTTGACATGCGCACGTGGCCGACGAGCGCGAAAAAGGCCCGCGCGGTGTTATTTGATGGGGACCGTGCCCCCGCCCCCCAGCACGGGCGCAAGTTGCGTTCGAACGATTTCGTTTTGCGTGCGCAAGTGGCCCGTCCAGTCGGTTTTGATGAACAGGTCGAAATTCGTATTGTGTTCGCATTCGCATGAGCGCGCGAACGCATGCCACTTTTCGACGAACCACCTCGCAGAAACAATGTGTGCTCACATTTCTTCCGGGCTTTCTTCTATGCTATCCTAAGGAACCGAGGGTTTGTGAGCGATTTCGGCATGCACGCGCGACGATGCGCGCGTGCGCATGTCGTCTCGCTGTTGTCATGTATTTGTTTGTGACAATTGGCGCATCGTGTTTTTTGCAGCGGATGGCGGGAGGAAAGGGACCCTGTTTGGCTGGGGTGCTACGGTTTCATTTTTCGAATGAGCGATGGAGCAGGGGCTTACGTAAATTGCACATCCCTGGGCGGGGTTTACCAGGGGGTCTATATATTCCATTTCTACAAAAATCTACGGCGGTGACGACGGGCGGCGAAGGCGGCAACATAGCCGCGAAACCGACAAACAGGCACAGACGACGGGCGTCGACAAGGCGCTGATGGGGCGGCGATGGCGGCAACATACCCGCCCATACGATTGAAAAAAAACCAGACGACGGATCGGCGACGGGTCGGCGCTGGGCTGGCGCCGGTGGCAACATAACCGCCAGAGCGGTTGACAGGCCCAAACGACGCGTGGCGACGAGGCGGTGACGGGGCGGCGACGGTGGCAACTTAGCCGCCAGAGCGGCAGACAGGTCCAGACGATGCGCGGCGACGAGGCGGTGACGGGGCGGCGACAGCGGCAAACTATCCACCTCAGCGGCACAGGCACAGACGACGGGCGGCGACGAGGCGGCGACAGGGCGGCGACGGCGGCAACATATCCGCTTCAGCGGCACAGGCACAGACGACGGGCGGCGACGAGGCGGCGACGGGGCGGCGACGTCGGCAACATAACCGCTAGAGCTAGAAGTAAGGACACCTAAGTGCAAACATTTTGTGGGGGAGTGATACGCACTATTGGTTTGCGATATTGATTCTCTTGGTAGGCATTGTTGGTGTTCTTGGTATCGGGGAGGTGGTGTTCCTCCCCTCGGATTGGCTTGCTCGACCCAGCTGCCTACGGCAAATCCCGCCACCCTGCTTGGGTTGTGGGTTATGAGCCTAGTGGGTGTTTGTTGGAATTTCGTGTGGGGCCTTTCACGGGCCTCTTGGAGGCAGTTTTGACGCCTCTTGGGGACCGTTTTTGGAGCCTCTTGGGAACTGGTTAGGGGCCTCTTGGGCCCTGTCTGGGGCCTCTTGAGGGCCTCTTGAGGCCTCTTGGGCGCATCTTGGGGCCGCCTGGGGACCCCTTGGGGTGGAAGGCTCGGATGTTCAGTCCTTCTCCCTGAGGCCTGTCTTGGGGCCCTCTTGAGACGTCTTGGGCGCCTCTTCGGCCGTCTTGGGGCGCTCTTTGGCAGCCTTGGGGGCCCTCTTGGGGGCCTCTTGGGCAGTTTCGGGGTGGTCTTGAGGGCCTCATGGGCCGTCTTGGAGCGTCGGTAAGCCGAACAGGCGAGATCGCCAACATTTCTATTCAAAAGATGAATATCGCAACGAAGATCAATGACTTTCTGCCTTTGGAGGCCCTTTTGGGAGGCCTCTTGAAGTCTCTTGGGGTGCCTTGGACGCCTCTTGCGCCATCTTGAGGCCATCTTGGGCGTCTTCGAGCGATTGTTTGGCGTCTCGTGGACCTCTTGGACCGTCTTGGGGGCCTCCTGGGTGTTCTTAGAAGCCTTGGAGAACTCCAGGGAGGCGCCCTGGCCACCCAGGAGTATGGCTGGCGCGCGACGAGGTGCGACGGAGAGGGTGGGGGTCCCTCAGGAGATTACCAAAACCCTACCAGGCAGCACTTGGCATTCTAGCACGCCTCGATGTGCCAGGGTGCACGGTGGCGGATGTTCAAGAGGCGCGCAGTCAACCCGCATGGCAAGGATGGGCAACCTTCTCGGGGCTACCCTTGCCCTCCTAGGTCAATCCTTGTCCACCTTCGTTGGCCGCGCCCCGCTCGAAGAGCTTCGAGATGAGCGTCCAGGGCTCCTGCATCCCTGCCGTGCGTTCTTCTGACGCGCGTCGACTCTACGCCAACCCGCCGACCCGCAGGAGGAGGAGGAGGAGGAGGAGGAGGAGGAGGAGAAGGAGGAGGAGGAGGAGGAGGAGGAGGAGGGGGAGGAGGAGGAGGAGGAGGAGGAGGAGGAGGAGGAGGAGGAGGGAAGAGGTCCACGGGCCGGGCCTGTTGGGGGGCCCTCGGGGGCCCTCTGGGTGCCCCCTGCGGGGCCTCTCGGGGGCCTCCCTCGCGGCCTGCTGGGAGGCTCTTGGACGCCCGTGGGCGGCCTCGGGGGGTCCTCTCGCTGTCCGCTCGAGGTGCCGCTGGATGTTGGGGCGGAGGGCTCGGGATGTCCGCTCCAGGTGCCGCTCTCGGGCCCGTTGGGGGCCCTGCTCGGCGCTCTGGGGCCCTCTCGGGCGCCTCTTGCCACGCCTTTTGGGCCCTCTGCGGCCGTCCTGGGGCCCGGCAGTGGGGGGGCTTCTCGTGCCCTTGTGGAGCGATCTCGGGGACCTCGTGAGCCGTCTTGGAAATCATTCGGACCAGACGTGCGAACGTGCTGAAGCATACTGCGTTCTCCCAAGGGACGGGGCCCTC
>CAUYUJ010016117.1:70000-110000 GCA_963575745.1 Prorocentrum cordatum
CTCGCCCGCGACCCACCTCGCGACTTCCGCGCGACCCACCCGCGACCCATCCACGTCGCTTTGACGAAACAATCGGCGGCAGCGGCGGGCTCGTGGTATAATGTGTGTGCAGAAATTGGCCCCTGCGGCGGGCTTCTTCAGAGCGTTGCAGTCTGCCGACGACCCCGCCGCTCCTCACTCTTGTCCGCAGTTGCTGGGTGCTACATATTAGTTGTTTGTTGCTGTCTGTTGTTGTTGTCGTCGGCCTCGCCCGCGACCCGCCCGCGATCCACCCGCGACCCCTCGTGCGACCCACCCGCGACCCCCCCCGCGATCCACCCCACGACCCATCCGCAGTTGCTGGGTGCGGCGTATCAGTGTATCTCCTGCTGCGCCCCGAAAGGGAGGCCTTGGAGGCGTTCTTGGAGGACGCGTAAGGGGGGGGCGCGATGGATGGAGGGGCAGCGAGGGCTGCAGAAAAGGGGCCCTTTCGGGCAAAGAAGGAGGCGTCTGGCGTCCGACAAGGGGCACGTTCTCCCCCTCCAGGCCCATTACTCGCCCCCCATTAATTTGCGCCCAACGTTCCCCCGGTCCCCTGCCATGGTGGCCGGGATGTTCTTTTGGTTGTTGTCAACGGCCTCAGGGGCAACCAGTGGCGGTGGGTCTACGATGGGCCCTCACCGGATAGCAAACTGAGGCACGAGTGGGAGGGCTGGAGGAGGGCCCAGGGGGTGGTCAGGGAACAAATCATGGCATAGACACAAATTTCGAAGGCCCGCGCGGATTCATTGGATCGGCGCTGGAGCAACAGCTTCTGGAAGTCTTTGTTTTTTCCTGAGCCAATCGTGTAATGATGTCATTCTCGCTTGAAAGAGAGGCATGATGATACACTTTCAGAGCTCCGCGCGGATTTCTTGGATCGGCGCTGAACCCCTTTACCTGACGTGCGGAGTGCGCCAGGGGCGGCGCCGGAGGCGCCGCAAGGAGGGGCCCGCGCCGATCGAAGAAAACTGCCACGACCTACAGTTTATGTGTATGTCGTTGTTTGCTTCCCGAGGTGGAGTATTTTAGCGTCGATTATCGTCGACTTGGCTTCAACTTAGCGTCGATAGGCACGAGCCATCAAGATGGTCTGGGAGGCTGCCACGAGTGGAAGCAGAACTACATCTTTCTGCGTCCCACAAGGGGCAGTGGCCCTCCCGGGCGGAGACCTCGCAGGAGTTCCCTTGCTCCCCTGCCGCGGTGGTCGGGGAACACATCTTGCCATAGACGAACATTCGCAGGTCTGCGCGGATTTCTTGGACCGGCGCCGAACGATCCTAGAGAATCAGGCCCCCGGAGACCAGGACACAGATAAATCAGGACACGGAAAACCAAGGAAACGACATCTTTTCCTGCAAGGTCACGTTTTTCAGCACCTGTGCACGTTTTGCTTGCTGCACTGCAGGATTCGGGTTTGTGTCCGGGTTTAGGGGGGTCTTGCAGGCTTTTGAGGTCTGTGTCCGGGTTTCTCCTGGAAATGCTGCAGTGCAGTGTTTCGTTCGTGCCGCCGTTTGGAACATTTGGCTTCGAGGGATGTTGGGTGTCCGGGTCTAGCGTGTCCGGGTCTACGGGGCCCGGCAGAAACGCAAAGGAGGCATGACCATACACGGTCTGAGACTATCGGAGGCCTAGAGGTTGACACCAACACCAAGATCGGCGGCGTGCTTCCACCGAGGGAAGACGATCCCGATCTCGGTGATGGTGGCAATACTCTGGCTTCCAGGGTGGCCGAACTATTACCACCAACACCGAAAATCTGGGATCACCTGCCCCCTGTGGAGGCACCCCCCTGTGTTGGTGTTGGTGCCAATCTCCAGGCCTCCAAAAGAATGGGTACGCTGCTTAACAGCAGTTCCTGTTCCTTCGGCACGGGACTCGCTGTTCGCGCCGCCGCGGGCGTCACTCTCGGAACGCCAGGAGGCCGCCTGTCCAGCAGCGGCCGCGGTCGGTTTTGGACAACACTTGTTGTTGGGCATTGTACTCCAGGTTTCGCAATAAAAGGGGGGGGGTCTGGACCCTCCAAGACAAGCCATTTCAGACCTCCCCCGTGGGAGAACCCTCCAAAACATCGTCCCCAGACCCCCCCCAGGCCCTCCAAGATAGCCTGGACCCCCCCCCCCGAAATGAGACCCCCCTCCCTTTATTACGGAATCTGGAGTAGGCACCAGCTCTACACCCCGAACATTTTTGTGGACGGCCTTTTGGCCAAGGACGTTGAAGGACCTCCCCCGTGCCAATTTCCAGGCCTCCAAAGACTGGTGTGGGTCTCCGGGAGCGGCGCGGGGCCCCCCCTCTTCCCCCCGGCGCGCGGCGCCGCGGCGCGGAAGGGGCGCCGCCAGGGGGGGGGGGGGCTCGGCGCCGACCCAACCTCTCCGCGCGGACCCTCGAAAGAGTTCCCTGCTCCCCCTCCTCCTCCTCCTCCCCCTCCCTTTCCTCCTCCTCCTCCTCCTCCTCCTCCTCCCTTTCCTCCTCCTCCTCCTCCTCCTCCCTTTCCTCCTTCCCCATCCTCCTCCCCTTCCTCCTCCTTCCTCCTCCTCCGCCTCCTCCTCCCCCTCCTCCTCCTCGACAGCTCCCTCGTGCGCGCCGTCACCTTTCCCCCCCCCCCCAGAGGTGGAGCTCGTGCACGGCCTCGCGGGCGCGATGCAGCAGCACCGCGACGCGCTGCACGTGTGGCCCTCGGTGCGGACGCTGCGGGCGAAGCTGGGGCCCGAGTGGGCGCGGGGCTCGCCGCGGCCCGCGGCCGCGCTCGCCTCGGGCGGGGCCAGGCACCGGGGGCAGCGACAGTCGAAGACGAAGAAGGAGAAGGAGAAGGAGAAGGAGAAGGAGAAGAAGAAGAAGAAGAAATTATAACATCGCGGCGGGAGGTTTTTCGCTGGGTTCGGCCTCCAGGAGCCCTTCCCTGGCCTTGGGATCGTCAAAACGTGGTTCAGGATGAGACTGGACCCTCTTGGGGGTCGCGTCATGGAAAATCGTGACGTCGGGGGTTTGGGACTACAGAATCGATTTTCCCATCGGTCGTTGAACGTAGGTATTTTTGGAGTCCCAGGGTCCAACCTACTTCAGTCGAATAAGAAAAAAGCTACATAAACATTAACTTTTGGCGCTCCGCGCGGATTTCGTGGATCCGCGCCTGGGCCCCCCGACGGCGCCGCCCCCGGCGCGCTCCGCGCGCCAGGGAGGATATCCAGCGCGAATCCAAGAAATCCGCGCAGTGCGCCACAAGTTTCTGTTTATGTTTTTGTTCTTCTTCTAGACAGGGTGGGCATGTCTATCCACTGAGAGGAGGAAAGAAGGTACCCACGAATCCAGCGGTGGCGACGAGGCCCTCGTCGCCACCGCTGGATTCGTGTCGAAACTCTGGTCAGAACGCACCCGGGGAGAGGTCCGGGGAGTGGCGGTATCGGTATTTTTTGGCTTCCGGAGCAACGACAGGGTGAAGTCGGGCATGGCCCTCTACAGGATGGGTCTTCAAGAGTAGTAGAGTAGTCTGTTGACGATTTTTCGTTTCATTGTCCTGCCAAAAGTCAGCCTGCAGGAGAACATTCCCGACCTGACGATAGGGGGGATAAGCTCAGGGGCATCGACCCCCAATCTCCCGTTGGTCGCCGAGGGGGCTCTGATTGCCCCACCCCGCCCAGGAGCGGGCGGATTCGCCATCGGGGCCTGACCGCCGATCCATCGGCGATCTAGCCGATTCCAGCTCCATGTCTCCCCTCTTGGCTGGGGCGTCGAAGAAGCAACGCATACGTGAACATAATTTGTGGGAGCTCCGCGCGGAGTTCCTGTATCGGCGCTGTACCCCCCCCCTCTTTGGCGCGCGGAGCGCTGGAGGCGGCGACAGAGCGACCCCGCGCCGATCCAAGAACTCCGCGCGGACCTGCGAAAGCGTATCTTTATGAGATGTTGGTTCCTCCGAGGCGGGACGCCAGGGAGGGGCCTCGGCTGGTGGAGGTGGTCCCCGGCGTGCAGCTGGAGGTGCTGCACACCGGCGACGAGGCTCGCCACGAAGAGGGCGGGCCTCGAGGGAGGCGCGTCCTCCCGAGGTCTTGTCGGCCGGTGTTCGGCCTCCCGCTGGGCCCTCCACGGGCCCCATGCTATGGCCGTCACAGAAGCCGCGCAGGATGAAAGAACCCAGGGAAGTGCCATGGGGTCCAGTGGACCCGTTTTCCCCAGGACCCGCTCCCTTCATGCCAAGAGGCCGCCGCAATCGCGCTCCTGCAGTCCATCTCGATGGTTCTTAGGACGTGTGTTAGGTCAACGTGTGTTCATCGTGGTCAGCTCTAGCGATAAAGCACGCAGCTAGTGTTGGCCCTCAATACGCAGCCTGCCTCGTGTTGAAGGACTTCGGTGGGCAAGCGCACGTTCCGTTCCCTGAGATCCGAGGACTACCATTTTTTTCACACCACGCGTTTTCCTTCGGTTTCGGACCTTTGGACCATCACACGTCTGGCCAGCTCGAATAGTATAGTTTGAAAGATAGCGTCCAAAGCTCCGGCTGGGATCCTTCGCGAAATCGCGAAATTATCGCAACATCTCGATACATCACGACCAGAGCCCTATCTTCTTGCGGCATCCTTCGAGCCAGATGCCCAGTGTAAAAGGATTGGAACGCCCTCATTGCGGGCAAGATTCACATCCATGTCCACCGCGTCGTGAACTTCCTGGGAAGGGGCGCCAAAAGGCCGAGGCGCAGGGGATGCGTATGGATAAAAGTCTGGCCCCCGGGGGCCAGACTCTTATCCATATCCAGTGCGCTTCAGGCCTCTGGAGACAGGGAACCCGACGCTCCAAGGTGCAGTGGATATGGATACAAGGCTTGCCCGCACTGATCTCAGGGTCGGCGCTAACACACGTTCTGAGAACAATCGACCATCCTGGACTCGGCGCGGGGCGAACGGGTGCTGACGGGCCTAGACGCCGAGTGGAAGGGCTGGCGTTTCGACGGCCAGCAGAACGGCATCGCCCTGCTGCAGATCTGCCACGGCAGGCGCGTGCTGCTCTGGGACGTCGCCAGGATGTCCCTCCCGGAGGGGCTGAAGACCGTGCTTCTGGATCCGCGGTTCTCGATGAAGAGAAAATGTTAGGTGAACAAGAATCTCAGGATAGTAATGCGTTCTAAGATTTGCAGGCGTCCTCGTTTAAAGGAGGGGTGCGAACATCAACTGAACATCAACTTCTGGAGGTCCGCGCGGTTCTCTCGGATCGGCGTTTGAGCCCCCACCTGGTGCGTGGCACGAGCCAGGGGCGGCGCTGGAGGCGCCACCAGGGTCACCAGGGGGATCCCCAGCGCCGCTCGCAGAAATCCGCGCGGACCTTCGACAGTAATGGCTCCAAAGCTGCACAGCCAGAACCTTCTTAGGATTGTGCCATGTTTCTGCTCCCCCATGTTCGTTTTCGCCGGGATGAACATCGGCGTAGACTTGTCCCGGCTGCACGCGGAGTTCGGCATCCTCCTGAAGGGCATCGACTTCCACGACCTGCCCGTGCTCGAGAACGACGAGGGGCGCGGCCTGAAGGCCACCGCGCGGGGCATCCTCGGCCTCCAGTACAGGCCCAGCAGGAAGATCACGTGCTCCAACTGGAACTCCCGGCCGCTCTCGCCGCAGCAGGTGCAGTACGCGACCATGGACGCGTGCCCCCGGGGTTCACAGGAGGCCCCCCCCTGCCCAAGGAAGCCACCAGGTCCCTCGCTCCCTTCCCCCCCCGTGCCCCCCCCCCCCTCCCCTCTGCTCCCCCTCCTCCTCCTCCTCCTCCACCGCCTCGTGCTCTCCCTCCTCCTCCTCCCTCCCCCTCCTCCCTGTCCTTCCTCTTCCCCTCCTCCTCCGATCTTCTTCATCCTTCCTCCTGCTCTTTTCTTCCTTCTCGTCTTCATCGTCCTCCTCCTCCTCATCCTCCTCAGCCGCCACAGCGGCTGGAGACACACCACTTCGCACCGAATCCCACTTCAGAGGAACGAGATACTGCGACAGCGTCATGATGGGATTTCAACGGGGTCAGCCGAGTCCCTGACGGGGCAACCGATGGCCCAACGGGGACGGGCTCCTCGCCGAGCGTTCCTGCACTTGCACTTCCGATTGTTTTGGGGTATGACGACCGCACCTACCAGCCACCGCCCCCCTCCCAGCGGGCACATCATTATACGCGCATTGGTTCACAATCCTTTGCCGGACTTCGCCGTCTCGAGTTCCGCTGGCGTGCTGGAGAGTTCCTGAACGCTGGTCGTCAGTAAAGACACTGGTGAATTCCATTGTTCCAGCGTGGATTTGCGAGACATGTGAAACTTCCAAAACTCGTTCGTCCTTGGTCTCGTACACGTGCGATTACATGTCGATTCCCTCGGTGCGCCATAGTTCCCCTTGAACTCCTTCAGCTCGGTGTTTACAGCCTCCTCCGCGTCTAGCTGACGCCATAAGTTTGTCGAAGGGGCTGCCCCCCATCTGCGCTTGGGAACAACGCCCAGCACCCACGAATACCAGCTTGTTTTCCTTGTCATCGAGCCTCCGAAGGTTATTGGGGGCGTCTACAAAACATCTGAAGTACCTTGCGGCAAATTACGCGAGGCAGATCATCCCGTGGAACATGTACCAAACTCATCCTCGAAGAGTGTCCAAGACTGGCGTAGCAAGTTGGGCCCCAATGGTAAAACACGCGCAGTGCCGCCAAGTCACTGTCGATCAACATTTGATGCCACAGCCTGCCAGCGAGGCCTTCCCGCGTGGCCTCGTGGAGCCACAAGTCGTAGCCTTCTCCCTCGTCCTCCGAGAAGCGCTGCTCAGCCTCCTCGATGGTGAACTTGGGCGGATATCCCAGGTCGTCGCCCAAGTCGCAACCCACCATGGGGGTGCACCGTGCGCCCACAAGTTCCAAAACCGATTTCGTCCATGCGATGACGCTCTGGAGGAATTTCGGGTACTCGGTCATCGTGCCCCGCCCCGGACGTGAGCATGGAAAGTCGGCCGCCTGGAAGAAACACTTCCGACGTCCCAAACTTGTCTCGAGCAGCCCCGCATCCGCCACCCAGGTGAAGAGGCGATTCGCAAATGTTCCTCAAGACGCGCTGTGGAATGATCTGATTACGCAGCGCGATACTCACTCCGCAAGCTCGGTTGCTCGCTTTTGACCATCCGAAGGAGAATTCCCAATGCCTGTCGTGCCTGGAGAGCCGGTGGCCGCCCCCCCCCAGTTTAACGAGCTGTTGCCAGGTCACGACAAAGATGCGGCCCAAAAGTTGGTCGGGGGACTTCGCGCAAGAGGGCGAGGACGACGACAGCGACAATACCTAGTAACAAACACCGAACGATGCAAAGATGGACAGATATCGGAATGCCTTTGACGACGCGCGGCAGCGGGCGGACTCGGATGCGCACCCTGCAACTTCGAGGCCGAGATTCATGCGGGATTTATCAGGAGGCACGACGAGGATGACTACGTCTCATCGGGCCAGGTTCGCTGCGACACAAAGCAGCCTGTCAGTCTGGAGGGGCGTTTCCAGAGATCTGGGTCGGGCGCGGATTCTCGGCCGCATGCGGCGCTGGCTTTCGCGGAGACGATGGCGGACATCGTCGCGGGTCATCGTCGTTGCAGGCAGACGCCTTTTCCTTGCGGCGCGCATCGGCGTTGAGCTTGGCAAGAGAAGCGGGGGGCAGAGAGTGCAGGGCCGGCTTTGGGCAAGGCTTGGGATTCCAACCTCTGGATGCGGGTCGCATTGCATTGCGCTGCCGCGGCGTCGCTGATCCGGCGCCGCCCGGGGGGTGCCGTCGGTGCGCGGGCCTGCTGTCGCATGTGGTTGTATATGAGAACGCTTCGGAAGCCTTCGCCAGCGCGAGTAGGGGCGCTGCGTTGGAGGCCTTTCCCATTGTGCATGAGGGGAGACGCCCTCTCTCAATGTCGCCGCGCTACTCTGGGCGCACGCCGGGCCGAGGCCCCGGCAGGCGCGGGCTCGCTTCGGCAGGCGGCGACCCGGGCCGCCCCCATTTTTACGAGATGGGGCTCTCCAAGTTTCGCGGCCATCTTTTGGGAATTATTGGTCGCCAGCTCGCCGCAGCGATCGAGATCGACGGGTTTCCGACGGACGTTGGGCTAACCACCTCCGCCGACGATATCACGCGGGTCGCCATTCTTGGGCGGGGCCCGAGACCTTTCGAGAGCGCGCGGGGGGGGGGGGCGCGCGCCTTGCAGCAGCGCTTTCGTCCAGCAGCGAGCGCCTAAGCACGGCTTCGCGAGTGATTGGGGTCTTCCTGAACCACGGCGATCACTTCGCGCTTGCCCTCCTCTTCGGTCGCCGACGCATTGTTCAACGACGTTCGCGGTGCGATGCCCTTGCCGGAAGCGACGGCGTTCGTGTCGACGCGCTGGGGCCCTCGGCATGGCTCGCGTCCTCGGCGCCTGGCAGTGGAACAGGCGAAGCGGCTTCTGGCTGGGCGAGTTGGTTCGGGTCTTATTCCATGCGTTCGCTCGCAGCCAGCGGCCGGGAGCAGTGCTGAACGAGTGGCCATCATCGCTCGCGCGCAGTCCGCCCACCTCCCAGGTTTCAGGAGGGAAGAAAACACACAGACACAAGTAATCGTCGACTCCCAGGAAAATATGGGAAAATATGGGAAGTGGGGGGGAAGACAAAAGCCCAGAAAATATGGGGAAATATGGGGAATAATTTTATTTGTGTGTATTTATTTGTGTGTCCTAATTTCCCTTTACTTTGGCGATCGATCGCCAATTCGGGGGGTGGTCCGCCGGGCCGATCATTATAGGGCGACGCGCGGGGCGCCAGGCCCAAAAAGGGGCCGCCGTCGGGCCCGATGCCGAGGAATGCCAGGCTGAGAACTACCCTTCCCGCTGCTGAGGAATACCGTGCTGAGGAATTCCTCCTCCTCCTCCTCCTCCTCCTCCTCCTCCGCCTCCTGCTGCTCCTCCTGCTTCTCCTGCTCCTCCTCCTGCTCCAGCCCAGCCCAGAGCTGAGGAATACCGGGCTCGCCGTTCTGGATGGCGCCAGCGTCGGGCCATTCGCCCGGATGCCCATCGCCGAGTGAGGATCTTCAGCGTCTTCTTGGCGTCTGACGCATTGGGCGCTTCATGGGTGGGCGCTTCATGGGTGGGTGACGCACGAGCGAGGTGTCATGGGGTGGGTGTTCGGAGCAAGGTGCGCCGAGGCGTCCCAGCGATCTGGGAGGTGCCATCGGGGCGCCCGCAGCGAGCCCCAGTGGTCGCCCAGTGGCCGCGTGGGGGGTCGGAAATCCGGCCGCCCAGCCATTCCCGCCCAACCTATGCGCGTCCTGGTCCAGTCTGGCTCGTTTGCCCTTCGGACATTGGTCGGCGAGGCAATCGGTGCAGATGCCATCAGCGCATGCCGGTCCGATTGGACATTCGGCCCGTTGACTGGGACAAAACGTGGCTCAGTGGCAAGGGGGGGCAGTCGGGCGTCAGATGTGGCGCGACCGCGGTTAGTTTATCCCTCGCCATCTCTCCCCCCGCCTCCCTCCGCGGGTTCGGCGTGGGCGACAGCGCGGTGCAATTCTTTTCGCGCCTTTCACTTCCTGTTTTGGTGGGGGCCGCGGGTCTGGACGTCACGGTGTTTCTCAATTGCGGCCTCGGTTTCCTGCGTCGCAAGAGGAGGAAAGGGGGGGCGGAGGGGGCGGAGGAGGAGGAGGAGGCGGATGGGGAGGAGGTGGAAGAGGAGGTGGAGGGGGGAGGAGGAGGAAGAGAGGAGGGAGGGGAGTGGAGGATGGGGAGGAGGAGGAGGAGGCGGAGGAGGAGGAGGAGGAGGAGGAAGTGGCGGAGGAGGAGAGGCGGAGGAGGAGAAGGAGGGGGAGGAGGAGGAGGAGGCGGGAGGGGGGAGGAAAAGGAGGAGGAGGAGGGGGAGGGAAAAGGAAGAGGAGGAAGGAGGGGGAGGAAAAGGAGGAAGAGGAGGAGGAGAGGAGGAGGAGGAAAGGAACGGGAGGAGGACGAGGACGAGGAGGAGGAATGGGGGTGGGAGGAAGAGGAAGAGGAGAGGAGGAGAGGACGAAGGAGGAGGAGGAGGGGAGGAGGAGGAGGAGGAGGAGGTGGACGAGAAGGAAGAGGGGGAAGATGAGGGAAAGGAGGAAGAGGAGGAGGAAAAGGAGGGGGAATAGGAGGAGGATAGGGAGGGAGAGGAGGAGAAAGACGAATAGTCATCATACTAATAGTAAGAATCATAATACGGATCATCAGAAATACAAGTGATCATAATAATGCTCATTGTAAGACGAACAAAATTAATGATACTATGTGTGTGTATATAAACATATAAGCAGCATAAGAAAAAAGGAGGAGGAGGAGGAGGAGGAGGAGGACACGGATGAGGGGGAGGGGGACGGGGGGGCGTCGGGGTCTGATTTCCCCCTTCCGTTTTTTTGTTGTTTTGATTTTTTGTTGGTGAACTATTGAGATTCATCCGAGTATCTACGCATACATACAGATATGACTCTATATATACATATATACATGGATGTGGCTTTCTGGATCCGATACTCTGGATGCGATCTATCGGGCCCGATTGTCTGGCTATGGTTCTCTTGCTGTGATAGCTTGGATTTGCTTCTGGATCTGAAACATCTGATCAGTATTCGGATATTGTTTGGATCCGATCTGAAACAAATTTGAGTAATCGAAGGTCGTTCAGACGTATTCAAGTATGCCACATTATACATGTATAGTCATAACATATTCAATTATATAGTTAAACTAACCAATTCTAAAAGATCTTGATGTGGTTTTCATTTTCTGTGTTTGATGACGTATATCTAGTTATAAACCCTATGATGGCTTTTCGATTCGCATAGTTTGATGACGCATTTTTTTGTTTTCTGTGTTTGATGACTTTATCCAACCCTATCTAGGTATATCTAAAGTTGGCCGAATGTATTTTCATCTGGCCTTATTTATACAACGTACCATTAACATATCATGTTTGATAGTCGACTCAGTCGACATACGTTTGGTTTTAACACTGCTTCACTTCCATGTGACTGTTTACATCCATTTAAACTTATCAAATGTTTCAGGGTTGTTCAATGTTGTCAAAATTTGTTTACGTCGCAGTTCCACAGAAATCGAGCAATGTCGCTACATTTCGATACGCTTAGGTAAACAACGATTACATCTAATGAGACGCATTTTAAACAAACTATCATAATTGTGCGTCTAACTTCAGCTCAATCGATAATTTTCTTGATTGTATTCGAGCCTCTCTTTCCGTGGACCGGACTAAAATTATCGATCTCGGTGTGCCGATCTATAAAGGTGCCGCCGGATGGATATCTGCCAAACGCCGGCTGGGTACCCCTACCCATCCAGCGGCCGCCGGATGGGTATCTGCCAGGAGCTGGGTGGGTAACCCGACCCACCCAGCGGCCGTCGCCGCCGCCTCCGCCGCCGCCGCCGACGACGACGACGACGATGACGACGACGGCGAAGACGAGGGCGACGACGAAGGAGACGCGGGGCCAGGTAAAGGCCCTCTTCCGGAGGGCGAGAATGGCCAAATACCTTCCGGCGTGTTTTTTGTCACGGCGCCGGGGGGGGCTTGTTTTTCGGGCAATTCGTTACCGAGGGCCTCTGGCGGCCCCTTTCGGGACGATTTCCGGGCACATCCAGGACGCCGCCCTCGGCGAGGCGCGGCTGCCGGAGAGCACCCCGCGGCGAGAAGACTTCGCCACAGCCTCAGCCTCAGCCTCAGCCTGCCTCAGCTTCAGCCTCAGCCTCAGCCTGCCTCGGCTTGCTTCAGCCTCAGCCTCAGCCTCAGCCTCAGCTTGCGTCAGTCTCAGCGTCAGCCTCTCAGCCTCAGCCTGCATCAACCTCAGCCTCAGCCTCAGCCTGCCTCAGCTTCAGTCTCAGCCTGCCTCAGCCTCAGCCTGCCTCAGCCTCAGCCTGCCTCAGCCTCAGCCTCAGCCTGTGTCGGCTTCAGCCTGCGTCAGCCTCAGCCTTAGCCTGCCTCAGCCTCAGCCTGCCTCGGCCTCAGCTTCAGCCTGCCTCGGCGTGCCTCAGCCTCAGCCTCAGCCTCAGCCCGCCTCGGCCTCAGCCTGCCTCGGCCTCAGCCTGCCTCAGCTCGGGCATTCAAAATATGGGACAGAACTGGTGTTCTGGGAACAAAGATCACGATGTGGCCCACAGTTGGCTCCGGGCAATCAAAATGTGGTACACGAGTCGTGTCTTGGGAGCAGGAAAAACACGAAGTGGCGTACAGTTGGCTCCGGGCATTTAAAATGAGGAGTGGGAATGGTGTTCTGGGAACACGAAGAACACGACGTGGTTTACAGTTGGCCCCGGGCATTCAAAATGTGGTCTGGGAGTGGTGTTCTGGGAACACTAAGAACACGAAGTGGCCTACAGTTGGCTCCGGGCAATCAGAATATGGCCTGGGAATGGTGGTCTGGGAACATGTAGAACACGAAGTGGCGTACAGTTGGCTCCGGGCATTCAAAATGTGGCCTGGGAGTTGTGTTCTCGGAACACGAAGGATGCGAAGTGCCCTACAGTTGGTTCCGGGCATTCAAAATGTGGTTTGGGAATGGTGTTCTGTTGGTTCCAGGCGATCAAAATGTTGCTCTTGGCAGTAAACATGGTGAGTTTCCGGATTCCCGCGGCACCCGTCCGGCATCTGCCCAGACCTCCCTGGGGAGTCATGATGCTTTCTCTGTTGAGGCCACTAGAGACCTATCAGTCTTCTTTGTTAGGTACAGTTGTGAGCCGCGCGCGCGTTCAAAGTGCGAAGGTAAGCAACAACGAATCAATTAACTCTGGCTTGCTCGCTGCGCCTGGCAAGTAACATCTCTATCATGTCGTAGTCCATTGTTCTGCGGGCCAGCTCGGGCTTCAACAACGCCTCCAAGCACGCCAGTGTTATGCCGTCGTGTTCTGAGCGCTCCCCCTTTTCCAGGCTGCCGTCAGATGGGTATCTGCCAGGTGCCGGCTGGGTACCCATACCCATCCAGCGGCTGCCGGATGGGTATCTGCCGGGTGCCGGCTGGGTACCCGTACCCATCCAGCGCCGGATGGGTATGCCGCCGGATGGGTATCTGAGCGCCCCCCCCCCTCAGGGCTGCCGCCGGATGGGTATTCGCCGGGTGCCGGCTGCGTAGCCCATCCAGCGGCCGCCGGATGGGCTAGTGCCGGGTGCCGGCTGGGTACCCCTACCCAACCAGCGCCGCATGCCCAGATCATCGGATACCCAAAAAAATGGGTAGCGAACTTGTGTGATCGGAGGATACCCAATTTCCACGCAGCCCCAGTAAATTGGGTAGCGCGTGTTGTTCGAATGTTGCAAGAATTTGCACGTAAAAATCGGTACTCGCTACCCATTTTAGTTGATTTGTGGTATCGATTTTCATGTTTTCGCTACCCATTTTTGTGCAAACGTTTGTTGATATCAGAACAAACGTTTGACAAACGTTTGTCAAACGTTTGTGCGTGGTGGGCCTGATTCAACACACACCACACACACGTTTGACAAACGTTTGTCAAACGTTTGTACACGCAATTTCGTATAAAACAATCATACCAACAAACGTGTGTCAAACGTTTGTCTGTCGTTTGTCTATACTTTGTCACGTATTTGCACGTATGTGTCACGTATTTGCACGTATGTCGGTGCCACGGAACGTGTGAGGGGTGTGGTTGACACATGCGGGTGCTGGCACTGAAGCTGTCGGTGGAGATCCCTCGAAACGTGTGGGCACTTCACCTGCCCATCCAGAAACGATCGCACACTGTTGTTCGGCCTCCTGTTGTTCTGCCTGTGGTTCCTGCGACAATGTTTTGCCCTGCTGCGGGCAGCCATTTTGGCTGAGGCTCGCCCAGTTTGGCCTCCAGTCAAGGCTGCCAAAATCACATGAATATCTCGTTCACTTCCCCCCACCTTCTCCTCATTATGCCTTCATCCTTGCGTTTTCCAGTTCTACTTCTCTTCCTGTTAGCCCGCGCTCACTCCCATTCGCGTGATGTTCGCGGCCTTGACGTATCGGGCGGATCCTATGTCGTCGCCGCCAGTCCACACGGCGACCGCCGTCGTCGACGGCGAAGCGCTGACATCAGCATTCCACGAGCTCATCGTTGAGTGCGGCGTCAGGCGCGCCTTCAAGCTGGGTAACTACAATCTGTCACGCTTGACGAATCCCCGCCAGCCACTCCTCCTTCTCCTCACCTTTCTGGTGCGTTTTGGAGTCACTTCCTCATGATTCTCCTCCTCCTGCTCCTCCTCTTCCTCCTCCTTCTCCTGATCCTCCTCCTCCTCCTGATATTTCTCCTGATCCTCCTCCTCATCCTCCTCCTCCTCCTCCCCCTGATCCTCCTCCTCCTCATCGTCCGTCTGGCGCGTCTTGGCGGTGGGCCCTGGAGCTTTGCGGGCGGTGTCATGTGCTCACCATTACTTCCCCCCCCCGAAGAAAAAACAAACATCAAACCCAAAAAAAAAAGTCAAGTTACGCCTCACGCGCTCACATTGCGGATTTTCTCACCAAGACGTGCGCTGTGAGCATGCCATCTCTTCATGAGATGAGCCCGCTGGTGGAGATTAGTTGGGGCGCAAGTTGGAGGGTAGGAGGTGGAGGGAAGTGGGGAGGTGGGATGCGGGATGGGGATGTGACATGAGGATGGGGTTACGGGCCGATGAAGGATGCCAACGCGGACGGATGACGGCGATAAGGACGGAACGTTAAGTGGGCGGGTTGGGGGGGAATAGGGGAATGACACAGGGAGAAGGGCTCCTCCTCGTCCTCCTCCTCCCTTTCCTCCTCCTCCGTCTTATCTTTATCATGCTCCTCACCCTCCTCGCCTCCTCGTGTTTCTTATCTTCCTCCTCCTCCTCTTCCCCCTTATCCTTCCCCGACCGTCCCCATCCCCCCTCAGCCTCGTCATCATCAAAACGTAACGCTTGGCAAACGTTTGGCACATGTTTGGCAAACGTTTGTCAAACGTTTGTCAAACGTTTGCCAACGTTTGTCAAACGTGTGTCAAACGTTTGCCTACCGCGGTTGTCAAACGTCAAGCAAACGTTTGTCAAACGTTTGCCAGACGGTTGTCAAACGTGTGCCAACGTTTGCCAAACGTTTGTCAAACGTGTATCGTCTGGTTGTCGAACACGTTTGCCAAACGTCGATCAAACGTTTGGCAAACGTTTGACAAACGTTTGACAAACGTTTGACAAACGGTGGGTAAACGTTTGTCAAACGTGTGTCAAACGTTTGTCAAGCGCGGGTGGCAAACGTCGATCAACCGTGGCGTCGATCAAACGTTTGACACACGTTTGCCAACCGTTTGGCAACCCTATGGTGCCCGCCCGCGTCCATCGCCGCACATTCCACCCCCCCCCCCCCCAGGTGGAGGTCTTGTTGAAGTGCTGCCCCGAGGTGGAGTGCCATTTCACCACCATGCGCGCGGCGTGCATGTCGGTGATCGCCAAGCGCCCCGCGGGGGCGGGAAACAGGAGCGCGAGAATGGAGGGGGGCGTTAAGGAGGAGTCGAAAGAGAATGAGGAGGAGTCGAGGAGGAGGAGGAGGAAGAGGAAGGTTTAAGATCGAAACTATACCATCCAAATCACAACTAGGGAGGGGCAGTGCAGTTAGATCAGGCAGGGAAGGGTTTGAGACACGCTTGATGAGAGGATGGCGGCGGGGGTGGATAGGCGGACATAGGGGGGGGAAAAGAGAGAGAGAGAGAGAGAGAGAGAGAGAGAGAGAGAGAGAGAGAGAGAGAGTGAGAGAGAGAGTGAGAGAGAGAGAGTGTGAGAGAGAGAGAACACGAAGCACTGACAGAGACCTATTCAGAGACAAACACATCTACAGAGTCGGCGGCCAAGTAGATAGTTCCTGAGCGCTAATGGGTGAGAAGGGGGAGGGTCGGGGGGAAAAGAGAGAGAGAGAGAGAGCGAGAGAGAGAGAGAGCGAGAGAGAGAGAGGAGAAATCGAGGGCGATAGACATCGCACGGGGAGGTAGCGGGAAGTAGAACAACAGAGCAGAGTGAAGGAGAGGATAGAGAGAGAGAGAGAGAGCGATAGAGAGAGAGAGAGAGAGAGAGAGAGAGAGAAAAAAAAAAAAAAAAAAAAAAAAAAACAGTGATCACACACACATATCGCAATATAGGTACCCTTCGTGCTCGCGCGACAAGCGGAGCGCGTCCGACTTCGAGGGGGCAGGGTCCATGGCGGACAAAATGATGTGCGTGCTCAAACACCTCAGGCGCCTTCGAGACAGCAGCAACCGTGTCCGACAGGCTCGTTTTGTTTTAAATAAATGGCGTAATCCTCCTTATCCTCTTCGTCCCCCTCCTTCTGCGCATGTTCAGCCCCGTCATCATTATGCGATTCCCCTCGTTAACCTCATGGTCCTCATGGTCACCATTCTTTCCCGCCCTCCCGCCAGTCCTGCGGGGCCGTTGACATTCCAGGATGCGACGCTTGATCGGCGAATCTGCTTTAGCATGCCACGCTGTGCTAGCTGGGCCATGCCGCCCCGTGCAATGCTGTGCTGCGCCATGCTGAACGTCGCCCCCTCCCCCCCCCCCCTAAAGGATCGGCACGGTGTCATGCGTGCGTTAACCCCTTCATTGTGGCATTCCCTGCCCGTGCCAATTCTTTCGCCACCCCCAGCTCGCGCCCGCCCGCGCCCGCTCCCGCCTGCAAGGCAGCGACGACGTGTACAACATCGAGCCAGATCGACAGCCTGAACTATTTTTTGCACTTGATGGGCCGCCAGGGAGTCCCCAGTGAGATCGCCAGCAGAACGGCCAGTTCGAGGACTCCGAGGTCGACGGGGCGCAGTGCGATGGCGATCGTTGCTCAGGATTCGCGCATTTTTGTTGGGAGCAATGGAGAGAGGGATGATGACAGTACTAAGCATTTGGGGGATGAGGAGAAGGAGGAGGAGAAGGAGGAGGAGGAGGAGGAGGCAGAGGCGGACTGGGAAACAGGATGCAGATGAGAAGGGGGCGGGGGGGGGGGGGGGGGTGGAGCAGGACCGTGGGGTGAGGCGAAGTAGGGGGAGGATCTTGGCTTTGAATGCACAGGGCCCTGGCCTTGCCATCGCTAGCGCCCGTGGCGATCTCGCCCGCTCAGCCCGACCTCATTGCCCTGCCTCCGCTGGCCCACATCTCTTCCCGCCCCTCCCCCCGTTACCCGCGCGCCCCTAGGGGGCGCCGCCGACGACTCCGAGACCGAGGCCCAGCGCTGCCCCCCAATTCCCGGCCTCCAAGTGCAGCGACCAGGAGAGCGCGGGCGAGTCGGACGGGGACGACGGCTGCTCCGAGGTCATGTGCGAGGGTTCCGACGACGAGCCCGAGGACGGCGGCGGGTTTTCTCGAGGGGGGTCATATTCCAGGTCCGTTTTATACACAGGCGAAAGGAGAGGGAAGCGAGAGCGAGAGAGAGAGAGAGAGAGAGAGAGAGAGATAAAGAGAGAAAAAAAGAGGAGAAAGAGAGAGAGAGGGAGCGAAACAGAGAGAGAGTGTGAGAGAGAGAGAGAGAGATCGACGCCCCCGACCCCCAGGGAGGAGGTCCACGATGCCTCCTCCTCCTCCTCCTCATCCTCCTCCTCCTCCTCCTCCTCCACTTCCTCCTCCGCTTCCTTCTCCTCCTCCTCCTCCTCCTCATCCTTCTCTTCCTCCTCCTCCTCCTCCTCGTCCTCCTCCTCTCCTCTTCACCCCTCTCCGTTCACCCACCCTTTGAGCCCCCGATGCGCTCGTTGACGAGCGTATTGGGGGCATCACCTCGACAGGACGCCATGGGCACCGTCGCCGCGCGCACGTCGAAGGCCGACCAGCCCGTCAACGACGAAGAGCTCGAGGCGCGCCAGCCGACTGCTTGTCTTCTCCACCTCTCCCCCCCCCCCCTCCTCCTCCTCCTCCCTCCTCCTCCTCCTCCTCCTCCTCCTCCTCCTCCCCCTCCTCCTCCGCATCCCCTCTCCTCCCCCCTTGGTCGCTGCCATCCTCTCCCCTCCTCCTTCCCCCTCCCAATCCACGATCCCCTCCCCTCGAGGATCCCATTCACTGCCTCCCCTCGCGCCCTCTGCGCTCGACCCCTCTCCTGCCCCCGCGTCAATCTACTTCCCCCAACCCCCTTTCATTAGTTTGGCACTTCTGGCGTATGGGAGGCGAGGGTTGTGCCCTTCCATTATTTTGTCCTGAACGCTTGAGACCCGCGCTTCAGTCGTCACAGCCATCATCAGTCGTCGACGCCCCCCCTCCCCCCCCTCCTAACCAAAGGGCCCCCCCCAATTCGCCGCCGGGGAACGCCGAGAATCCCCCCAAGAGGCTTGCAAGAGGCCTCAACAACTCCTCCATGCAAGAGGCCCGCAATGGGCTGACTCGTAAGAAGGCCCGCAAGAGGCTCGCAAGAAGACCCACAATAGGCTCCCAGGAGGCCCACAAGGAGCCCGCGAGAGGCCCGCAAGAGGCCGAACTGAACGCCAAGCAGCCAGCCCTCCTCGAAGCCGATCATCGAAGCCGAACTCCCCCCTTGCGTCCCAACCATCGAATCCTCATCGCCTTCATGTGTTCCACCCCCCAACCTCCAACCTCCAGCGCCGTAGCCATTTGGGCTTCAGTGGTCTGTTTGCAAGGCCGCTCGGCGGCTGAGCGAGGCCGCTGCATTCGCGGCAGGGCCTTGACATGTCGTCTGCTCTCCAGACTGCGCTTGATTCAGCGCCATGGCCTGTCGCTCCGGTTGGGCCCGAAGCTCCGCCCGTGGCCGACCCAGCCGACGATGCCGCCAAAAAGTACCTCGACTACGCCAAATGGGAGCGCCTGAAGCGCCCGCAGTATTCCTTAGTGTACATGTGCGCTCGACCGATCGTGGAGGCCATCCCTCAAATTCTTGGAGATGGCGGCGACAGCCGCGAGTTAGTGTTCCTCGAAATCATGACGGGATCTGGGCGCTTGTCAGACGAATGCTCAGAGATCGGCCCCTCGAAGAATTTCGACGTCAGTTTCGGCAGCGACTACGACCTGCACACGGCGGAGGGGTGGCAGAATTTGGTGCACGCAGCGCTTTCGATGAAGCAGGGCGGCGTGGCATGGATCCAGGCGACCACCGAGACGTGGTTGACCAAAGCATCGGTTGGCAGGACGCCAACGATGCCGCAGGGAGTCCCTTGCGCAACGCAGAAGGCCGCCAACACGGAGATCATGCGCTTGGTTGGTGTCGCGGCGCTCCCGTGGTTGCGCGGGGTGCAGCAAGCTTTCGTTTCTGCTGGGAACTCTCTCGTGTGGAGGTTCGGCCCAGTCGAGCAGCTGTGCAATCTCGTGAACACGTACGCGACGAAGACGAATTACCGCAGCTTCGGGTCAAAAGAACTCAGAGAGTTCATCCTGTGCCACAGCTGCCCCGAGTTCTACGACGTGGAACGGTCCAGGCCCAAGCACAGGCCACATGCCGTTGACATCGACGACGAGGGCGACGCCATCCCGTGGGCGTTCGCCAGGTTCCTCAAGCAGATCGTCAAGTCCATCGTCACGAATGGCAGCGCGCAGAGGTCCATGTACCAGTACATGTCGCCCGCGTCAAGGTGTTGTGCGCCAGTCCATTTCCGCCGCCTTCTCCCCCTCCTGCTCGCCTCCCCCTCCTCCTCGCCTTCTCCGTCTCCCCCGCCCTTCTCCTCCCCCTCCTCATCATCCCCCCCTTCTCCTTCTCCCCCTCTTCATCCCCCTCCTCCTGTTCACCCTTGTCCTTCCTCCCCCGCCTCCCCCTCACCCCCCCCCTCCTCATATCCATTCCCTTGTCCAGTTGGTTGCCGCTCTGTCTCTCCAAAGGTGCGACAGCCAGCAAGAGTTGACCGTGGATTCTTCAGACGAGGCACCCCAGGGATGAGCTACCTGCTTCGAACCTGCACCTCCTCTCATTCCTTTCCCCTCCTCTCATCGGTCCACCTCTCCTCCTCTCTTCTCCTCTCCTTCCCTCCCTCTCCCCTCCTCCTCTCTCTCCCTGTCTCGCCCAATGCCTTCTGCTACCGCCTCCCCTGAAACCAAGGGATGGGGGGCGCGTGCAATTTCATAGATCCTGAAGGCAAGCTCAGAGAAGCGGACCCCTGCGGCGAAACGGACTCGTTTGACTTGCAAGACTCCGTCCCCACAATCGGAGATTGGCATTGAAAATCTCACCGCGCCTTCCATTCAGGCCCTCCCCCATCAGAACATCCTTCCCGTGGAGGGGGACATTAGATTGGGGGTGGTGGGGGCCAATGGGCAAGACATGAGGCAGATGAGGACAAACGGGAGGAGGACAAGAGGGCAGAGGATGTGAAATCTGAAGGGGAGGAGGGATGTCCGACCTATGAATCGGGATGCGGTGATGGGGACGCCGTTTTGGCGCTCGTTGGGGGCCCTTCCAGGAGATCAAATCGGAGATCAAATCGGATAGCAAATCGACGGTTTCACTTGCGCAGAGTGTGTGGGACAGCATGTGTCCTGCTATGCGGATCAGGTTGCAGGACCCAATCGGCGGGCGTAACCCTAAATCCTTAGATCGGATTCTTCCCACGCCGCCCCACATGACGACCTCGGGTCCTGGGCAATGGTTTAGTTGGTCGCCGCCGTTACGTGTGCTTCCGATGCCCATTTCAGGAGCTCGGCTGGAGCCCCCGTTCCCCGAACTTGGGCGTCGAGGTCGCGACGGCGGTTCCCTCTGGCTCTGGCGCCCCTCATGGCACTAGCACTGAGCCAATTCTTTTGTTTCGCCCAGTTGCTGTCAAAGATGGCGTTGCCCGTCCGATTTTGACTGAGGCTGCCGAGGCCTGCGGCAAGGGCGACCCTCGGGCCAGCGGCGAGGGCATGACTCAGACCCCCAGCGATGTGGCAGACACGGACGAGCCTCCCGTCGGCACGGACGAGCCTCCCGTCGGCACGGTCCAGCCTCAGATCGTCGGCACGGTCCAGCCTCAGATCGTCGGCACGGGCGAGCTTCAGACCGTCGGCACGGACGAGCTTCAGATCGTCGGCACGGGTGAGCCTCAGACAGTCGGCGCTGGCGAGTTGCCAGCAGAGCCAGCCAGTGCGTCCAGCATCAGCGGCCAGGCAGAGTTGTCGGCCGCAGCCAAGCCAGCGGCGAGCCCAGACGAGGGCGACGGTGATGTCCCCGACGAGTTGCTTCGTGAGCTGTCCTTCTGGATGAAGGGAGATATATGAACGCTCTCCTCGGCGTCGCTCGGACGTGTGCATTTTCCCTTCGGCGAGGACAATCGAGGAACATCCTTGACCATTTGGCGAAACAACCACGCACGAAACATGAGCAAAAAACACAGGGAATGTACGTCCGAGCGATGGCCAGCCTCAGGTAGCATGCGCTCTATCGCTCGCGCAGAGAGTTGGCTCTAGAGATCGTGGCCTGGTGCAGGCGTTCAGGCATTTCTCTGCCCACCCCCAATCGAAACACATACTCTTTGAGAAACAGGTTTGTCCCTTGCTCCCCGCATCCTTTCAATGCTCTGTAAATCAGGGCCATCCGTGGGTTCGTGCAACGCGTATGTGTACGCGTTGCGTAGCAGATTTCGTGGCCTCAGGCATGTTTGAGCTACCTGTCCCGCTCAGATCAGCAGGCCAGCGTTCGAAGCATCGCCAGAAAAAAAAAAAAACTAAAAAAAGAAAAAGAATAACAAAACAACAGGATGCGGCACGTCTCCGTTGTTCGAGGCATGGCTACCATCGCGGTCGTTGCAAGCGCCGCACTTGCTGTTGACATCGCATCGTCGTCTTTACTATCCATCGCAAATAAATGCAACTGAGATGATATGCAATGGCAAGTATGGGAGGTATGCAACAATAATCAGATGCATATGCAAGATGGTGGACAGGTGGGGACGGACAGGCGGGGAACGGAGGCAGGAGGAGTAAATTTGCAATTGGGGCGGGGGGGGGGGGGAGGGGGGGGGGGGGGGGGGGGGGGGGGGGGGGGGATCACCGAAGGAAGAGAAGACGCGCATCCCCCCTGGAGGGGGGCCGAGTCAAGAACGGGGTGATTGGGCAGGCATCTTGGCTCGGGTTTCCAGTGCGCGTCCTTCGATTGTAATCAGTGGCGCTGGGTACGAAAAGAGCACATAGGCCCACGGGCCATCCCCCCGTGGGTTTGCCCGCCCTGGGCCCCTCCCACCATCGGTTATGAATTCGGGTCCCCCCCCGTCGTCGAGCATGCCATCTGGTGCGTTCACTCCCCCAGCAAGCGACGTCGATCCTGACTACCTTGACGACATGTTGGTGGACGAACTAGCCTCATGAGGCCACGTTTGGGCCTTGAGGGTGGGTAGCAGGAGGAGGAACGGAGGAAGGGTGGAGGAGAAGAGAGGGAGGAGGAAGTGTCCCTGAACCCCTGGATCTCTCGAAGGCTCCTCCTCCTCCTCCCCCCCTCCCTCCTTCCCCTCCTCATCCTCCTCCTCCTTCTCTTCCTCCTCGACCTCATCCTCCCTCCTCACCCTCATCCTCCTCCTCTCTATCCTCCTCCTCAGTGTCGCGGCGGCTCCCTAATCCCATCCCGTGCCTGCGATTTCCCACCGCGCGCTGCAACAGGCGCTCACCAAGTGGCTGAAGACTGGCGACAGCTCTGGCGGTGCCTCGGAGACGCCCAAGACCCAGAAGGCGCCCAGGACCCAGAAGGCGCCCAAGACCCAGAAGGGCCAGCAGAAGGCCCCGCATCAGCAGAAGAGCAAGAACTCCACGCCCCTGGCGCCAGGCCTCGACGAGAGCACGTTGCTCGCAAAGGCGAAGCAGGTGAGCAGCGTCCCCACTAAGAAGAGTGTGCTGAAGGACTCCCTTCGCACGCTTCGCGTCGTTCGTTCGAGGCGCTGGGCGTCGCGTCGGTATCGGATCAGACGCAGCAGCGCAGCAACTGCATCACGTCAGGAGGTGGAGCGCCAGCGACAGCAGAGCAGTAGCAAGCGCGGGGCGAGCAGGGCAGGAATAGGAGGAGGAGGAGGAGGAGAGGAGAAGGAAGGAGGAGTAGAAAGAGGAGGGACGACGAGGAGGAGAGAGGAGGGAAGACGGAAACATAGAAGCGCTGTGCGCCCTGCCCGCCAACCTGTCCTGCCCTCCTCCTCCTCCTGCTCCTCCATTTCCTCCTCCCCCTCATCCTCCTCCACATCCTCCTCCTCCTCCTCTTGAGGCTCCCCCCCCTCCTCCTCCTCCTCATCATCATCATCATCATCTGGAGCCCCCCCGTCCCAAGGGGGGCGCTGGGGGGGATGGTGTAACAGTCGAGAACCAATAGCCTCCTTTGCGCATGTGCGCTGTAGTGTCAGGGGGGCGCGTGCTGTCAACAACCTACCTTTGTCGGGGGGAAGGGGGCCCAAACGTTCACATGCCCCCCCCCCCCCCCCATAGCCTACATTGGATGCATCGGTTTTATTGGGCCACCCCTCGACCAGGACCACATTCGGGACATGAAGCAGAATTTGCGGACGCTGGAGCACCCCTCCCTCGGCACGATGACTGGGGTGTTCGGCTCGAAGCAGACGTACTACTTGCGCGAGGGGAGCCACGGCAAGAAGACCCTTTTCTTGACTGTCACCGATCGGCAGGTGACTGACCATTACGCGTTGTGCCTGGACCTCATGAGGAGGGTATGCAAGGACGGGCTGTCGAAGGAGGCAGCGATCAAATTGCGGGATCAGATGATTTCGAGCTACTCCGATTGAGAAGCCCAGGGCACGACCACCCGTTTCCTGCGCCCCTTGGGGGCGCTCGCGAGCCAGGCCGTCGACGGCGACGGCGACCCAGCAAATAACTTTTCGCCTAAGCACGGTGGGGACGTGCTGTGCGCTGTCTTGAAAAATGCGCATACAATCTGACCGAGGTATAAGATCGAGGTCGGTTCAGGGAGGGTGCCCTCGTGTTGTTCGTGCACCCTCCTGTTCTTCGTGTCTTGTTGGAGGTTCGTGCGCATCTTGGGGGGGGATCTCCTTGGACGTTCTGTCTGTTTTGGCCGACGGAGGGTCTCATGTTCTTGAGGGGTGGTCTTCAGGCCAAGGTCCGACTGTAACATGATCGGTGGTTTCCACGCCGCCCGAGAGCATCGTCCAACCCTGGGATCTCGTCACCACGATTGGATTATGTTCGAAATTATGACGGATCAGTTGTTGTTTGTTGTCGAAGCCACACGCTTGCATCCTAGATGAAATCGAATAGAGCATTGTAGTAAGAAGTGGCTGGCCTCCTCCTTTTCACGAATAGGAGGAAAACAAGATTGCCCCCCATTGTCCCCCTTGGATGCCCCCCCCCATGTGCCTGAGGGCCCTGTGAGCAGGCATGCCTAAGAATGTGGTTCGACGTCTTGCGAGCCTCTGCGATTGGGTGCGCCCCATTGAATAGTGACCGTATGGGCGAGACAGTCCAGTTCAGCCAGTCGCAGTCGGGATCAGTTCAGAGCGATTCAGTTCTACGGCTCATCAGGTTGAGTTCAAGTAATTGTTTGGGAAGTTGTGTGCCATTTGTCATTCCAACTGTTCGTTGGTGTACTCAATAATTCATACATCGTCACCATCAGCAAGTCACGTAAGGTGTGTTTGCAATGCGGCGTGTCTGTACATTGGTCAGTGCGTTGAATATGTATGACTGTTCGATGTGATATGACCAAACAAACAAGCGACATATATGCATATGCTCAACAATATCATGTGTACGCATGCATACAGAACGAGCAGTATCGACGTTGGTTTCAATTTCCCACTGGTAATATCAGGATGTGTTGCATGAGCTACACGTATTGCTACGAACATATTTCGACTAATTACATCACGCGAGTACCACTTAGGATGAACAAATTGAACGATTATGTATAAATACAATTCGAATTCGAACGACTAATGCCTATAGTTATGTGTGTATATGGTCACCCTCGAACAATAATTACACATATATGGTTTAGGATCTACAAGCGTTTGACAAACGTTTGTCAAACGTTTGTAAGTAGTTACAAACGTTTGTCAAACGTTTGTCAAACGTTTGTCAAAATGACAAACGTTTGTCAAACGTTTGTCGTTTTTACAAACGTTTGACAAACGTTTGACAAACGTTTGCAAACGTTTGCAAACGTTTGACAAACGTTTGCAAACGTTTGTACATCATTTTGTTTCGTATTTATATGAAATAACAGAATCGTGATATTTAGCAGTTTATTTATGAATATTTGCAGTGTGTTTCCAGTATTGGTTGTACTGTCGTGTTAGCGTAATTGTCAATTCACTGCGCCTACCACCTTGTGTTTTTTACAATTCATGTCGTATCTGATGTTGTTTTATTAATTCGAACTGATATGTATTCATGTAGATGTCAGTGTATGTGTTCCTAAATCGAAGTTCAAGCCACTGGATCCATTAATGATTTCAGTGTTCAATAATTTGGTTGTTCGAATTCACAGTAATGGATATTATACACTAGTAGTTCTCACAACTGGTTTGCATACACACCAGTTTTGTATATGAGGTTCAGTCGTGTGTGTGACAACTTAATTTCAACTGCAATAAGGTAGATCCCCATTCGTTTCAGTTATGAATTGGCATTCGCGTCATTTACACCCGAGCTGTGCTGAAGGATCAAGCTGGTGTTTCTGATTCCCACAGCTTCGCAGTGCGGTTCGGATTTGACCGCCATGGGACGTTTTGCCAAAGCAGCGGCTGCGCGGTCGAAGGGCGTGGAGGTTGTTTGCGCCCCAAATCCACCCCCCCCTTCCCTTGAATATTGCTAGACCCCGCGCGGGTATAGCAATACGTAACGGTTGAGTGCCAGTTCGCGGACCCCCGTCCCCGAACACAAATCATTGAGGTTGGCACCAAGATCCTGAAGAAGCCCAGTGCTGCTGACCCTGGGACAACGATCGTGCCGTTCGGGCCCGACGGGACATTCGGGTATCATGTGTATGTCACCAATCGTGGCGATCTGCTCACAATCGCAGTTTTTTGTTTTCGATATACGATTGGGCGCAGGTCGAATCGTCGATTGGTGGTGCCCGCCATCCCACGCGAGGAACAAGCTCGCCAAGCTGCACGCGAAGTGCGTCGGCAAGAGCTTCGAAGAACGCATCGAGATCTTCAGGACACTCCTTTGTTGTTCCGAACGGCGATCGTGCCGAATATGTAGCCTTCCTGCGCTCGCTCTCAGTTTATCACCCCATCGCGTTCGTGTTTGATTGGTCAGTTCATAGTTTCTCTGACCACACGGCGCAGAGTGAGAAGGTAGGCGGGGGCCGAAGAGGTTCAAATCGGTGACGTTTGGCCCCAGGGGCTCCAACATTCCCAGGGACGACGAACGCGTTCTGCTCAGATCGGTCGACAGGGCAGGCGTCGGGGAGAAGAGGGCGGTTGATCAGTAGGAGGGGTACCGGGGGATGAGATTGCAGGGAAGAGTGCGGGGTGTGGCGAGCACTCCTAGAAACCCAATGTCTTGCAGGAAGGACGGCACTGCTGGCAACACCGACCAGCTTCGGACGATCTTCAGCGCAGAGGAGATCAAGAAATTATTTGGACAGTTTCGCACAGCCCGTGCGACTAGTTCGTAGGCGCAGGCAACCTGGACCAGGATCGAGGACAAGCCCCACCGCACGGGCAAGAACGAGGCGAAACAGAAATTGCTCACTGGGTACCTCAAGGATCGACCCCATCGTCGCTTCAGCGCCGTTTCCTCGTCCTCATCCATCCTCATCCTCCTCCATCCTTCCTCCTCCGTTCGTTCTCCTCTTTTCTTCATCCTCCCTCATTCCTTCCTCCTCCATCCTTCTACCTCCTCCTCCCCTCCTCCTGTTCCATCTCCCTTCCTCTGCTCATGGTCCAAGCAATTCCCCATGTCTCCTTCTTATTCGTCTTATTCTTATCCTGCTAATCCGTCACCCTCTACTCGGCTGTCCAGACAGGACCCCACTCTCGAGAACAACTTCTGGCAGTGCGTCCAGTCGTGCGGGTTCCACGAAACGCTCGACCGCAAGATTCGATGGAAAACGAAGAAGGAGTGCCTGGAGAAGTACACGGAGAGCGAGATCGAGGAGATGATCGAGAACCACACGATGAAGGTTTTCCGCCGTGTAGAAATGCCGATCAACAAAGGAACACCATGGGGACCACATCATAGCATTTTCTGACCAAGGGGGGAGATGATATCTCCCCATGACAAGCTTTAGGAACCCAGCGTTTGCTAAAGTGTTGCTGAACATGAAAATATGTTCGGTGGCATTTCTGTGCGTCGTGGCGTCGAATGCATGGGGCTGACCGCACTACAGTCAACGCGCCTAGTAAGGACGCGTGCCTTCATCTAGGGCACCCTTGTGTCCTTGCCTCTGAAGCCCGCCCTTGCCATTATCACTGGTCGCCCGCCGCCGAAAAACAAACAAACAAAGAAACGTCGGCCTCCAAGGGTCTTGCGTCCTTACCACCCGTCCTTAATAAACGTTTTGACTGTATGGTGAGTGCCTGCCTAGTAACATCACATGGGGAGTATGAGAGAACGCGTTCCCACTTCATGGTTATGGCTGCTGTTTCATTCCCCCACCATCCTCGTGGATCTGTCGGGGGGCTCATCCTCCTCATTCTCCTAATCCTCCTCGTCATCCTCATCCTCCTCCCTCCCTCCCTCCTTCTCCTCCTCCTGCTCATCCCCTTCCCCCCCATCATCCCCCGTGTCGCCGCAACCCCCCCGCCCTCCCCCCCCCTCCCCCCCCTGACGTTGTAGCTGTTACGTGGAAAGCGCGCACCTAGATTCGGGGCGGGGGTAGCCAGGTGAAGAAGAACCCGCGGAACCCCAAACGTAGTTTGTACTTGGATTTCGACGAGTCCCACTCGAAGAGCCTCCGCCGTTCGAAAGAGGATACGCTGACGGGGTCCAAGAAGCTTTCTGATGATGCAGCGCAACAGCTCAGGGGTGAGATGACCCGCACCCGCATGATGGGCGACATCGCTGGAGGATTCCTGGGGTCGCAGCAGCATTCCCCACCTCTCGGGCCAGTTTGGGTCCATGTGAGGGCCCCTTAATGAGGGCCCACATCAGGACCTGCGGTTTTGGTTCCGATTGGAAGGCCCCTTTATCGGGGCCGAGCCCAAACATATGCGCTTTCGCCAGGGAGCTAGCGGCGGCGATGGCGGCGACGGCGACGAAACAGCAGCCTGCCCCTGCCCAGGAAGCTCAGCGAACATGGGCCTCGACCTGTCCGACGACGACGAGAGCGGCGGCGGCGAGCACGAGCTTCCGAGCGCGTCGACGGGCAGGGGCCGCGGTGGCAGCCGCGGTCGCGGGCGTGGCGCTGGGCGGTCCTCGACGCAGGCCCGCATGGCGTCGAACGATTTCGTTTTGATTTGAACGCCTCATGCCCACCTCCACTTTCACCTGCCGCCGCTGCCTGATCGCCCTCCATGGCATTCTCCTGCCGCCCCCCCCTGCCCCCCCCCCCCCCCCCCCCCCCTCGCCTCCCCGCAGGGAGAGGGGGGGGTTGATGAGGGGTGGGGGGGGGGGGGGGGGGGGGGAGATTAATGAGGCGCATGGTAGCGCGCATCCCAAGGGACAGAATGGCGGCGCACCTGGGCGATGTGAGGAGGAAGGAGGAGGCATGTACTGGGGAGCAGGAGGAAGCAGAACTCTTCAATCCCACCGTCATCTTCCTATACCCCTCCTTCGTCGGCTCGCAACTATTCCTCCCTATTGCTGTCTCGTGTGGCGCTGTTTCTACTCCTCCCTCAGGCGCGTTCCTCTCTTACAAAAATGTTGGGCGCGAATGCATCCTCCTCCCAATTCTATTCCTCCTCCTCCTCCTCCTCCTCCGCCTCTTCATCCTCGTACTTCTCCTCCTCCTCTTCCTCCTCCTCCTCCTCCGCCTCCCCCGCATCCCCCTCCCTTTGCCCCTCCAACTTGCGGCAGCAGCACTTGGAAACAAGCTCATCAAACAAAAAAACAAAGGGACAGGGTGGGGGCCCAGGTGAGCGGGGAGAAGAAGATGAACATGAAGGCGGTCATTTCAACGGCCAGCACTCTGATTGAGATAAAGAAGGCCGAGCTTTCGAACTACCAGAACTGCACGAAGTACATGAAGCAGAGCATGGACGCACTCGAGGCCAAACTAGAAAGCTTTGATCCTGCCATCCTCCTCCTCCTCCTCCTCCTCCTCCTCCTCCTCCTCGGCTTCCTCCTCCTCCTCCTCTTCCTGCTGCTCCTCCTCCTCCTCCCCCTTCCCCCGCCTCTCCCCCCTCCTCACCCTCCTCCTACTCCTCCTCCTCATCCAGTCTCCTCCGCGTCATCCTCCTCATCCTGTTCCTCCTGTTCCTCCTCTGCCCCTGTTTCTCCTGCCTCCTCCTGCTGCATCATGTTCCTCCACCTCATCCTCCTCATGTTCATTATGGTTCCCCTCCTCCTCATGCCCCCTCCTCCCACGCGTCGTCACGACGTCGTGTTTGTTTGTTTCTGTCCCGCGTATGCCGTGCAAGGGTTTCATCACGAACCTGCAGATCCTCATCAAGGACAAGTCGCACTCGATGGCTGCTACTGACTGTGATGCTGCTAAGAAGGCGCTTCTCGCATCGCCTCGCTCAAATCCCCACTCTGTTGTCGCGTTTGGGGTTCTACTGGAGGGAATGCCGACGGCATCGCCCAAGCCACTCTCGAAACCACCGCTGGATCCGCTTAGGAAAGCTGCCCATGGAGCCCCAGAGCGCCGAAATACTTGCACCCACGTCGCTGGATCTCGATGCGCTATCGCATTCACCTCCCTTGTCTCCTCCGCCACTCATCGCATGTCCCTTCCTCTGCCTCGTGTCGTCCCTGCTCATTCTGCCGTCCCCATCCCCGCCCCATATCCCGCGCTCGACCCTTTCCTTCCCCTGTCCTCAATCAGCATACCCCGCCCCGCCGTCGATTCCTGTCGTCCTACGGCACTGTGATGTTCATTCGCATTGGCTGCCCCTCCACCTCTGAGCTTTCTCCCCCGCCCTGCCAGGCGCTCCCCAAGGCGCGCAAGTTGTCTTCGGAGTTCGGTGACCTCTCGCTCGAGCAGAACCCAGCGCTCGTCGCGATGGCGAAGGCCATCATCAACACCCAGGGGTTCTTCAAGACGGCCCTGAAGCTCAAGATCCTGAAATGATTTTGCTTCGCACTTGGCGCCCAAGACCCGCCTCTGGGATCTGGCCCAGGCCGCCGAAGATCCAAGGGCTTTCAGAATCCACGGGCCTGAACGATCCACGGTTTTCAGATTCCAATAGGCCCAGGGCCGTTCAGAATCCAGGGGCGGTTCAGAATCCAGGGGCGGCAGGGGCGACCAACGATTTAAGCTGGCGACTGTTGCTACGTGCGGTTGGGGCAGCAGCACGTGCCACCATGACGACGCACCATCGCGCGCCCCATCCCAGGCCCCCTGTAAGGTTGCATATAAAGGTTTGGCTGGACAGTTGCAGAGAGGTGCTTCGCGCCAAGAAAAAACGACGTCGTCTGAGTGGCACATGCTGCTGTTTCTGCCTTGTTTTATGGAAGCAGATTGGCCGTGCTTCCGCGTTGCAGCGCGTTTTGGAAGCTCGGTTTCGCACGGGCGACCAGCCGGGCCGAGACTCGAGGGCGCCAGCAAGCCCATGTGGGCTTAACAAGATTCCATTGTGTCCAATCCCCCTTCTGCTTCTCCACATCATCCCCTGAGCACAAGCGCGATGCTCGACTTTACCCCGATTCGCTTCAATTCCCTCACTCGCCCCTCTCCCTTTCCCGCCCGCCCACCCCATGACAACAGTCACCTGGGCCATGACGGTTCAAGCAATTTGCAATGGTGCCCTCGAGGGGGGACGCTCCCAGGCGGCAGAAACGCCGCTTGGACCCAGAGCCCGACGATGTAGATACATCAGACTGCGGCGAGAGCAGCGAGGATCGCGGGGGTCACTAACGTCGATCGGTGCGCTCGGTTGCCACAACAACCACAACGTGGGTGCACGCTGCCCCCTGACCCAGCCCGCCCGAGGCCAACGATCTGCAATGTGCATATCGTTGGTCCAGAACAGGCTGGGCCAACAGGGTCATAGGGTGGTGCTCCTCACTCCCACGCCCCGCCCATGTCCCTCACTCTTCCCTCCTCATCCCTCCGCCCCCTTTTATCGTCTGGTTCTCGTCGTCCGCTGCATCCCCCCTTGCCGTGGCAACCGAACGAAACGATCGCGATGTGGTCGGCAGGGCACGTTTCAACCGCCCCGAAGGACGAGCATGTCACTGCCTCGTCTTCTTTTGCGACCCTGTTGCTGCAAGAGTGGGCCTGGGGCAAATTATCAGGAGCAGATGTGCAACGCTATTGTCACGCAGCGTTTCGGGATGGTCTTACAGGGGCCACAGAAGTATCAGAGATTGCTGGGATGGGGTCGTGGGGAGCAAATCCTGGCAATGTTCATCGAGCTCTAACGAACAAATACTTGAAACATAATCCGTTCCCTGCTCCTGAGACTGTCAAGGTCCGTTGCCGAGCACCTCGCACGTTGGACGTGATGGAGTCACCGTGCCACATCTTGTGCCCTCACGATATGTTTTCGATGATGTTCAGAGAATACCCAGAGAAGTTCAATGAGGTATTCGGGGTGGAGCGGCTTCAAGAATTCTGGGATGGCACGTCAAGGCAAATCAAGGGTGAACGAACCTCGGGGGGTTGGGGGAGGGCCCTAGGGCAGTTTTTATGTATGTATGTGTATATATATATATATATGTATAGGTATATATGTATATGTATATATATACATATATATGTATACATATATATATGTATATATACATATATATACATAGAAATTCTTGGTCTGGCAACCCAGGGGCCTCAACCATCATTCAACTCAAACCACGAATCCTTATTATCGTTTCCGAACAGGCGAGACCCTCGTCTCAGACGTCATCCAATATGGGGGATAAAAGACCGTCGGTCATGGGCTATACCGTTGAAAATTCATGGGGATGGAGCGGAATTTCAGACTCATGATTCCATGACGTGCGTGTCTTTCTCATCGTTGCTGGGCCAGGGCAGCACGAAGTCGTGCTCTCTTCTGATCACTGCCTGGCCTCTTTCAGCAACGGCCAAGGTGTCAGAGCACGATGCCGACACTTGGAACGATATTTGGGAGATTATTTCCTGGTCCCTGAACGCACTTGCCGATGGGAAACACCCCCGTCGAGATAAGTAAGACTTCGTCTGTTTCCCGACAACCCTTCATAGGGGCGACGACGAAACCGCTGACGACGATGCAAAACGCGGAGCCAGGGTGGAGGGCGAATGAGAATGGGGAGTGGCAGGGGCGCGTGCTAGTAGAGGGGGGGGGGGGGGGGGGAATGCGGGATAGAGGGAGGGAGGACTGTGCAAGTTAAAGGGCCCCGAAGGGAGGGGTAGAGGGGGGAGGGATATGGGGAGAGGGTGGTAGAGGGAGGGAGGGATAGAGGGATAATAACAGTTTTAAGCGACTGCGCCCTGCAAGCTCTCAATTCCCGCACGGCGGATGGAGGATTGGCAAAACAAGAGGTTCCCCCCAGGTTCTCGAAGAGATGCGTTGTCTGGCGAGTTTCTCTGCAGTGCTGAATCCCCATATCGGGGGTGGATTTACGGCGTACTGGGCGACCTGGATTATTTTTCAAAGGATCTAGGAACGCCAGCTCCCAACAGTGAGGAGATGTGTTGGTTGTGCGCGGCGAACCGCCATGACAAGCCATGGAATTGCTTCCACAAGGATCGATGGCCCCACCATTGGATGACGACTCCCCGCAATCCTCCCTTTGCGTTCGGCCACCCACTGTTCAAAGTGTGGGGGGTCACAGGTTATTCCCTAGCACTTGACATGATGCACGTGGTGGATCTAGGCTTGACGTCCCATGCAGTCGGCAACGCGTGCTACGAAATCGTGTACGAACAAAGCGACGTCCCTGCAAAGAAAGCCACGCAAAACTTGTGGGAGCAGATCCAAGCTCAGTACCATGCGTTGAACATCCCGCACCGCACATCCAAGTTTGGTAGGAAAATGTTCGTGGGTAAGCCAAATTCCCCGCACAGTGACTACCCATGCTTGAGCAAATCACTTAAAGCTGCACAACAGCGGTGGTTGGTTCCAGCCATGGTAAAGATTTCAGAGGACTGGGACGATGGGACCGAGCCTAGAAAGATGCGTACTTTGATGCTGGTGAATCTCGCTAGGTTTTATCATGAGCTGGATTCAGCCGACCTCTACCTCGAAGACGAGGTGGCCAATCGAGTGCTCACCGCTGCAGAGAACGTTCTCGTATTGTATTCGGCCCTTGCAACCAACGCAATGGAAGCTAACAAATTCAAATACAGCATAGTGAACAAACACCACATGTTCTGGCATTTGGCGGATGGGGCTCGCTTTTGCAATCCGAGAATGTTGTGGTGCTACATGGCCGAAGATTTTATGCGGGTGATGGCGAAAGTTGGATCGGCGGCTCTCATGGGGAGCCCAACCCTAGCACTGTCCGCCAAAGTGACGCAGCGATGGTGCATTGGCCGATACTTTGATATCGAGCGCGGCCTCGACACATAGGTGCCGTGACGCGCTGGCCGCTACGCTTTGAGCCATTGTTAGCGGAAGTGGGGCACGGGGGGAAACAGCAAGGCGGGGGGAGAGTAGGGCATGAGAGGATAAGGAAGGGGGGGGATTGGTGGGGCATGGGGGAGGCAGGGGGGGAGGATAGGTGGGGCATGGGGGAAAGGGGGGAAGATGAGGATTTCGCCCCTTCCCTTCTCCTCCCGCCTCCCTCCTCCTCCTCCTCCCCCTCCTCTTCCTCGTCCTCCTCCTCCTCCTCCTTTTCCTCCTCCTCCTCCTCCTCCTCCTCCTCCCCCTCCTCCTTCTCCTCCTCCTCATCCTCCCTCCTCTCTCCTCCTCATCCCCCTCCCCCTCCTTTTCCTCCGCTCCTCGGCAAATCCGTCTTCCACCCACTTCCCCCTCGGGGAGCGCGATGGCAGCGCAGGCTGTGCAAGGCTGGAGGCCGGACGAGACTTCGGCGATCAATCGTTCGTGTCTCGCGCAATCGCTTGTCATCAAAACATACAGTCGGGCAGTTGAAAAGGGGGCCGACCTTGCGAGGTCGAAAAAAATCTGCGTGAACGATTTTTGGCAATGAACCTCGTTTCAACGTGCACGTGTGACCCTTGGGGGGAAACGGGCCAACTTTGCGTGCGGTGATTTCTCCGACCGCCTGCTTGACCGTATGTTTGTGGCGCTCGGGCGCGCTGATTTCGGGGGCGAAGTTTCAAGTCAGATTACGCTTGCATGGCCGCCCCAACTCCAGAGCGCCGACATACGTGTGCAGCGGAGAATTTCGCTTTTATTTGGGGCTGTATTGTTTCTCTTCCACCTCCTCCACATCGTCGTCCCTCTCCTCCTCCTCCTGCTCATGCTCATGCTCCTCCTCCTCCTCCTCCTCGTCCTCCTCCTTGTGCTGCTGCTCCTCCTCCTCCTTCCCCTCCTCCTCATCCACCTCCTCCTGGTGGCGTGTTGGAGGTCTCTTGGGGCGTTTGGGCTCAGGACAGGATTCTATGGTGCCTCTTGAAGCGACCTGGAAGGCAATGTAAGATAAGACAGGGGGGGCGCCAAGTAGCTACTTCCCCCCATCCGATCTATATGCTTCACAAGCTGACCCTCCCATGGGTGGGACAAATCATATCAAAGTTTAGAACGCCCCCCTCCCCATGCCTCCAGGCCAGGGAGGAGGGGTGGGGGTCCTCCCTTTCTTCCCCTCCATTCATGCCCCCTCTCCCCACCCTTTCCACAGATTGGGCTGCATGAGCCACGCGTGATCTCAGGGCTGATGGGGTCCTAGCGCCCGCCATCCTGCCTCGTTTCCCATCGTCAGCATTCATGCTCTCCTCGCCAAGCGCGCCCCTCCCCATCGTCTGGCCCCCTTCAGCCACTTTGCATCATTCATTGACGGGGGGCGGGGGCGGGCGCTGGATAGAACAAACCACATTCGCCACCACGGCCGTTGCAACGATCCCACCTCCACACGCTATGGACGACATCGCTGTCATGGGCAGCACCACCACCACCAAGCCCAACAGATCGTCATTGTAAGCATCAGCGGCCGTCCGCCATCGTTGGCATTATCATTGTTGTTGCCACCGTCGTCATCGTATGTACCATGGCAACCGAACGCGCAACAATCATCGCCATATTACCCACTACCCCACCCCATAGCTGCCACGGGTAACATCAAACAACTTCTGGCTTGCACCATCTCGAACGCGTTCTGGGGTGCGCCGCTAGCGGCCATGGCAACTATCCACGAGCACCGCAATGACTATCCCATGCAGTTGAGACGAGCCATCGTCAGGGGGGAAGGGGCGGGGGGCGGGGGGCCAAATACATCGTGAACTATGTCAGGCGCCGAGGCCGCTGAGCCCATCCCCCACCCCCGTCAGGGGCCCAAACCCCCTATGATGGTGGATTCTATCCAGTGCCTCATCATTGGAAGCAACGGTCTGACGAAAACAAGAACCAGAGTTGGTGGGCCGCAAACAAAATTCCTGGCCTGAAGGTCCGCTTCGAGAAAATATACACATGCCCCCCCTTCCCCCCATTTCTGACATGTCTTGGACCTCAGGGGCGGACGTTTCCAGGACCTCGGACGTGTCCTGCACCTCAGGGGCAAACACTTCCTGGTGGCAATCCACGCGGCGCCGCCCGATTTAAAGTTGTGCGGGGGCTGGGTGGGCGGGGTGGGGTGGGGCATGTGTATATGTTTCTTGAGGGGAGCTTGAACGACCTGTTGCTCAAATTCTGGCCAGACGGTCTCAGAATCAAGTCGTCCTTAGTATAGATATGTATTTATTTTCCTCCCCCTTTCCTCTCCTCCTTCCCGATCCCCTATCCCCCATCCCGTCATTTCCTTCTCGTCCCATCCTTATCTTCCTCCTCCTTCAAGTCTTCCTCCGATGTTTGAACTGTCCAGGAGCCAACGCCGCCCTTACTTGCCGCTCTTGCCTGCACGCACTCTGGCCACTGCTGGATCTGGCCGCCACCGACTGAGTTCGGAGTTCCGTGGCATATGGCCTCGAGACGCCCGTCCGTTACGGCGCTGATTCAAAACAATGGCGCATTCAATGTTTCATGTTTTGTTGTTCTGCATGCCATTGGGACGAGTACTTGCCTCGAGAATACCCTTGCGTCAATTGTCTCTAGGGTGTCTCCTTCGCTGTTTTCGCGGTTAGCGTCTCAGGGCACCCATGGGGCTACGACTGTCAAGGGTATTGCATCCTTACGTTCCGTCCTTACTGTGGTACGGCCCCGTATCGCACAGACCGCCCGCGGTTACAAACGTTTGTGTAGATTACGTGGGGTGTCACAAAACATTGTTACAAACGTTTGTCAAACGTTTGTTCAAATATGTGTGGTTGAAAAATCACGGCTTACAAACGTTTGCAAACGTTTGTCAAACGTTTGTCGTGGTTTTGTCGCGGTTTGAGAACGCGGTTAACACACGTTTGTAACAAAATTTGTGTTTTTCGCTACCCATTTTCAGGTTTCCGTTACCCAATTTATCGCGCCATCGATGTCGGATTTTTGTTGCGGTTGAAATTGGGTAGCACATTGAACCACCGCTACCCAAATTCTTGTCTTAGTCGGTTGTTACCCAATTTTGGTTGTTCGATTTTTCGCTACCCATTTTTTTGGGTATCGGATGATCTGGGTGGGTATGCCGGCCGGGCGCCCCTACCCATCCAGCGGCCGCCGGATGGGTATATTCCGGGTGCCGGCTGGGTTCCCCTACCCATCCAGCGCCGGATGGGTATGCTGGATGGGTATTTGAGCGCCCCCCCACCTCAGGGCTGCCGCCGGATGGGTGTCTGTCGGGTGCTGGCCGGGTACCCCTGCTCATCCAGCGGCCGTCGGATGGGCATGCGCCGGGCGCGGCTGGGTACGCCTACCCATCCAGCGCCGGATGGGTATGCCGCCGGATGGGTATCTGAGTGCCCCCCCCCTCTCAGGGCTGCCTCCGGATGGGTATCTGCCGGGTGCTAGCTGGGTGCCCCTACCCATCCAGCGGCCGCCAGATGGGTATATCTGCCGGGCGCGGCTGGGTAACCCTACCCACCCGGCGCCGGATTGGTATGCCGCCGGATGGGTATCTGAGCGCCCCCCACGATCAAGGGCTGCCGCCGGATGCGGATCGATCTGCTGGGTGCCGGCTTGGTACCCAGCGGCCGCCGGATGGGTATCTGCCGGGTGCCGGCTGGGTACTCCTACCCATCCAGCGCCGGATGGGTATGCCGCCAGATGGCTATCTGAGCGCCCGCCTTCGGGGCTGCCGCCGGATGGGTACCTGCCGGGTGCCGGCTGGGTACCCCTGCCAATCCAGCGGCCGCCGGATGGGTATCTGCCAGGTGCCGGCTGGGTACCCCTACCCATCCAGCGCCGACCAGATTGTCGACGATGGTTCTAGTCCATTCGCCCCACCTCCCACCCCCGTTCCAGGAGAAGGAACAGAAGAAGGACGAATATTAGCGGAAGAAGGACTTCAAGCGGCGCTTGGAGCTGAAGGAGGAGGGGCGCTTGCGGGGCTCCCAGCCGAAGTGTTGGTGGGGGGCGACGAGGATGATGGGGGAGGAGAGGGCGAGGATGACGCGGAGGAGGGGGTGGGAAAGTGGGGCGGCAGGGGTGGGGGGAACAGGAGGAAGCGGAGGACATCATGGAACCGGAGGGGGGGGGAGAGGTGGGGCGGGGGTGGGGGGGGGTGCGGAGGAGGGGGGCACGGGGGAGGAGGACAGGATAGGACACTTCGAGCGGAGTAGACATCGCAAGCCAGCATGGGCGTGCCGCGGGATAATGCCCGAGCCTTCCCGCCACAACCTGGACCCGAGGGGTCCGGGTTGTTGGCCGGAAGGGAGGGGGCGAGATCCACGGGCATATCCGCGCCGACTTGTGGCGTCTACTAAAATGCTTTCCTCTGCGGCTCCTCGCGCGCCCTCGGCAGGTGGAGGAGGAGGAGAAGGAGGAGGGGAAGGACGAGGAGGAGGACGGGGAGGAGGACGAGGAGAAGGAGGAGGAGGGGGGGGGGAAGGAGGAGGGGGGGGGAGGTCGACGAGAAGGGCACGGGCGCATGGAGGAGGATCAGGAGGAAGAGGAGTAGCAGGAGACGAGGGGAGGAGGAGCAGGAGGAGGAGGTGGAGGAGGAGAAGGATAAGGTTGACCCGGCGTGTCAGTTCTGGTCAGGGCACCGCGCGCGTGGCGCGCTTCGCTCTGCCCCGTCTGTGTTTCGCGCCTCCGTCTTATATTCGCCGTTGTTTCCGCCGCCGCCTTCCCAGTGCCCCTCGTTCTTTCTCAGTGGGTTCTGCCGTTCCCCTGGGTTTCCGCGGGGGGTCGTTTCGGCCCGTGTCCCGGCCGCTGTGTCTTCATCGTTTCCTTGTCTGGCTCTCCTCTCCTTGCTTGGCTCCTCTGCTTGCGTTGGCCTGTTCCTGCTTTTGCCCCCCTAGTCCCCCCCCTGTGTCTTGTCCTTGCTTGGTGGTGTGCGTGTCTGTCGGCCCTCTGGTATTTTTTGTTTTTCTTTGCGAGTGTTCCTTGGTGTCGTCGTCGTTCTTTTCGCTTTCTCTTTCCTCCCTTTTTGTCTTTCTGCGTGCTCCTTGACTCCTTCTAGTTGGTTCCTTCGTTGTTCTGCTTGTCGGCCTGCCTGCGTTGGCTCTGCGTGGGTTGCATGCGCGCGCGCGGCAAGTTAGATGGCATGGCTGGGCTAGCCGAAGAGCTGGCCGGTCGGGCTTCGACGGGGCGAACGCTTGCGATATCCTTATGCTTCTATTTGCTGGCCCGTTTCAGTTTTCTGCCCCCTCGGCGGGGGGGGGGGGGGCGGGGGGAGAAGGAGGAAGGCGCGGTGGAGGCAGGGGGTGGCGGACGCAGGAGGAGAAACGTGGGGGCGACAGGGGATATTTTTACTTGTGTATATCAAGAGTATCTCGGTTGCGTTGCCGCTTTCGCGAGATGTCGTGTTGGGCGAGGTTCCAGCGTCGCAGCGTCTGAAGACTTCCACTGTCAGATTGTTTCCCGGGTGCTCCGCTCGGTGGGCACGCCTGGCAAACATGTTTCGAAAGGGGGGCCGGCGGGGGTGCGCGTGGAGCGGGGGTCGTCGCGCGTGTAGGGAAATGCGCGCCGATTGGGTGGACAGTGGGCGGATGTGACCTGAGATGCTCTTGGCAGGTTCTGGCGCTGTTCTGGACTAGTGGGCGTGGGGGCCATCGTTTACGCGGGGCTTCAAGGCCGGCTTCGCTGGGGGTGATCAGCGCGACTCTGATCGGCATTGCCGGCGGTCTTGCCGTTGCGCACTGCCCTCTCTTTTTGCCCCCCCCCCTCCCCCATCTCTTCATTCGTTTTTCCCTTTGCTGGCTTCGCTACTGCCCTGCCAATTCCCTCACTTCCTCTCGCGCTTTCGGTTGCGTCCTCATTGCGTTTGGTGCCCCTCTTCGGGGTCGAGCACACCGAGTAAATATGCTTCTCTCCGCCTCTTCTTGCACTTGCCTCTCTCACTGCCTGCTCCGCCACTCCTTGATTCTGCGGATTTGGACCGCAGCTGTTTGCTACTCCAGGAGAAAGAGGAGCACGCCAGCCTTCGGCCGCCGCGCGTCGTCGGTCGTCCGCCGGCCGGCCCCCTCCCTTACTATTTTTGAGTATTATTGCTTAACGGTTACTTGCTGTTTCATTGATTTGTCTTCCCGTATCCTCTACTACTGAGCAGGGTGAACACGAGACCTCGATTCCTGTGTCATCTTACACCGATTGTCAGAGGAAAGACTCTTTGCGCTCCCCCATGGGTGAGGCTGCGAGCTCTTCCTTTGGAGGTGCGATGGCCGAGGTGCGCGTCGGCCGCTCTCTGGCCGCGTGGAGACGTCGACGGCGCATTGATGCGCATGCGTCTGCGGTGGGCAAAAACGGGGGAGGGGGGGGAATCGTGCTGAGGCTGCCGCGGGACGTGATCCAGAACGCGTCTCTGCTGGGCGGGCGGAAGGCCGCGAGGAAGGCGCTGAAGGCCGCCCTCAAGGAGTCGGAGACGAAGCGCGCGGCGGGAGCGGCGTCGCAC
>CAUYUJ010016117.1:115000-135000 GCA_963575745.1 Prorocentrum cordatum
TGTGCGGACGTTACGCTTGCATCTGGACTGTGCGTTGGCTGTGGCAGTCGGTGGCGTGTTGGCGTGAGCGCGCGCGCGTGTGCGGCTCGTGGGCGCTGGCGTCTGGCCGGTGCTTTGCACGGCGTGTGTGTGTGTGTGTGTGTGTGTTCGCGTGCGTGCGTATGTGTGTGGGTGTGTTTGCGTCTGTGCCTGTGTGTGTGCGTGTGTTTATGTGTGTGTGTGTTTGTGTGCTGGGTGCGTGCGTGTGTTGCTGAGAGGGTTGTAGGCGTGTGCGCGTGTGCGCGTATGTGTGTGCGTGCGTGTGTGCGTGCGTGGCCGTAGGTTTGTGGTCAGTGATGTAGGGCGCATTTCGAGTGTGCCTTTCTGTGTGTATATGTGTGTCTATCAGTCACTGTGCGTGCGTCCGCGTGCACCTGTGTTTTCGTGTATTGGGGCTGGGTGGGGGGCGGCTTGTGTGTTTTTGCGTGCGTGCGTCGGTGTGCATGTGTGCATCCCCGCGTGTGTGGGAGTTTGTGTGTGTGTGAGGGGGTGAGGGTGTGGTCGGCGTGTGTGCGTGTGTGTCTGTGCGCGCGTGCGCGGCCGGTTGCGTGCGATTGCCGTTGTAGCCTGCATCTGGAGTGTGGTTGCGCGCGTTTGTCCGTCCGTCTGCGCGCGCGCCTGTGCGCGCGCATTGGGGGGGGGGGGGCATTTCATTTTGCATCTTGACTGTGCGCGCGCGTGCGCGGCAGCTTGTTTGCGCGTTCGCGCGCGCGTTTTTTGCGTGCTGGCTCGCGCGAGGGCTGCTGCAAAGGTTTTCTTTCGGGCTGTGATTGAGTGTCTGTGTGCGGGTGTGCGTGCGCGTGCGCGTGCGTGTGCGTGTGTGTTTTTTGTTCGTGTGTGTGTGTTCGTGTGTGTGCGTGTGTGTGGGCGTGGTTGTGGGTGTGTGCGTGCGCGTGTGTGCGTGTGCGTGGCCGGTGTGTGCGCGCGTGTGTTCGTGTGCTTTGTGTGCGCGCGTGGTTGTTTGCAACTGGCTCTTTCGGTGTGTTTGTGCGTTTGTGTGTGTGTGTGCGTGCGTCTCTCCGTGGCTCTGTGTGTGTATGGGTGTGTGTGTGTTTGTGTGTGTTTGTGTGTATGCGTGTGTGTGTATGTGTGCGGGCGTGGGTCTCTCCATGTCTGTGCGCGTGCGTGTGTGTGTGTGTCTGTGTGTGTGTGCGTGGTGTGTGTGTGTGTGTGTGAGTGTGTGTGTTTGCGTTTGCGCGTGTGCTTGTGCGTGTGTGTCTGTCTACGTGTGTGTGTGTGTGTGTGCGCCTGCGCGCCTGCGCGCGCGGCGTGCGATATGTGCGGACGTTACGCTTGCATCTTGAATGTGCGTTGGGTGTGGCAGTCGGTGGCGTGTTGGCGCGGGCGTGCGCGCGTGTTCGGCTCGTTGGCGCTGGCGTCTTGTCTGTGCTTCGCGCGGTTCCTGTGCGTGCGTGTGCGTGTGTGTGTGTGTGTGTGCGTGTTTGTTCTTGTTTGTGTGTGTTTGTGTGTGTGCGTGTGTGTGGGCGTGGTTGTGTGTGTGCGTGCGTTTGTGTGTGTGTGGCTGGTGTGTGTGCGCGTGCGTTCGTGTGCTTTGTGTGCGCGCGTGGTTGTTTGCGACTGGCTCTGTCTGTGTGTTTGTGCGTTTGTGTGTGTGCGTGTGTGTGCGGGCGTCTCTCCGTGGCTGATTGCGTGGGTGTGTGTGTATGGGTGTGTATGCGTGTTTGTGTGTGTGTGCGTGCGTGCGTGTGTGTGTGTGCGTGTGTGTGTTGGTGTTGGGGTGCGTGTGTCTCTCCGTGTCTGTGCGTGTGTGTCTGTGTGCGTGTGTGTGCGTTGTGTGTGTGTGTGTGTGTGAGTGTGTGTGTGTGTGTGCGTGTGCGCGTGTGCGTGTGTGTGTGTGTCTGTCTACGCTTGTGTGTGTGTGTGACTCTTGTGTGCGTGCGTGAGTGTGTGTGTGTGCGTGTGCGTGCGCGTTCGTGCCTGCGCGCGCGGCGTGCGATATGTGCGGACGTTGCGCTTGCATTATGAATGTGCGTTGGGTGTGGCAGTCGGTGGCGGCTCGCGCGAGGGCTTGTGCGAATGTTTTTTTTTGTTCGGGGAGAGATTGGGTGTTTGTTTGCGGGTGTGCGTGCGTGTGCGTGTGTCTGTGTGTGCGCGCGTGTGCGCGTGGGTTTTTGTTTGTGTGTGTGCGTTTGTGTGTGTGTGCGTGTGTGTGTGGGGGCGCGGTTGCGGGTGCGTGCGTGCGTGTGTGTGTGTGCGTGGCCGGTGCGTGTGTGTGCGTGTGTGTTCGTGTGTTTTGTGTGCGCGCGTGGTTGTTTGTAACTGGCTGTGTCGGTGTGTTTGTGCGTGTGTGTGTGTGTGCATGCGTTTCTCCGTGGCTGTGTGTGTGCGTGTGTGCGTGTGTGTGTGTGGGGGCGTGTGTCTCTCCGTGTCTGCGCGTGTGTGTCTGTGCGTGTGTTTGTGGTGTGTGTGTGTGAGTTTGTGTGTGCGTGTGCGCGTGTGCGTGTGTGTGTGTCTGTCTACGTGTGTGTGTGTGTGTTTGTGCGTGCGCGTGCGTGCATGCGCGCGCGGCGTGCGATGTGTGCGGACGTTACGTTTGCATCTTGAATGTGCTGGTCTGGTGTGGCAGTCGGTGGCGTGTTGGTCTGAGCGTGCGCGCGTGTTCGGCTCGTGGGCGCTTGCGTCTGGCCGGTGCTTTACACGGTGTGTGTGTGTGTGCGTTCGCGTGCGTGCGTCTGTGTGCGGGTGTGTTTGCGTCTGTGCGTGTGTGTGTGTGTGCGTGTGTTTATGTGTGTGTGTGTTTGTGTGCTGGGGGCGTGCGTGTGTTGCTAAGAGGGTTTTAGGTGTGTGCGTGTGGCTGCGTGTGTGTGTGTGCGTGTGTGCGTGCGTGGCCGTAGGTTTGTGGTCAGTGATGTAGGGCGCATTTCGAGTGTGCCTTCCTGTGTGTATGGGTGTGTCCCTCAGTCACTGTGCGTGCGTCCGCGTGAACCTGTGTTTTCGTGTATTGGGGTCGGGTGGGGGGCGGCTTTTGCGTTTGTGCGTGTGTGCGTCCGTGCGCATGTGTGCGTCTCCGCGTGTGTGGGAGTTTGTGTGTGTGTGAGAGAGTGAGAGGGTGTGGTCGGCGTGTGTGTGTGTATGTGTGTGTGTGTGTCTGTGCGTGCCTGCGTGGCCGGTTGCGTGTGATTACCGTTGCAGCTTGCATCTGGGGTGATTTTTGTGCGTGTTTGTCTGTCCGTCTGCGCGCGCGCCTGTGCGTGTGCATGGGGCGGGGGGGGGAGGGGCATTTCATTTTGCATCTTGAATGTGCGCGCGCGTGTGCGGCAGCTTATTTGCGCGTTCGCGCGCGCGTGTTTTGTGTGCTCGCTCGCGCGAGGGCTTGTGCAAATGTTTTCGTTCGGGCTGTGATTGGGTGTCTGTGTGCGGCTTTGCGTGCGTGTGCGTGTGTGTGTGTGTGTCTGTGTGTGTGTGTTTTCTGTCTGTGTGTGTGTGTGTGTGTTCGTGTGTGCGCGTGTGTGTGGGCGTGGTTGTGGGTGCGTGCGTGCGTGCGTGTGTGTGTGCGTGCGTTGCCGGCGTGTGTGTGTGTGCGTGTGTTCGTGTGCTTTGTGTGCGCGCGTGGTTGTTTCCGACTCGTTCCGTCGGTGTGTTTGTGCGTTTGTGTGTGTGTATGTGTGTGTGCGTGTGTGTGTGCGTGCGTACGGCTGTCCGTGGCTGTGTGTGTATGGGTGTGTGTGCGTGTGTGTGTGCGTGTGTGTGTGGGCGTGTGTCTCTCCGTGTCTGTGCGTGTGTGTGTGTGTGTGTCTGTGTGTGCGTGTGCGTGGTGTGTGTGTGTGCGTGCGTCAGTGTGTGTGTGTGCGTGTGCGCGTGTGCGTGTGTGTGTGTGTGTCTGTCTACGTGTGTGTGTGTGTATGTGTGTGCGTGTGTGAATGTGTATGTGCGCGTGCGTGCCTGCGCGCGTGGCGTGCGATATGTGCGGACGTTACGCGTGTGTGGTTGTGTGTGTGCTTGTGTGTGTGTGTGTCTGGGTGCGTGTGCGTGTGGGTGTGTGAGTGGGTGCGTATGCGTGTGCGTGTGTGTGTGTGTGTGTCTATTTGCGTTTGTGCGTGTGTGTGTGTGCGTGTTTGTGTGAGTGCGTGTGTGTGCTGAGTGCGTGCGTGTGTTGTTGAGAGTGTTTTAGGTTTGTGTGTGTGTGCGTGTGTGTGCGTCTGTGTGTGCGTGGGCGCGATGGTTGAGCGGCCGGCGCGCGCGCGTCGGCCGGCCGCGTCGGGTGACTTGTTTCGACGGCTCGTTGCTGCGCACGCGCTGAGGAGGGAAACGTGTGTGCGTGCGCGCGTGAATGCGCGTGCGTGCCTGGATGTGTGGTGCGCTGTGTGTGCGGACGCTGCGCTTGCATTTTGACTGTGAACTGCGTGTGGCAGTCAGTGGCGTGTCTGTTTGAGCGTGCGCGGGTGTTGGGCGTGTGGGCGCGGCGTTTGCCTGGCGTTTTACGCGGTGTGTGTGTGTGTGGGTGTGCGTGTGTGCGTGTGTCTGTTTGTGTGTGTGTGCGTGTGCGTGTGCGCGTGCGTGCGTGAGTGCCTGCGTTTGTGTTCGTGTGTGCGTGTGTGTGTGTCTGTGTTCGTGCATTGTCGGAGTTTCTCGGGGCTGACACGGCCGCGTTCTCAGGTTCCCAGGAGGGGGGGGAGGAGGATCCGTGTGCACGTGCGCATTTCCGCGGGTGTGGGAGCTTGTGTGTGCGCGTGAGAGAGTGAGAGGGTGTGGTCGGCGTGTGTGTGCGTGTGTGTGTCTGTACGTGCGTGCGTGGCCGGTTGCGTGCGATTACCGTTGTAGCTTGCATCAGGAGTGTGCGTTGTGCGCGGTTGTCTGTCCGTCTGCGCGCGCGCCTGCGCGTGTGCGTGGGGCGGGGGGGGAGGGGCATTTCATTTTGCATCTTGAATGTGCGCGCGCGTGTGCGGCAGCTTGTTTGCGCGTTCGCGCGTGCGTGTTTTGCGTGCTCGCTCGCGCGGGAGGTTGTGCAAATGTTTTCGTTCGGGCTGTGATTGGGTGTCTGTGTGCGGCTTTGCGTGCGTGTGCGTGTGTGTGTGCGTGTGTGTTTTTGTTTGTGTGTGTGTGTTCGTGTGTGCGTGTGTGTGGGCGCGGTTGTGGGTTTGTGCGTGCGTGTGTGTCTGTGTGCGTGCGTGGCCGGTGTGTGTGTGTGTGTGTTCGTGCGTTTTGTCTGCGCGCGTGGTTGTTTGTACCTGGCTGTGTTGGTTTGTTTGTGCGTTTGTGCGTGTGTGTGTGTGGGCTTGTGTCTCTCCTTGTGTGTGTGTGTTTGTGTGTGTGCGTGCGTGCTTTTGTGTGTGTGTGTGGGGGGCGTCTGTTTCTCGGTGTCTGTGCGCATGTGTGGCTGGGTGTGTGTGTGTGCGTGGTGTGTGTGTGCGTGTGTGCGTGTGTGTGTGTCTGTCTACGTGTGTGTGTGTGTGTGTGTGTCTGCGCGTGCGTGCATGCGCGCGCGGCGTGCGATATGTGCGGACGTTACGCTTGCATCTTGAATGTGCGTTGGGTGTGGCAGTCGGTGGCGTGTTGGCGTGAGCGTGCGCGCGTGTGCGGCTCGTGAGCGCTGGCGTCTGGCCGGTGCTTTGCACGGCGTGTGTGTGTGTGTGTGTGTTCGCGTGCGTGCGTATGTGTGTGGGTGTGTTTGCGTCTGTGCGTGTGTGTGTGTGTGTGCGTGTGCGTGTGTTTATGTGTGTGTGTTTGTGTGCTGGGTGCGTGCGTGTGTTGCTGAGAGGGTTGTAGGCGTGTGCGTGTGTGCGCGTATGTGTGTGCGTGTGTGTGCGTGTGTGCTTGCGTGGCCGTAGGTTTGTGGTCACTGATGTAGGTCGCATTTCGAGTGCCTTTCTGTGTGTATATGTGTGTCTCTCAGTCACTGTGCGTGCGTCCGCGTGCACGTGTGCTTTCGTGTATTGGGGTGGGGTGGGGGGCGGCTTGTGCGTTTTTACGTGTGTGCGTCCGTGTGCATGTGTGCATCCCCGCGTGTGTGGGAGTTTGTGTGTGTGTGAGAGAGTGAGAGGGTGTGGTCGGCGTGTGTGTGTGTCTGTGCGTGCGTGCGTAGCCGGTTGCGTGTGCTTACCGTTGTAGCCTGCATTTGAAGTGTGTGTTGTGCGCGTTTGTCCGTCCGTCAGTGCGCGCGCCTGTGCGTGCGCATTGGGGGGGGCATTTCATTTTGCATCTTGAATGTGCGCGCGCGCGTGCGGCAGCTTGTTTGCGCGTTCGCGCGCGCGTCTTTGGCGTGCTCGCTCGCGCGAGGGCTTCTGCAAATGTTTTCGTTCCGGCTGTGATTGAGTGTCTGTGTGCGGGTGTGTGTGCGTGTGCGTGTGTGTGTGTGCGTGTGCGTGTGCGTGTGTGTGTGTGTGTGTGTGTGCGTGTGCGTTTTTGTTTGTGTGTGTGTGTTTGTGTGTGGGTGCGTTTGCGTGGGCGTGGTTGTGGGTGTGTGCGTGCGGCGTGGCTGGTGCGTGTGTGTGCGTGTGTGTCTGTGTGCACGCGTGGTTGTTTGCAACTGGCTCTGTCGGTGTGTTTGTGCGTTTGTGTGTGTGTGTGCGTGCGTCTCTCCGTGGCTGTGTGCGTATGGGTGTGTATGGGTGTGTGTGTGTGTGTTTGTGTGTGTGCGCGTGTGTGTGTGAGTGTGTGTGTTTGTGTGTGTGCGTGTGTGTGTGCGTGTGGGTTTTTGTTTGTGTGTGTGATTGTGTGTGTGCGCGTGTGTGTGTGGGCGCGGTTGTGGGTGCGTGCGTGCGTGTGTGTGTGCGTGGCCGTTGTGTGTGTGTTCGTGTGTTTTGTGTGCGCGCGTGGTTGTTTGTAACTGGCTGTGTCGGTGTGTTTGTGCGTGTGTGTGTGTGCATGCGTTTCTCCGTGGCTGTGTGTGTGCGTGTGTGTGTGTGTGTGTGGGGGGGGCGTGTGTCTCTCCGTGTCTGCGCGTGTGTGTCTGTGTGTGTGCGTGGTGTGTGTGTGTGTGAGTGTGTGTGCGCGTGTGCGCGTGTGCGTGTGTGTGTGTGTCTGTCTACGTGTGTGTGTGTGTGTGTGTGTGCGCGTGCGTGCTTGCGCGCGCGGCGTGCGATGTGTGCGGACGTTACGTTTGCATCTTGAATGTGCGTCTGGTGTGGCAGTCGGTGGCGTGTTGGTCTGAGCGTGCGCGCGTGTTCGGCTCGTGGGCGCTGGCGTCTGGCCGGTGCTTTACACGGTGTGTGTGTGTGTGTTCGCGTGCGTGCGTATGTGTGCGGGTGTGTTTGCGTCTGTGCGTGTGTGTGTGCGTGCGTTTATGTGTGCGTGTGTGTTTGTGCGCTGGGTGCGTGCGTGTGTTGCTGAGAGGGTTTTGGGTGTGTGCGTGTGGCTGCGTGTGTGTGTGTGCGTGTGTGCGTGCGTGGCCGTAGGTTTGTGGTCAGTGATGTAGGGTGCATTTCGAGTGTGCCTTCCTGTGTGTATGGGTGTGTCTCTCAGTCGCTGTGCGTGCGTCCGCGTGAACCTGTGTTTTCGTGTATTGGGGTGGGGTGGGGGGCGGCTTTTGCGTTTGTGCGTGCGTGCGTCCGTGTGCATGTGTGCGTCTCCGCGTGTGTGGGAGTTTGTGTGTGTGTGAGAGAGTGAGAGGGCGTGGTCGGCGTGTGTGTGTGTGTATGTGTGTGTGTCTGTGCGTGCCTGCGTGGCCGGTTGCGTGTGATTACCGTTGTAGCTTGCATCTGGAGTGTGTCTTGTGCGTGTTTGTCTGTCCGTCTGCGCGCGTGCCTGTGCGCGCGCATGGGGGGGCATTTCCTTTTGCATTTTGAATGTGCGCGCGCGTGTGCGGCAGCTTGTTTGCGCGTTCGCGCGTGCGTCTTTTGCGTGCTCGCTCGCGCGAGGGCTCGTGCAAATGTTTTCGTTCGGGCTGTGATTGGGTGTCTGCGTGCGGGTGTGCGTGCGTGTGCGTGTGTGTGTGTGTGTGTGTCTGCGTGTGTGTTTTTTTGTTTGTGTGTGTGTGTTCGTGTGTGTGCGTGTGTGTGGGCGTGGTTGTGGGTGCGTGCGTGCGTGTGCGTGTGTGTGCGTGTCCGGTGTGCGCGTGTGTTCGTGTGTATTGTGTGCGCGCGTGGTTGTTTCCAACTCGCTCTGTCGGTGTGTTTGTGCGTTTGTGTGTGTGTTTACGTGTGTGTGTGCGTGTGTGTGTGTGTGTGTGTGCGTACGTCTGTCCGTGGCTGCGTGTGTATGGGTGTGTGTGTGTGTGCGTGTGTGTGTGTGTGGGCGTGTGTCTCTCCGTGTCTGTGCGTGTGTGCGTGTGTCTGTGTGTGCGTGGTGCGTGTGTCAGTGTGTGTGTGCGTGTGCGCGTGTGCGTGTGTATGCGTGTGTCTGTCTACGTGTGTGTGCATGCGTGTGTGTGAATGTGTGTGTGCGCGTGCGTGCCTGCGCGCGTGGCGTGCGATATGCGCGGACGTTGCGCTTGCATCTTGAATGTGCGTTGGGTTGGGCAGTCGGTGGCGTGTTGGCGTGAGCGTGCGCGCGTGTGCAGCTCGTGGGCGCTGGCGTCTGGTTGGTGGTTTACACGGTGTGTGTGTGTGTTCGCGTGTGTGTGTGTGCGCGTGTGTGTGTGTGCGTGTGTGTATGCGTGTGTGCGTGTGTGGTTGTGTGTGTGTGCTTGTGTGTGTGTCTGGGTGCGTGTGTGTGTGGGTGTGTGAGTGGGTGCGTATGCGTGTGTGTGTGTGTGTCTGTTTGCGCGTGTGCGTGTGTGTGTGTGTGCGTGTTTGCGTGAGTGTGTGTGTGTGTGCTCAGTGCGTGCGTTTGTTGTTGAGAGTGTTTTAGGTTTGTGTGTGTGTGTGCGTGTGTGTGTGCGTGTGTGTGCGTGTGTGGGCGCGATGGTTGAGCGGCCGGCGCGCGCGCGTCGGCCGGCCGCGTCGGGTGACTTGTTTCGACGGCTCGTTGCTGCGCACGCGCTGAGGAGGGAAACGTGCGCGTGTGCGCGCGTGTATGTGCGTGCGTTCCTGGATGCGTGGTGCGCTGTGTGCGCGGACTTTGCGCTTGCATTTTGACTGTGAACTGCGTGTGGCAGTCAGTGGCGTGTCTGTTTGAGCGTGCGCGGATGTTGGGCGTGTGGGCGCTGGCGTTTGCCTGGCGTTCTACGCGGTGTGTGTGTGTGTGGGTGTGCGTGTGTGCGTGTGTCTGTTTGTGTGTGTGTGTGCGTGTGCGTGTGCGTGTGCGTGCGTGCGTGCCTGCGTGTGTGTTCGCGTGTGTGTGTGTGTGTCTGTGTTTGTGCATTGTCGGAGTTTCTCGGAGCTGACACGGCCGCATTCTCAGGTTCCCAGGAGGGGGGGGATGAGGATCCGTGTGCACGTGCGCATTCCCGCGGGTGTGGGAGCTTGTGTGTGCGTGTGAGAGAGTGAGAGGGTATGGTCGGCGTGTGTGTGTGTGTGCGTGTGTCTGTGCGTGCGTGCGTGGCCGGTTGCGTGTGATTACCGTTGTAGCTTGCATCAGGAGTGTGCGTTGTGCGTGGTTGTCTGTCTGTCTATGTGCGCGCCTGTGCGTGTGCATGGGGTGGGGGGGGAGGGGCATTTCATTTTGCATCTTGAATGTGCGCGCGCGTGTGCGGCAGCTTGTTTGCGCGTTCGCGCGCGCGCGTTTTGTGTGCTCGCTCGCGCGGGAGGTTGTGCAAATGTTTTCGTTCGGGCTGTGATTGGGTGTCTGTGTGCGGGTGTGCGTGCGGTGTGTGCGTGTGCGTGTGTGCGTGTGTGTTTTTGTTTGTGTGTGTGTTCGTGTGTGCGTGTGTGTGGGCGCGGTTGTGGGTTTGTGCGTGCGTGTGTGTCTGTGTGTGTGGCCGGTGTGTGTGTGCGTGTGTTCGCGTGTTTTGTCTGTGCGCGCCGTTGTTTGTACCTGGCTGTGTTGGTTTGTTTGTGCGTTTGTGTGTGTGTGGGCGTGTGTCTCTCCGTGTGCGTGCGTGCGTGTGTTTGTGTGTGTGTGCGTGCGTGTGTGTGTGTGCGTGGGGGGGGGCGTCTGTCTCTCGGTGTCTGTGCGTACGTGTGGCTCGGTGTGTGTGTGTGCGTGGTGTGTGTGTGTGTGTGTGCGTGTATGCGTGTGCGTGTGTGTGTGTGTCTGTCTACGTGTGTGTGGGTGTGTCTGCGCGTGCGTGCGCGCGCGCGCGGCGTGCGATATGTGCGGACGTTACGCTTGCGTCGTGAATGTGCGTTGGGTGTGGCAGTCGGTGGCGTGTTGGCGTGGGCGTGCGCGCGTGTTCGGCTCGTGGGCGCTGGCGTCTGGCTTGTGCTTTACACGGTGCCTGTGCGTGTGCGTGTGCGTGTGTGCGTGTGTGAGTGTGTGCTTTTGTTTGTGTGTGTGTTTGTGTGGGCGTGGTTGTGGGTGTGTGCGTGTGCGCGCGCGTGGCTGGTGTATCTGTGTGCGTGTGTTCTTGTGCTTTGTGTGCGCGCGTGGTTGTTTGCAACTGGCTCTGTCGGTGTACTTGTGCGTTTTTTTTTTGTGCGTGTGTGTGTGTGTGCGGGCGTCTCTCCGTGGCTGTGTGCGTGGGTGTGTGTATGTGTGTGTGTGTCAGTGTGTGTGTGTGCGTTTGTGTGTGAGTGTGTGTGTGTGTGCGTGTGCGTGTGTGCGTGGGTGGGGGGCGCGTGTCTCCCTGTGTCTGTGCGTGTGCGTGTGTGTGCGTGTGTGTGTGCGTGGTGCGTGTGTGTGTGAGAGTGTGTGTGTATGTGTGTGTGCGTGTGCGCCTGTGCGCGTGTGTTTGTGTTTTGTTCACGCGTGTGTGTGTGTGTGAATGTTTGTGTGCGTGTGTGTGCGCGTTTGTGCCTGCGCGCGCGGCGTGCGATATGTGCGGACGTTACGCTTGCATCTTGAATGTGCGTTGGGCGTGGCAGTCGGTGCGGCTTGCGCGAGGGCTTGTGCAAATGTTTTCGTTCGGGCTGTGATTGGGTGTCTGTGTGCGGGTGTGCGTGCGTGTGCGTGTGTGTGTGTGTGTGTGCGTGTGTGTTTTTGTTTGTGTGTGTGTTTGTGCGTGCGTGTGTGTGGGCGCGGATTTGGGTGTGTGCGTGCGTGTGCGTGTGTGTCTGTGTGTGTGGCCGGTGTGCGTGTGTGTTCGTGTGTTTTGTGTGCGCGCGTGGTTGTTTGCAACTGGCTGTGTCGGTGCGTGTGTGTGCGTGGTGTGTGTGTGTTTGTTTGTTTGTGTGTGTGTGCGTGCGTCCCTTCGTGGCTGTGTGGGTGTGTGTGCGTGTGCGTGTGCGTGCGTGTGTGTGGTGTGTGTGGGGGGGGGGGCGTGTGTCTCTCCGTGTTTGTGCGTCTGTGTGTATGTGTGTGTGTGTGCGTGCGTGGACTGTGTGTGTGTGTGTGCGTGTGCGCGTGTGCGTGTGTGTGTGTGTCTGTCTACGTGTGTGTGTGCGTGTGCGTGTGTGTGGGTGTGTGTGTGTCTGTGTGAGTGTGTGTGTGTGGGTGTGTGTGTTTGCGTTTGCTCGTGTGCGTGTGCGTGTGTGTCTGTCTACGTGTGTGTGTGTATGTGCGCGCGCGCGGCGTGCGATATGTGCGGACGTTACGCTTGCATCTTGAATGTGCGTTGGGTGTGGCAGTCGGTGGCGTGTTGGCGTGGGCGTGCGCGCGTGTTCGGCTCGTGGGCGCTGGCGTCTGGCCTGTGCCTGTGCGTGTGCGTGTGCGTGTGTGTGTGTGTGCGTGTGTGTTTTTGTTTGTGTATGTGCGTGTTTGTGTGTGTGTGCGTGTGTGTGTGGGCGTGGTCGTGGGTGTGTGCGTGTGTGTGTATGTGTGTGTGTGGCCGGTGTGTGTGTGCGCGTGTGTTCGTGTGCTTTGTGTGCGCGCGTGGTTGTTTGCAACTGGCTCTGTCGGTGTGTTTGTGCGTTTGTGTGTGTGTGCGGGCGTCTCTCCGTGGCTGTGTGTGGGTGTGTGTGTATGTGTGTGTGTGTGTGTCAGTGTGGGTGTGTGTGAGTGTGTGTGAGTGTGTGTGTGCGTACGTGTGCGTGTGTTTGTGCGTGGGTGGGGGGGGCGTGTGTCTCCCCGTGTCTGTGCGTGTGCGTGTGCGTGTGTGTGCGTGTGTGTGCGTGGTGCGTGCGTGTGTGAGTGTGTGTGTGTGTGTGTGCGCGTGTTTGTGTGTCTGTCTACGCGTGTGTGTGTGTGTGAATGTGTGTATGTGCGTGTGTGCGCGTTTGTCCCTGCGCGCGCGGCGTGGGATATGCGCGGACGTTACGCTTGCATCTTGATTGTGCGTTGGGTGTGGCAGTCGGTGCGGCTTGCGCGAGGGCTTTTGCAAATGTTTTCGTTCGGGCTGTGACTAGGTGTCTGTGTGCGGGTGTGCGTGCGTCTGCGTGTGTGTGTGTGTGCGTGTGTGTTTTTGTTTGTGTGTGTTTGTGTGTGCGTGTGTGTGGGCGCGGTTGTGGGTGTGTGCGTGCGTGTGTGTGTGTGGCCGGTGCGTGTGTGTGTGTGTGTTCGTGTGTTTTGTGTGCGCGCGTGGTTGTATGCCACTGGCTGTGTCGGTGTGTTTGTGCGTTTGTGTGTATGTTTGTTTGTGTGTGTGTGTGCGTGGTGTGTGTGTGTGTGTGCGTGTGTGTGTGTGTGTTTGTGTGTGTGTGTCTGTCTACGTGCGTGTGTGTGCGCATGTCTGCGCGTGCGTGCCTGCGCGCGCGGCGTGCGAGATGTGCGGACGTTACGCTTGCATCTTGAATGCGCGTTGGGTGTTGCAGTCGGTGGCGTGTTGGCGTGAGCGCGCGCGCGTGTTCGGCTCGTGGGCGCTGGCGTCTGGCCGGTGCTGTGCACGGTGTGTGTGTGTGTGTGTGTGTTTGTGTTCGCGTGCGTGCGTATGTGTGTGGGTGCGTTTGCGTCTGCGCGTGTGTGTGTGTGCGTGTGTTTATGTGTGTGTGTGTGTGTTTGTGTGCTGGGTGCGTGCGTGTGTTGCTGAGAGGGTTGTAGGCGTGTGCATGTGTGCGCGTATGTGCGTGTGCGTGTGTGCTCGCGTGGCCGTAGGTTTGTGGTCACTGATGTAGGTCGCATTTCGAGTGTGCCTTTCTGTGTGTATATGTGTGTCTCTCAGTCACTGTGCGTGCGTCCGCGTGCACCTGTGTTTTCGTGTATTGGGGTGGGGTGGGGGGCGGCTTGTGTGTTTTTACGTGTGCGTCCGTGTGCATGTGTGCATCCCTGCGTGTGTGGGAGTTTGTGTGTGTGTGTGAGAGAGTGGGAGGGCGTGGTCGGCGTGTGCGTGTGTGTGTCTGTGCGTGCGTGCGTGGCCGGTTGCGTGTGATTACCGTTGTACTCTGCATCTGGAGTGTGTGTTGTGCGCCTTTGTCCGTCCGTCAGCGCGCGTGCCTGTGCGTGCGCATTGGGGGGGGGGGCATTTCATTTTGCATCTTGAATGTGCGCGCGTGTACGGCAGCTTGTTTGCGCGTTTTCGCGTGCGTCTTTTGCGTGCTCGCTCGCGCGAGGGCTTCTGCAAATGTTTTGGTTCGGGCTGTGATTGAGTGACTGTGTGCGGGTGTGCGTGCGCGTGCGTGTGTGTGTGTGTGCGTGTGTGTTTTTGTTGGTGTGTGTGTGTGTTCGTGCGTGTGTGCGTGTGTGTGGGCGTGGTTGTGGGTGCGTGCGTGCGGCGTGGCCGGCGTGCGTGTGTGTGCGCGTGTGTTCGTGTGTTTTGTGTGCGCGCGTGGTTGTCTGCAACTGGCTCTGTCGGTGTGTTTGTGCGTTTGTGTGTGTGTGCGTGCGTCTCTCCGTGGCTGCGTGTGTGTATGGGTGCGTGTGTGTGTTTGTGTGTGTGCGTGTGTGTGTGAGTGTGTGTGCGCGTGTGTGTGTGGGGGGTGTCTCTCCGTGCGTGTGTGTGTGTGTGCGTGTGTGTGCGTGTCTGTGTGTGTGCGTGGTGTGTGTGTGGGTGTGTGTGTTTGCGTATGCGCGTGTGCGTGTGTGTGTGTGTGCGTCTGTCTACGCGTGCGTGTGCGTGTGCGCGCGCGGCGTGCGATATGTGCGGACGTTACGCTTGCATCTTGATTGTGCGTTGGGTGTGGCAGTCGGTGGCGTGTTGGCGTGGGCGCGCGCGCGTGTTCGGCTCGTGGGCGCTGGCGTCTGGCTTGTGCTTTGCACGGTGCCTGTGCTTGCGCGTGTGCGTGTGTATGTGTGTGTGTGTGTATGTTTTTGTTTGTGTGTGCGTGTGCGTGTGTGTGTGCGTGTGTGTGGGCGTGGTTGTGGGTGTGTGCGTGCGTGTGCGTGCGTGGCCGGTGCGCGTGTGCGTGCGTGTGTTCGTGTGTTTTGTGTGCGCGCGTGGTTGTTTGCAACTGGCTCTGTCGGTGTACTTGTGTGTTTGTGTGTGTGTGTGTGCGGGCGTCTCTCCGTGGCTGTGTGCGTGGGTGTGTGTGTCTGCGTGTGTGTGTGTGTGTGTCAGTGTGTGTGTGTGTGTGTGTTTGTGTGGGTGAGTGTGTGTGTGTGTGTGTGCGTGTGCGTGTGCGTGTGTGTGTGTGTGTGGGTGGGGGGCGTGTGTCTCCCTGTGTTTGTGCGTGTGCGTGTGTGTGTGCGTGTGTGTGTGCGTGGTGTGTGTGTGTGAGTGTGTGTGTGTGTGTGCGTGTGCGCGTGTGCGTGTGTGTGTGTCTGTCTACGCGTGTGTGTGTGTGTGTGTGAATGTGTGTGTGCGTGTGTGTGCGCGTTTGTGCCTGCGCGCGCGGCGTGCGATATGTGCGGACGTTGCGCTTGCATCTTGAATGTGCGTTGGGTGTGGCAGTCGGTGCGGCTCGCGCGAGGGCTTGTGCAAATGTTTTCGTTCGGGGTGCGATTGGGTGTCTAGGTGCGGGTGGGCGTGCGCGTGCGTGTGTGTGTGCGTGTGTTTTTTTTGTTTGTGTGTGTGTGTGGGTGTGTTTGTGCGTGCGTGTGTGTGGGCGCGGTTTTGGGTGTGTGCGTGCGTGCGCGTGTGTGCGTCTGTGTGTGTGGCCAAGAAGATGCCTTCCATCCCAGCGAACAAGAAGGTTCTGAAGGCTTGCTCTTTGCTTTCGGGAAGCGTTGGGTGCCTGACTGTTTGAGTTTACATGCGTGTCATGCGTTTGCACAGGGGCCGCTTGTATCCTAAAAGAGCGTGACCTGGTGGGGGTGCATGCGTGCGGATACACACGGGACCTGCACATCGTGGCGTGTAGATTTGGGCAAACACGAGTGTGCGTTATCTTGGCATCCGTGCAGCGTTCGCAATATATTAGCATGCGCGCGTTATCTTGGCATGCGTTATCCTGACACGCGTGCGTTATATTTGCACGCGTGTGCGTTATAGTGGTGCATCGTGGCGTGTGCATATGGGCCAATGTAGGAGAGGTGGTTCTCGGGCAGCTCCTTGATTATTCTGCTGCGATGTTTGAAAGAGATCGGCATGCTTTGATAGACCTTGTGGCAATCCGAACCAGCCAATGTTTTCAGAGATCTCGTGGGAGGCCGAATCAGACAGGTTGAGAGGTCACGTGTTATTCAGTTTGGCGGTTTCTGCTTAAGGCCGAGTCGTTGCGATGTGAGATTGCGTGAGGGGGTGTTCTGTTCGTCGGGGCACGGTCCGTAGCTGTTTGGGTCTTGTGCGTGTGCGCGTGTGCGTGTGTGCGTGTGTCTGTCTACGCGTGTGTGTGTGTGAATGTGTGTGTGCGTGTGTGTGCGCGTTTGTCCCTGCGCGCGCGGCGTGCGATATGTGCGGACGTTGCGCTTGCATCTTGGATGTGCGTTGGGTGTGGCAGTCGGTGCGGCTCGCGCGAGGGTTTGTGCAAATGTTTTCGTTCGGGCTGTGATTGGGTGTCTGTGTGCGGGTGTGTGTGCGCGTGCGTGTGTGTGTGTGTGCGTGCGTGTGTTTTTTTTTGTTTGTGTGTGTGTGGGTGTGTTTGTGTGTGCGTGTGTGTGGGCGCGGTTTTGGGTGTGTGCGTGCGTGCGTGTGTGTATGTGTGTGTGGCCGGTGTGTGTGTGTGTGCGTGCGCGTGTGTTCGTGTGTTTTGTGTGCGCGCGTGGTTGTTTGCAACCGGCTGTGTCGGTGTGTTTGTGCGTTTGTGTGTGTGTGTGTTTGTTTGTTTGTTTGTGTGTGTGTGTGCGTCTCTTCGTGGCTGTGCGTGTGTGCGTGTGTGTGTGTGCGTGTGTGTGTGGGGGCGTGTGTCTCTCCGTGTTTGTGCGTGTGTGTGTATGTGTGTGTGTGTGTGTGCGTGGACTGTGTGTGTGCGTGTGTGTGCGTGTGCGCGTGTGCGTGTGTGTGTGTGTGTCTGTCTACGTGTGTGTGTGCGTGTGTGTGGGTGTGTGTGTGAGTGTGTGTGTGTGGGTGTGTGTGTGTGTGTTTGCGTTTGCGCGTGTGCGTGTGTGTGTGTCTGTCTACGTGTGTGTGTGTGTGCATGCGTGCGCGCGCGGCGTGCGATATGTGCGGACGTTACGCTTGCATCTTGAATGTGCGTTGGGTGTGGCAGTCGGTGGCGCGTTGGCGTGGGCGTGCGCGCGTGTTCGGCTCGTGGGCGCTGGCGTCTGGCCTGTGCCTGTGCGTGTGCGTGTGTGTGTGTGTGTGCGTGTGTGTTTTTGTTTGTGTATGTGCGTGTTTGTGTGTGTGTGCGTGTGTGTGGGCGTGGTTGTGGGCGTGTGCGTGTGTGTGTGTGGCCGGTGTGTGCGTGTGTGTTCGTGTGCTTTGTGTGCGCGCGTGGTTGTTTGCAACTGGCTCTGTCGGTGTGTTTGTGCTATTGTAGGTTGGTCGAAATTGATTCGCAATCATCCCATACTGTGTGTTTCGATGTGGCTGCTCATTCGCCGGGTCTGCCGTGAACTCACTAACCGTATGCAAAAATATACATATACATATATGTACATATATATATACATGGATATACATTGTGCGATTCTTTCGATATGATGTTGTGGATCTGCCTCTCTGGATCTGATCCTCTGCATATGATTCTTGTGATCTGATTGGGGAAACTGAATCAGTATTACACTCTCTAGATCTGATTCCGTTGATGCGTCCTTTACTATTCGTATTAGTAGTCGGCATATTCTCAGTACTGCTCATATTCTCATTTCGATCCGTATTCCCATTCATAATTAGTATTGTGTGTGTTGCGCCGCATTCGTTTCTTATTTTTATTATTGTAAGCGTTCCTAGCCACAGTCTTGTTAGCAGTATTCGTATTAGTATCATTCCTTTTCCCAACCATCCTGTGGTGTTGGCTCTTCGTTTTGAGGAGACAGCGCCCCGCGTTCACTCCTTCCTTCCTTCCTTCCTCCCTCTGTCCCCTCCCTCCTCCCACTATCACACCACACCCCTCACACGTTTCGTGGCCCCATAGGGAGGTCCACCGAAGGCCCCAGTGGCTGCGTTGGCATGGCGGCACCGCACCCATGTCGGCACACCCCTCACACGTTTCGTGGCCCCGCGGGGAGCTCCACCGAGGGCCCCAGTGGCTGCGTTGGCATGGCGGCACCGCACCCATTTCAGCACACCCCTCACACGCTTCGTGGCCCCATAGGGAGCTCCACCGAGGGCCCCAGGGGCTGCGTTGGCATGGCGGCACCGCACCCAGTTCGGCACACCCCTCACACGTTTCGTGGCCCCATAGGGAGCTCACCGAGGGCCAGAGTGGCTGCGTTGGCATGGCGGCACCGCACCCATTTCGGCACACCCCTCACACGTTTCGTGGTCCCATAGGGAGGTCCACCGAGGGCCCCAGTGGCTGCGTTGGCATGGCGGTACCGCACCCATTTCGGCACACCCCTCACACCCTTCGTGGCCCCATATGGAGCTCCACCGAGGGCCCCAGTGGTTGCGTTGGCATGGCGGCACCGCACACATGCCGGCACACCCCTCACACGTTTCGTGGCCCCATAGGGAGCTCCACCGAGGGCCCCAGTGGCTGCGTTGGCATGGCGGCACCGCACCCATTTCGGCACACTTCTCACACGTTTCGTGGCCCCATAGGGTGCTCCACCGAGGGCCCCAGTGGCTGCGTTGGCATGGCGGCACCGCACCCATTTCGGCACACCCCTCACACGCTTCGTGGCCCCAGGGGGAGCTCCACCGAGAGCCCCAGTGGCTGCGTTGGCATGGCGGCACCGCACCCATTTCGCCTCACCCCTCTCGCGTTTCGTGTTCCCATAGGGAGCTCCACCGGGGGCCCCAGTGGCTGCGTTGGCATGGCGGCACCGCACCCATTTCGGCACACCCCTCACACGTTTCGCGGCCCCGTAGGGAGCTCCACCGAGGGCCCCAGTGGCTGCGTTGGCATGGCGGCGCCGCACCCATTTCGGCACACCCCTCACACGTTTCGTGGCCCCATAGGGAACTCCACCGAGAGCCCCAGTGGCTGCGTTCGCTTGGCGGCACCGCACCCATTTCGGCACACCCCTCACACGTTTCGTCGCCGAGGACCCAGCACAGCGCTTCGTGGCCCCATAGGGAGCTCCACCGAAGGCCCCAGTGTTACCGCCCGCGTGCGCCCCGCACGCCCAGGACAGCGTTTCGTGGCTCCATAGGGAGCTCCACCGAAACCCCACTGTTACCGCCCGCGTGCGTCCCGTACGCCCAGGACAGCGTTTCGTGGCACGCCTTTCGTGGCCCCATGGGGAGCCCCACCGAAAGCGTCACCCACAGGCGTTATTCACATTTGCATATGGTTGGGCCCTTCGCCAGGATATGTTTTACTTTGCATGAACACGATATCCTGTTTTTCGTGATTCGCAGTCTGAGTCTTCTTCCCATTATTCGTAGTGGTAGTATTCTGTTTTTTGGTCTTAGTATTTCCCCTTTCGAGATTCATTCGTATTGTTGTTGTCATCGGAAAGCCGTCGTGGGACTAAATGTTCCAGTCGTATCCATAGTCATATGTCCATCATTATTCGTTCGCGCGTGCTCATCATTTTTCTAATTGTTCCAACTCCGTTTCCGTATTCTTATCATGTTCTATTTTTCCATTTATCGTTTTCTGGTATTTCAGTGTCGGTTCGCCTTTCTTTCGGATTATACATCTTACTCTTCGGATTAGTCTTTGTCCGTATTAGAGGAGAAGGAAGAGGAGGAGGAGGAGGAGGAGGAGGAGGAGGAGGAGGAGGAGGAGGAAAAGGAGAAGGAAAAGGAGAAGGATGAGAGAAGGAGGGGGGGGAGGAAGAAGAGGAAGAGGAGGAGGAGGAGGAGAGGAGGACGAGGAGGGGGGGGGAGGAGGGAGGAGGGGGTGGGGAGGGGGAGGGGAAGGGGGAGTAGGGGAGCGGGGGGAGGAGGAGGAGGAGGAGGGGAGGAGGAGGAGGAGGGGGAGGAGGAAAGGAGGAGGAGGAGGAGGAGGAGGGAGGAGGAGGAGGAGGAGGAGGAGGAGGACATGAACAGGAGGAGGACGAGGAGGAGGACGGGGGGGAGGAAGAGGAAAAGAGGCGGAGGAAGAGGAGGAAAAAGGGGAGGAGGAAAAGGGGGAGGAGGAGGAGGAGGTGGAGGTGGAAGGAGGAGAAGGAGGGTAGGAGGAGGAGGAAAGGAGGAGGAGGAGGAGGAAGGAAAAGGAGAGGGAGGGGGAGGAGGAGGAGGAGGAGCAGGAGCAGGAGGAGAGGAGGAGGAGGAGGAGGAAGAGGAGGAGGAGGAGGAAAAGGAGGAGGAGAAATATGGGGAGTAGGAGTAGGAAAAGGAGGAGGACGGGGAGTTGGAGGAGGAGGAGGAAGAGGAGGAAAAGGAGGAAACGGAGGAGGAGGAGGAGGAGGAGGAGGAGGAGGGAGGATGATGGTGATTGTGGTGATTATCGATTCTTCCAGACTCTGCCAGATTTTTTCGAATTGTCCCAGATTCTTAGACTTCTCCCAGACGCCATCAGGTTTTCGCATATCTCTGCGGATTGTCCGACAAGTGCCCAAGCGCCCAAGCGTCGAGCGCCGGCAAGATCTTAATGAGAGGACTGGCGCCCCGGGGTCTTCGGGCAGTTTCGACGCCCCCGCCTTATCGGGGGGCCGCGACCCCGAGGCCAGCCCGTGGGCTCGCCAGATCCTGGTGGACCTAGGCCACGCGCTCGCGCGCTATGAGGAGCTCGAGACAATCGCCCCGTCGAACTACCAGTTCCCAAACTCTTGCAATCTCC
>CAUYUJ010016117.1:140000-163211 GCA_963575745.1 Prorocentrum cordatum
TCTGCGAAGGTTCGACGGATGTTCCATGGATTCGCCAGGAAAAAACGATTTGGGGGTAGATCAGCTCTGTGGTCGATCCCCTTACACGAAGGGGGCGTCCCTGATGACCTGCCGACCCTGCCCAAGCCGAGGGGCCGGTGCGAACAGATGTTCAGCCGAGGAAAGGGTACCGATACCGCTACTCCAGATTTCGTAATAAAAGGGAGGGGGTCTGGACCCTCCAAGACAAGCCATTTCAGACCCAACCCCCGTGGGAGAACCCTCCAAAACATCGTCCCCAGACCCTCCCAGGCCCTCCAAGATAGCCTGGAAGAGACCCCCCCACGAAATGAGACCCCCCTCCCTTGATTACGAAATCTGGAGTACCCTGGCTTCGCTTGGGCCGTTGGGGGGTCTTCAGGGACCCCTCGTCGCCACCGCTGGATTCGCTTCGAACTCCTGGTCAGAAGGCGTCCCCAGAGGGGTCCTGAGAGCAGCGGTGACGCACTCATGAAGCGGCCGCGCCCTCGAGGAGCGCCATCCCTTGGTGGAAGGCAGCGGTGCCGCTTCCGCGGGCGGGAGGCGGCGGATGGCCCGGCGGAAGCCAGCGGAAGTAAACATCGTTTCCCAACGGTGTTCATTTGTGGCAAAAAAGCAAAAATCCGTGTTTTAACAGGGATGAGCGAAGTACCGCCATGTATCCCGTGCCGCACGACATAAATCGTCGTACTCCTGGATCTATGCCCAGACAAACATGCAGATCGATTCATTCCGCTGCGCGGTGAGTCCAGGGATATCCGAGCAAACCTGGATCTGTTTAAGTCGGGCCTGTCCCTCTGCAGGAGGAATATTCAAAAATAGCAGAAAATAGCCTGGGGATGATTTTCTAATTATTTAATCGCTTCGCCAGCCCTGGAGCCCTTTTTAGGGTCGTTTGGGGGCCTCTTGGGGCCCTCTTGGGAGTCCTTGGGTCTCCCCAGGGCCTCTTGGGGGCCTTCTGGGGGCCTCTTGGGGCGGGATGGGGGGCTAGTCGATTGCGGCTCCCACCTCGGAGGCCACGATCCTCGTGAGGGGTGTTGAAAAATTACCCTCCCCTGGAGCGCTCTGGTGGCTCCTCCCGGGACCTTGCCGGGGTACTTTTCGTCCGGGGGCCCCTAGGGAACGCCCCGCGCGTGCGAACTAGAAATATTGTTAACCAGTTACCCGAGATCTTAGCACGCCTCTGGTCCGTTTGACCGGCGAATGCGTTGAATATGTTATGAAGATTTTCGGACTATATTTTATTTTTCGCCCAAAATCCGTCTGTGGGGGACATGCCCGACCTGAGGATATGTAAGGTTTGGAAGTTCGGCTGCCGCCAATCGTCGGAGAAGAGCCGGCGTCGCTGGGCGCGTAAACTTGCGGGGCTTCGCTGTCTCAGAGGTACATCAGGCACATCAGATGGCAAAATCAATCTTCGACTGCCTAAAAGTCTGCAGAGCGTCAGATTCGATTTTCGCTGGAAGTCGGACTTGCCGCCGCTGTTTGTTGGGCCCGTGCTGAAGTTGACAATTCAGTGGTCCGGACCTTAGTGGGCCCGGTTCCGTCGCCGTTTTTTGACCGGTTCCGGCTCTGGTTCCAATCCTGGAGCCGTTTTTTCGCCGTTTCCCATCGCCGTTTTTTTGCCGTTTCCATTTTCAAGTGACATTTTTCTGGAAACGGTGAAAAAATGGCCCTGCCGTTTCGGGGGCCCACACAGGTCCGGACCGCCTGAGCGCGCGTGCGGACTGCCTCTGCCGCGCTGCGACTTCAAGAGTGCTCGTGGGATGTTTCCAGGTTTTCGGGAGGAGGAGGAGGAGGAGGAGGAGGAGGAGGAGGAGGAGGAGGAGGAGGAGGAGAGGAGGAGGGAGGAGGAGGAGGAGGGGAGGAGGAGGAGGAGGAGGAGGAGGAGGAGGAGGAGGAGGAGAGGGAGGAGGAGGGAGGAGGAGAGGAGGAGGGGAGGAGGAGGAGGGAGGAGGAATCCCCTCGTCAGATTTCGGATTTGGTCTCGTCAGTGTTCTGACGATCCCGTCGGGCCCACTCGAGCCTCCCAATTCGAGCCTCACGTCTCCCCGAGGAAGAACTGTCGGGGACATCGTTTGAGGTAGAAGATAGACTGCCTCCTCCTCCTCCTCCTCCTCCTCCTCCTCCTCCTCCTCCTCCTCCCCCTCCTCCCCGAAATAGATCTGTCGGTCTGACTAGAAGTGGTCCGAGCTCCCCGTGCATGTTTTGGGTTTGCGCCAGCGAGGGAGCTCAACGCCGATCCCGAGGAGATCCGCGCGGACCCCCGAACGTCCATGCTTGAGAATACAGCCTTGTTGCTTCGCCGAGTCTTACCAGGAATCTCAGGAGGCAGCCCAGTCAGTCCGCGTCACGAGGATGAGTCGTTCTCCAAGGAGGGCCCTTGCATCATGGCCTCTCGGCACATGGCCGTGCCCTTGGCCGTGGACCGTGAGTTTCCAATTCTGGCTTGAGCTTGAGCTTCACAGGGACTTGCATCCTTACCGCGCTTTCTTCTGATCTGGCCGTGCTGAAGGCCCGGATACGAATCCAGCCTGCCAACACATGAGGTATGCCACGGATCTCTCTTACGCCCAGACGGCCCCGTGTGACTCACACAGGTAATGGGTTCCCGGGACGCTTTGGCTCGTGCTTTGACACGGTATCCACAATCTTCGATTCTGAGAGTTCACAGGGACATGACAACAACCCCCTCCGTGACTCGTGGCACGCTGGCGGCTAAGGTGGACGAGGAGTAGCAGCAATGAAAGGAGGGGAGGGAGGGAGGAAGAAGGTGGAGGAGGAGGAGGAGGAGGAGGAGGAGGAGGAGGAGGAGGAGGAGGGTTGAGAGCAGGAGGAGGCGCAGGAGGAGGAGGACGAGGGATGAGACGCGGAAGGGAGGATGAGGAAGGAGGGGGGATGAGGAGGCGGCAGACGGTGGATGAGGAGGAGGAGGAGGACAGATGAGGAGGACGGAGCAGGATGGAGGAGGAGGGAGGAGGAGGGAGCAGCAAAAGGAGAGGAGGAGGGGGCGGAGGGTGGCGGAGGAGGAGGAGGAAGAAGGAGGAGGAGGAGGAGGAGCAGGAGGAGCAGGAGGAGGAGGAGCAGGAGGAGCAGGAGGAGGAGGAGGAAGAGGAAGAAGAGGAAGAGGAGAAGGAAGAGAAGCAGGAAGAGGAATCTGGATGAGGAAGGGAAGCAGGAGGAGGAAGAAGACGAGGAGGAAGGAGGAGGAGGAGCATGAGGAAGAGGAGGATTAGGGAGGAGACGAGTTGAAATGAGCAGGTGGAGTGACGAGGAGGAAGAGGAGGATGAGGAGGATGAAGGGGAGAAGGTAGAGGGAGGAGGAGGAGGTGGAGGAGGAGGAGGAGGAGAAAACGGAGGAGGAGGATGACGAGGTGGAGGAGGAAAAGGGAGATGGAGGAGAAGGGGAGGAAGCGGAGGGGAGGTTGGTGGGTTGGATGGACCATTTCGGATGGGGGGGGAAGGGAGGACGAGAAGGAAGAGGGAGGTGGAGAGGAAGAGGAGGGGAGGGAGGAGAGGAGGAGGAGGGAGGGGTAGGAGAAGGAGGAGGAGGAGGAGGAGGAGGAGGAGGAGGAGGGAGAAGGATGTGGTTGAGACAGATGGAGACGAGGAGCGACCCCCCCCCTGCACCCTCTCCCCTCCTGCGCGCCGCCGGCATACTCAGTGCCCAGGGCATCGTGTGCTGCGAGAGCGAGGCCAGAGCGGAGTCCTGTCTAGTCCCAGAGGGAATCTAAATGACCCTTAACTTGCTCCCTCACTCCTCACCCCTCTCCTCCTCCTCCCCCTCCTCCTCATCCTTTCACTCCCCCTCCTCCCCCGCCTCCTCATCCTCCTCCGCACCTCCCCTGCCTCCTGTCCCTCCCTCCCCCGGTTCATTAGATGCCCGTGTTGGGGACCTTCCTGGGGCCCACCTAACGGATCTGTTCGTTTCTCTTCCGACTCCAGTCGATTCAAGGTCAATTCTACTCCGACTCAGGTTCGACTCTGGTTCGGCTCAAATCGACGGACGTTCGGCGCAGCTTGGACGCACGAGTGGAGCGACGGTCTCCAGGAAGGTCCCCAGCATGAGCGTCCGAGATTCGAAGCAGAGGTGTCGTCAAGAACGCAAGCTTTGGGAGCTCCGCGCGGGTTTCTTGCACCTGCGCTGGGACCCCCTTGGCGGCGCCTCCGGCGCAACCCCTGGGCGCGGTCTGCGCGAAAGGAAGGGTCAGGAGTGGAAGACACACACACACACAGACGACTCATCATCGATTTCCCAGACATTTTTTTTTGAAATCTGGGAAGTGGGGGAGAAGATGAAACCTCCCAACACAAACACCATATGGGGAATCCTGGGGTTTGTGTGTAGATTTACATGTGCGTCCAGAAGTTTATGGCTCTGCCGATTTCTCTTCCTCTATTCATCCCTCCCTCCTCCTGCCCTCCTCCTGGAGCATGCGTCTCGCCACGTCCAGGCTTTTTCGTCCTCCTGCCTCCCTCCTCCCTTCCTCCTCCCTTCCTCCTCCTCCCTCCTCCTCCCTTCCTCCTCCCTTCCTCCTCCTCCCTTCCTCCTCCTTCCTTCTTCGCCTCCTCCTCCTCCTTCTCCTCTTTCTCCTCCTCCTCCTCCTCCTCCTCCTTCTCCTCCTCCCCTTCCTCTCATCGGCCTCCTGATACTTCCTGCTCTGAACCGACAAATGACAGCGTAGGTAACGGAAAGAGCGAGGTACGAGTGATGACGTTCTGGTGTGGGCGAAGCCCTTAAGGGAGGGGTTCCAGGGGAGGGGGGTAGCGTACGCATTTGAGTGTTAATGGCCGTTTTCGGGTTTTCCCTAGGGTTTTTGCATGTTTTTCGGGTTCCCCACCAACACGGCCCAAGAGCGCTCCAGGAGAGCCCAAGACCGCCCAAGACGGCCCAAGAGGCCCCCAAGAGGCCCCCAAGAGGCGCCCAAGGGGCGCCCCAAGAGGGCCCCAAGAGGCCGAAATAATAGGTTTTCCAAAGAACACGTATATTTTTACCATGTGCGCTTTGTCGGCTTTCACGGCGTTGACGACGGCCCAAGATGCCCCCAAGACCGCCCCAAGACGGCCCAAGAGGCTCCCAAGAGGCCCCCAAAACAGCCCAAGAGGGCCCCAAGATGGCCCAAGAGGCGCTCAAGACGGCCCAAGAGGGCGCCAAGACGGCCCCAAGAGGGGGACCACGAACCGAAAAGTCTAGCCTTTCGCCCCAAGACGCTCCCAGGAGGCCCCCAGAGTTCCCCAGGAAGCCCCAAGAGGCCCCCAAGAGGTTCCCAAGAGGTCACCGGGAGGCGAACATCATTGATTTCCAATGGAAAATGTACATTTTTAGCATACGAGGCTTTTCGGCTTTCACTGCGTTGAAGACGCTCCAAGAGGCCCCCAAGACCGCCCCAAGACGGCCCAAGAGGCTCCCAAGAGGCCCCCAAAACGGCCCAAGAGGGCGCCAAGAGGCGCCCAAGAGACGCCCAAGACGGCCCAAGAGGGCCCCAAGACGGCCCCAAGAGGGGGACCACGAACCGAAAAATCTAGCCTTTCGCCCCAAGACGCTCCCAGGAGGCCCCCAGAGTTCCCCAAGAAGCCCCAAGAGGCCCCCAAGAGGTTCCCAAGAGGCCTCCAAAAGGGCCCGACAAGGGCCCCAATAGGACTCCCAAGAAGGCCCAGAGACGCCAAATAGAGAGCGATCGGTAACGCAAAAAGCTCTTCATACCAAGGCTCCCAAGAGCGAACGGTGGGTGACGTAAACAAGCTGATAAGACCAAGGCTCCCAGCAGAGAGCGGTGACGCAACAAGTTCCTGACACCAAGGCCCAGCCAAGGCTCAGGAACGGGCGGCAACGCAGTCAATAGGAGGCCAGCTCAACGCAACAATCTCTGAACACCAATGCTCCCAAGAGAGAGGGGTGACGTAACAAGCTCTCAACGCCAAGGCTCCCAGTACGAACGGTGGTGTGAGTAATTTCGGTTTCTGTTTCTGAAGCGCTCTTTCCGTTTCTGTGCCGGGCCAGGTCTAACGGTCTGTTCGGCCGTCGGGGATGCCTGCCCCAGGGCGGCTGGAAAGCTTGCATGCCGACGTGCCACCGTAGGGGTATACGCTCTCCCGCCGTTCTGGGGCAGGCGTCCCTGACGGCGGGCAAGTTTGCTGTGCTGCTCTTCACCCGCCAGTTCTCCCTCGCCCCCCCCCTCCCTTGTCTTCCTCCCTGCCTGTCCCGCCTCCCCTCCTCCGTCCTACTCTATATTGTAATGGCCTCCGGCCAGTGCCGCCGATCCGGGGCGCTCCGGGTGCCTGTGGAAATGAACGACGACGAGGAAGACGAAAACGACGACGAAAACGAATACGTCGACGACGACGACGACGAGAGCGACGACGACAACGACCACGACGACGACGACGACGACGGCGATGACGACGACGGCGACGCGAGCGACGACGACGACGACGACGACGACGACGATGACGCGAGCGACGACGACGACGACGACGACGACGACGACGACGACGACGACGACGACGACGACGCGACGACGACGACGACGACGACGACGACGGGGGGGGAGCTGGGTTGCAGGGCCTCCGTCCTACTCTATGTATTGCCCTGTGTCCTCCTCCTAGCTCTCTTGGTCCTCCTAGTCCCTCGCTTCTTCTAGGAGTCTCCCGGTCGAGTACCAGCATCCTGGGGTGTTGAAAGGGAGTATGTGAACCTCCCCTTCTTGCCGATGAGCGGTCAAGATTTGGAATTCTGCCATGTGAAAGTAATCGCTGTCGTCGTCATTATCCTCGTCGTCGTCGTCGCCCGTTCCACATCGTCATTGTCCTCGTCCTCCTCCTCCTCTGTCCCCGCCGTCTCTGCCCCTTTCCTCATTGGCTTACGCCACACCGCCGACCCCCTGCGGCGGTGTTGGGTGCGTCGTCTGGGGCTTCTGGTCCGAGTTGAGGTGCTCTCGGGTGCCTCTTGTCGGGGGAGCGTAAGACCCGGGTTTGCCAGGACTCGGGTTCGCCATCGTTTTTTGACGACCGCGCCTCGGATTTTGACGAGGAGGAGTTTCGTGGGATGTCTGCAGCGGGAGGCCTCGTCAAAATGCAGGTTCGGCCTCGTCATTTTTTTGACGACCTCGTCGGGGATTTCCGAGCCCCCTGTACCCAGGTCTTACGTCCCCCTGATCTTGGACCGTCGCCAGCGCTGACAAGGCAGTCGAGTCGTGCATACGGCAAAAATCGAAGGGGGCCTTCTTGGGGACCTCATCGACGCCGTTTCGGCTGTGGTGGGGCCCTCCTGGGGGCCGCTTGGGGCCTGGGGGCTTCTCGGGGCTGGTTGCTGAAATGGCCATTGTGGTTCTCCCTCTGGGCCTCCTCCTGGGGCCGTCCTGGGGCCCTCCAGGGCCGGCTTCGGAGGCTTCTGGGGCCGTCTTGGGGCCCTTTTGGGCGGTCTTGCAGCCCTGTTGGGAGCCTCTTGGGACGTCTTGGGTCGATCTTGAAGGCTTCTTGGGCCGTGGGTAACCTCGTCGCAGCCCAATAGGCGATCATGCTAAAGATGTACGTTTTCCTTGGGGAATGGGACGATTTTTGGTCCTTGAAAGTCTGTTGGAACGCCTCGTGGCGGCTTTTTGGAGCGTCCTGGGAGCCTCCTGGACCGTCTGAGCGCAGTTTTGGGCGTCTTGGCGCGATTTCGCGGAGACGCGTGGCCTCCTGGGACCGTCTGGGGAGTCCGCCGGGGCTCTCTTGGCGTGTCGTGGGGCCGTCTGAGGCTCCAAGCGTGCGGCCAGCACCTTTGGCCCTGCGCTGCAGATATCTCAGCGCAGCAGCCTCTCGCCCCAGCGCAAGTGGGAGCCTTGAAAGGGAGCGCAGCCGCCGTCGCTGCCCCTTGGTTCTGCCCTACCCGTCGTCGTCGTGCTCGCCCTCGCCGTGGCGGTCGTCGCCCTCCCCCGCCCTGCCGTCTTCGCCCCCGTCCTCGCCGCCGTGCTCGTCGATGTCGTTTTCGTCGCCGGCGGCGCTGCCGTCGTCGTCGTCGTCGTCGTCGTCGTCGTCGTCGTCGTCGTCGTCGTCGTCGTCGTCGTCGTCGTCTGTATTCACCAGTCCGACCCCTCCGCGCCTCCGACCCCCCCTCTGCGCGCGGGGATTCACCGGGCTCCCTCGCGCCGGCGGCACCACGGCGGACCACGGGCGGCGAGGTGGGACGGCGGGGCTCGGGCAGTGGCGAGGCGTCCTGGCCTGCTCCACGGGCCCACCAAGGGATGTTCCAGGAGCCTGGTTTCGGGGGTGGAGGAGGAGGAGGAGGAGGACGAGGAGGAGGAGGAGGAGGACGAGGAGGAGGAGGAGGAGGAGGAGGGAGGAGGGATCGGGGGTGGACAGACCTCCTACCCTGACACGTCGATTAAGGAATTGGCCGTTTTCGGTTCGCGACGAGGGCGTCGCGGCCGTCATTTTTGCGGGTCCAGGTCCGTCGGTTTCGGTCCCAGGCCGTTTTCACTAAGGGGAGGTCTACTAAAGGGAGGTCTGTCCACCGCCGATGGTTGTGGTCTTCACGGCGTGTTCGTAGGACATATGTTTGGCTGGGGCTGTCTTGTTTCAACGCATCGTTTTTTTGTTCTAAGAACATTGTTGTCGATGTTCTGAGAACATTTTGGGTTCTAAGAACATGTCGCGGTAGGCCCATATCAGGGGCAACGATGGGGGGGAATAGGCATAGGGGGGATGCATCGACCCCCAATCGCCTATTGATCGCCGACATGGGCCCTATAGCCACAACCTGCCCAGGAAGGTCATGCCAGTCCCCCTTCTCGTTGCCCCTCACTCTAGGAATGCCAGGACGGTCGGTCCCTGCTCAAAGGGCGGGATAGATAACGGGTTTGAGGTTCGAGATCTCTTGTCGTTGTTGTCGGCTCCTGCGGGTTCTCTTGGCCTTGGTGGTGTCCTCCCGATTTCCCGGCACGGCCGCTTCAGGCCCAGGCTATACGGCCCAAGGGGCCAGACGACGAAGGTCTTCCGGTTCGGATGCAACTCCTGGGATGTCAAATTCGGATTTCGCCCTGGTCCGAAATCTGGCTTACTCCCGCTTAGTCATGCTCAATCCTGCTTCATCCCGCTGAATCCGGTTTCATCCAGCTTCATCCGAGGCCCACTCCGGCGTAACAGCCCCCCAATGGGGCTTAATCCTCCTTAGTCCTTCCGACGAAGACCCCCCAGTAGTTGCCTCCACACGTTCGGGGTGGACGGAAAGCGGGATGGGTAAATGGCGGCACGTCTACGAAAACTGCTGCGTGCGGCGGACGTCGGCCCCGACGTTCTAGGCCTCCTGGATGTCATGGCGCCAACATCGCAGAGTGGATTTCGTTTTTCACCACCTACCAAACCACCCCAACCCAACCCGAAGGCCTCAATTTGCCCTCCATTTCCAGTGGGGGGGGTCGGGGAACGTTGAAAAAACACATGGAACCCGTACCCCCCCCAACCCTAAATTCGGGTCAAATTCGGGTCTTCGGGTTGGGTTGGGGTGGTCTGGTAGGTAGTCAGTTTTGAAAACAGTAGGATGGACCCGGAGTGTCCTGGAGACTTTCGTTCCGGATTTCGAAGTGAACTCCGTGAGTTTTTTTTTTGTGGCCAGGAGTGAAGACCAACCAATCCACGTGATTTTCACTTCGTTTTTCGCTCGCCGTTTCGGGTTTTTGCATTAACACGTCTGCAAGGTCTGTGCAGTGATAGATGGGGTCGGAGTAGTTGGCGTCGGAGGATCTCGCCGCATCCTCGATGCATCGGCGATGCGGCTCGATGTGCAGCCCGATTTGCTTCACGCCGACGTCGCCGATGCCTCGCCGGCGTCGACGATGCATCGCTTGTGCATCGCCGAAACATCGCCGATGCATCGCCGATGTATCGGCGATGTGGCGTCATCATCCGACCCCATCTAGGAGGCCTCTGGATACATTTGGGCGCCTCTGGCGCTGGGCGCTCTCTTTGGCACACATGTTGGCGCCACTGGCGCCAGGAGGCGCCGCGGGCAGGCACCGGCTTTATTTACGAGGGCTGACTTGCCGCCGCCGCTTTTGTTTGTCCCTCACGGGGCCCCCTGGAGGAGGCCAAGCAAGTCCAGAAGACAGCCTCCTGGCGTGCTGGTTCACGGCGCTATGACGACAAGCAACCTCGGCCTTAGCAAGGACCCCCGGAGGCCGAAATGTGTTCACGTCCTGTCTCGAAGAAGAAACAATGCCATAACCATGGATTTTTGGCGCTCCGCGCGGATTTCTGGGATCCGCGATGGGGCCCCCTGGCGGCGCCTCCAGCGCCGCCCCTGGCGCGTTCCGCGCGCCAGGGAGGGGTGGTCCAGCGTAGATCCACGAAATCCGCGCGGAGCGCCAACAGGGGCCTGCTTTGTTTTAGTCTGGGCGATAACGCTCGTGATCGACCCCGCCCCTCCCCCCCCGATCACGTCACGCTGTTTTCCCCACGTGTCTCTTCCTTTTTCTCGAGGGGAGACGGGGGGGATGGGGAGAGCTGCGCGAGGATGAGGAGCAGGAGGAGGAGGAGGATGATAACGAGAACGAGGAGGAGGGGACGACGACGACGATGACGACGACGACGACGACGACGACGACGACGACGACTCCGACGCTGACGACGACGACGACGACGACGACGACGACGACGACGACGACGACGACGACGATGACAACGATCACGACGACGACGACGACGCTGACGACTCCGACGACGACGATTGTGACGGTGACTCCGACGCTGACGACGACGGCGACGACTCCGACGACAATTCCTACGACTCCGATTGGACTCCGACGATGCCAAGGACGACGACGACGAACATTCCGACGATGACGACGACTCCGACAATGACGACGACTCCGATGACACTCGAAGCCTCTGATTGGGGGGACACGTGAAGGATGGGGAGGGGGAGGCCTCGGGGATCCTCCAGATCCTCCTCCTCGGGGTCCGTCTCCTCTGCTCCCTCTCCCTTATCTTCTTCCTCCTCCCGAGGATCCGGGGGCTCGAAAAAGGCCCCGGGGAGGCCGAAACCCGCCGTGACGTGATCGGGGGGGGGGGGACCCCCCGATCACGCCCATTATCGCGGATAATACAACACCAGGCTCCTGAACCACTGACGCCCAGAAGGCTTGAGGGATTCCGATTGCGGCGGTTGGTTGATTCAATTATGACTCCCTGTCGATGCGGCCCCATTCGATGCACATTCCGATCCAGGGTGGACCGCTTTCGTTTGAAATTCGTTTGCAGCAAAGGCGGATTCAAGACACAGGATAACGAACACAACACGGGAACAACACGGAAATTTACATAGCACGCAAATGATCACAACACACAAACGAACAAACGGCTTATGTGGATCTTTGTTCCGATCCCATTATGTTCCCCGCTTCGATGCGGAGTGCTCTTGGGGTGAAGACGACTATGGGGGGAGCGGAAGCAGGAGGAGCATGGGCGGCGGAGAAGTCGTCGATCGTCGCTCCCGCCGCTGCCGTCGTCTGCCGCCGCCATCGTCGTCGTCGTCGTCGTCGTCGTCGTCGGCTTCGTCGCCTTTGGCATCGTTGTCTTATGTGCCGACGTCGTCGGAAGAGGAAATAGAAAGGATGATCCCCAGCCTGAAGCATGCCCCTACCCCCATGATGGGCATGCGTAGCCTCATCTCGATGCCGCCCTGGAGGATCCCCCCAGTTTCCGAGGGCGCGTGCCTTTGGGAACGTCATCGCTTTTTGGCTTGCCGATCTTACAGGCGGCCCGGATCAGTAGGTCGACCCTGTCAGATCCAGGGTACCTTCGTGTCCTGTGTCTTGCGACCCATGCCTCCTACATTTCTGTGGCAGCGTGGCCCTCGGAAGGGTCTCGTGTCCTCTCGCGTGTTCTCTCCAATCAAGCCCGACTGTACTTCGGCGGCGAGCGAGGGCGGGAAGTGAGAAGGGGCGGGCCTTCTCTGAATCTCGGAAGTCCCCCGGCCTTCTGAGAAGTTTTCTAAGCCTCTCCCGAAGACGGCCAACAAATTTCTCAGAAAGAGTGAGGGTTTCTGAGAAGTCCCGCCGCCTTCTGAGAAGGCCTTCTCCTTCTCACTTCCCCCCCTCGCCCGCCTCCAAGTACTGACAGGGATGAGCTCGAGGCTGGCCGGAGGAGGAGTGCGGGCGGCGGCGCTGCTCCCGCCCACCCCAGGCCCCGGCTGCTTGAGCCCCCGCGGGCTCGGAGGGGCAAGGGACTGCCCTGGGCAGGCCTCGGGCTCCGCCACGGCGACAAGCTCCACCACCACGACCTCCACCTCGACCACCTCCACGTCCTCCACCACGAGCACCTCGACGTCGGCCTCAGGCTCCATGGCCTCCGCGGCGGAGACCGCCTCTGACCCGTTCGACTGCGATGCCGGCTATTCCAACCTGGAGGTTGGCCTCAGTGGTCCTTGGAAACGACAGCGCCGTTTCGGTTCCTCCTCGTTTTGCAGTGTTTTCCCCGGTTCCGGCGCCGCAGTGTTCCCAGTTCCGTCGCCGGTTATGATATTGGGGTTGTTTTGTGTCCGATTTTGCTAACAGGTGAGCGACGCAACAAAAACAAAACGGTTCGTTTTCACCGACATTGGCGCGTAAGTTGCTCGCGTAAGGTCGCGCGTAAGAGCTCTCATCTCATGCAGTGTGCCGCGCGCGCCGGCGGCCCGCATAAGCTACGCTATGTCATCTCGCGCAAGTCCCGTTGTGGATCGTCGCTCAGATGTTGTTGCCCGAATCCATTATCAAGGTCAGAAGTAATGGAGGAATGGACACAGTGCCTTGCCGCTTCCAAAATCCGCCGATAGGCTGGCTGGTCGCAGGAGAAGAAGACGTGGTGCTGCTCGAACAGGAAGATGGGCTGCGGGGGGGGGCCTCCCGACGAGCCCCGCTTCGACTGCCAGGCAGACCTGGCCCGGTGGCTCACGGACTGGTCCGAGAAGAAGGTGGTCTGGTGCTGCGAGTACGAGCAGCTCGGCTGCGCCGAGGATGCCGATGGCGCCTTCGACTGCAAGGAGGGCTTCTCCAACTGGGAGGCCGGCTGGTCGGACAAGAAGAAGGCGTGGTGCTGCTCGGAGATCAGGAGAGGAAAAAACACACAGACACAATTAACCCTCGATTCCTCAGAAAATATGGGAAAATATGGGAAGTGGGGGGGAAGACAGAAACCCAGAAAATATTGGGAAATATGGGGAATATGTTTATTTGTGTGTATTTATTTGTGTGTCCTGGGGCCCCTTCAGGAGAAGAGCATCGGTTGCCCCGCCGGCTCTCAGCCCGAGGGTGGCTCGTTCGACTGCGACGACGACGGCCGCGGCGGCTGGTCGGACCACAAGCGGGCGTGGTGCTGCCTGAACCGGGAGGTCGCCTGCGAGACGTTCTCGGAGTCGTACGACTGCGAGGCCTCTGGAGCGACAGAAGGACGTACATGTACATGAATCCACGCTGGTTTCGAGAGTTCGCATTGCGCGAATGTTCGTATCGCGCGGCAGGTCTCGCGGGTCAAGGGGCCGTGTTCATGTACATAGCTGGGCGCGTACGTCCTTTGTGTGCTCCCTAAGGCCGGCAGCTCGGGCGGAGTGTCGGGGTGGCCGCGGGCGAAGTCGGAGTGGTGCTGCGAGCACAAGCAGACGGGGTGCGCGGAGGAGTCGGACCTCTTCGACTGCCTCGCCGGCCACGCCAACTGGCAGGAGGGGTGGAGCGAGGAGAAGAAGGCGCGCGCCCCGACTGTACACTCGTCGCTGCTGCACGCCAGGAGGCGGACGACCCTCTGGGCTCTGGCGAGGTCAGCGCTCGGCTGGGTCCACTGGCGCGCTGAGGTCTGTGAGCTCTGGATGGCCGTCCGCTTCCGACCTGAAGCGGTGTTAGTGGCGAGTCGGGCCCTGGAAGGCGTGGTGCTGCGAGAACAAGGCGAGGGGCTGCACCGAGTTCGACTGCGGGGAGGGCTTCGCGAACTGGCAGTCGGACTGGTCCGAGAGCAAGAAGGACCGCTGAGCACAGGTCTCCGTGCTCACCCTTGCCATCACCCCCCACAACATGGTTTTTTCCTATTCGTTTGTTGCTCCGCCCTCCCTCCGCACTCCTCCTTGTGTCGCTTCTCCTCTTTCCCCCTCCTCTCCTCTTCAAGCTCCTGCAAGTCATGCCCTCCACATCCTCGTCCCCTATTCCCCTTCCCCTGGAAGACTTGAAAGCCGAATTAAAAGTCTGAAAATCCAAACGGATGTGACCATCCCCCCCCAGGAAGCCCGGCGACCTTTGACCGAGGCTGTGGCGCTGGTGGAATGGGGTCGACGAAGCCAGGGAGGCGAGGGACCGACAGGGGCAGGACGAAAGGGGCCCGAGCCGAAAGCCACGAGGGAGGAGGGCGGGAGAGAGAAGAACGCGCAGGCGAGGCACACTCTGGCGACGTGGACTCCTCCTGCCCGCGTCACGCTCTCTCTTCCCCCGCCGCTCCCCCCCGGGGGCGCTGCAGCCGCGGCCCGCGGCTGGCCCAGCCTCCTCCTCCTCCTCCTCCTCCTCCTCCTCCGTCCTCCGTCCCTCCTCCTGCTGCCCCTCCCACCCCTCTTCCCTCCTCCTCCTCCTCCTCCTCCTCCTCCCCTCCTCCTTCTTCTCCTCCTCCTCCTCCTGCTCCTCCTCCTCCTCCTCCTTCTCCTGCTCCTCCTCTTCCCCTTCCTAGCCATTTCCACTTGTCAGACCTTTCTGGCAGCGCTCTTGGAAGTGGCACAGCTGCTACGAGCCGGTGTGTATGACACCCAGCCCGGCAGCGCTCCGTCAGTGGAAGTGCAATGGCAAATGCGGGGGCCACAAGAATCGAGGCTGGCGCTCCCAGTGCCGGCAGTGTGGGACAAATCGCCGCCCTGGGTTCTGGATGCGATCGCAGTGCATGGGACTCGGGAGCCGTCCACGGCGGAGCCGCCGAAACCTGGAGGTAGCTGGGCCAAGGGGCCCCCCATGTCCACCAGCAAAACGGTTTCGTACAAGGAGGAGGCGCCGGCACAAGCGCGGCGGGAGCTTCAGCAGGAACTGCTCGCCGATCCGTCCAAGTATGGCCCGTCGGCAGGGCAGGCTCAAACTATTTCGGCCACGCTTGTCCCCGTTGAAGTCGATGAACATATGGGACCTGCGAAGGAAGACCTGTCGAAGAAGTCCTTTCAAGACTTGCACCTTCGCATGACCAAGAAGGAGAAGCAGCGCGATAAGGCTTCGGAGTGGGTGCTGCATGCGCGCGGGGCGCTGGCAGCCAAGCAAGCGGAGCTGGCTCAGGAGCTGGGGTGTCAGAAGCAGCATCGTGAGGCGCTGGCGGAGATCAGCGCGATCATCCAGAAAAAAGAGCTGGACAGCGCTGTCCCCGTCCTCGAGAAGGTTGCGGAGGGCAAGAGCGACGTCGTCACCACCAGCGAGCTGTTTGGTCTCATGCAAGAGGTCCTGGGCAAGCTCAAAGGGTCCGAGCACTGGGTGGGGCTGGCGGCCCCGCTCACGGTCTTCTGCGCGGCCCTGGATGAGGAAAGCATCGCCATCAAGACCAAGCTCGTCGAGCAGGCCAAGCAGCAGGAGCAGCAGGCAGCGGCAGAGGCTGCAGCAGCAGCCCGTCAGGCAACGGGTGTTGGCGTTCCTGATGACGACTTTGGTTGTGCTGCAGGTGAGCGGGAGGATGTTTGGCAGTTCGACTGGGGCGTTCCGGACTTGCCAGCACGTCTCAAAAACGCAGGTTTCGCAGAGGTGGATCCCTCCAAGCCTGCGAATCGGGACAAGCTCAAGCGTTTCCAGGAGTGCCTCTTGCCTGCTAAGAAGCACGGACATCAACGTCAGGATCCTAGCGGAGGAGGCGTTGTGTCTGGCCTCTTCAAGGCCGCCCACCCGAAGCAGGCCGGCCTCTCGCCCCCAATGGTGCTCGAAGCAGCTCACGAATAACGGCGGTCAGGACCAAGGGAGCTGGAGGACCTGGACATTGTGGCGGCGAGTGTCACCGACTGGTCCAGGGCTCAAGATGTGCGCGCATGAGATGCGGGGGTGGATGCAGACAAAACGGCGCCCAATGTTCTTTGGTTCAGGAGCATCAGCTCAAGTTCGAGAAGCAGCTCAACTCGGCCAAGAGATGGACATCGAGTAACATGCCTGGAGGACAACTTCTGTTTGACAAGACAGAAAGCATAGGAGAAGGTGTGACCGAGTCATCTGCTGGTGTGGTTATCTCGTCGTTCGCGCCTATGCTGGGACGCGATGCTCCAGTTTCTTTCCGCCGAGACCTTCCTGCGAGCAGATGCCAGGTTGCGGCCCTCAGCGCAAGTACCACGGTGCCTGTCTATTATTGTCGGTGTATTTGGCGACCAAGATCGGCATGGCTGAGCCCAATGTATATTTCCTTGGTGCCTTGGTGCAGCTCGCGCCCCTGCCCCCAGGGCCATGACTCGTTGGGGTCGGCTGGAATCTGGGGCCGCAGGATGTGCGTGAGTGGGCTCGGCGAGCCAGCGGGCGTCATTGCGGCTGCAGAAGAAGCTACCTGCGGCAACAGGAAGCTCGATTTCCTTACCTGCTCCAGAGATCTTTCAGGTCTGGGCATGGAGGTGCAACCAGCGTTGGGCGCGCCGATCTGCGCGCGCACGCCTGTGCTGCTCAAGCTCAGAGGGCATCTTGCGAGGGCCGCAGTGACAGCGGTGGATGCTGAGGCTTTCGATGCAGGACCTACGGAAGGTGACCGACACAGCGACAGAGCAGGCTTTGGCTGGGACTAGCTCCGTCCCAGGCAGCTGCGTTGGCTGCCGCGCAGCTCTCAGTTGGGGTTTCTGGACGTGCTGCGCGCGTGGGAGCGGGGCCCGATCGACTCGCGTTTTTTCCTCGTGCTGATCTCCTTCTTGCCCAGGCCCCCACCTGGGGGTGGAGGGCGGCCGGCGTGGTCAACTGCCCGTGGCTGGCGATGCGGGGCCGCCTGAGGCAGCCGCTGGTGGCGCAGTAGGAACGGCAGCTGGAGGGTGACTTGTATTGGGGAGTCCGCGGCAGGACTTGTGATCAAGCTGGGCATGTCCACAACCTGCTGGCGGCGCATTGCATCCGGGAGGAGGGCGCGGCATCTGGCGCGGCGGCGAGGCGAGGGCGACTCGGTCTCCCATGGCTTTGCCAGGGGAAGCTACCTGCGGCAACAGGAAGCTCGATTTCCTTACCTGCCCCAGAGATCTTTCAGGTCTGGGCATGGAGGTGCAACCAGCGTTGGGCGCGCCGATCTGCGCGCGCACGCCTGTGCTGCTCAAGCTCAGAGGGCATCTTGCGAGGGCCACAGTGACAGCGGTGGATGCTGAGGCTTTCGATGCAGGACCTACGGAAGGTGACCGACACAGCGACAGAGCAGGCTTTGGCTGGGACTAGCTCCGTCCCAGGCAGCTGCGTTGGCTGCCGCGCAGCTCTCAGTTGGGGTTTCTGGACGTGCTGCGCGCGTGGGAGCGGGGCCCGATCGACTCGCGTTTTTTCCTCGTGCTGATCTCCTTCTTGCCCAGGCCCCCACCTGGGGGTGGAGGGCGGCCGGCGTGGTCAACTGCCCGTGGCTGGCGATGCGGGGCCGCCTGAGGCAGCCGCTGGTGGCGCAGTAGGAACGGCAGCTGGAGGGCGACTTGTATTGGGGAGTCCGCGGCAGGACTTGTGATCAAGCTGGGCATGTCCACAACCTGCTGGCGGCGCATTGCATCCGGGAGGAGGGCGCGGCATCTGGCGCGGCGGCGAGGCGAGGGCGACTCGGTCTCCCATGGCTTTGCCAGGGGCTCTCTGCTGCGCGCGCAGGCTGGGGCGCCGAGCGCAGTATATTGGAGCGCGTTATGCGGTCATATTCCAACGGCGCGATTGCAGCAGGCTGCAGCTGAGCGCTCGGCTTGGCGAAGTTGATGGTTCACGCATTGTTGCTGGAGCAAGTGCGAAGGTACCTTCTGTCGCGGGCGCAGTCGCTTGTTGGCGGTCAGATGCTGCAATCGCTTGACACTGAGACTGGTTGGGGAGCAGCGACTGCAGCTCTTCGGTTTCTGGTCGACGGCCTTTCCGGGCGCAACCTGCAGGTCAACGGGGGCAGGGCGGGCTGGCTCGCAGGCGACGCCGAGCTCGCCAGCGTGCTGGCCAAGGCCTGGGAGGGCGAGACCGAGCGCGCCACGGGCCTCCGCTGCCTCGGAAGCGACGGCTCGTCAGGCGTGCTGCGCAGCGTGGTTGAGCAATGCGCGCGTCTGGAGAAAGCCTGGAAGCCCGCGGGGCGGGTCCGCGTGCCGAGAGCTGGGGGCGCCAGGGTTGATGTTTTTTTCCCCAACCATCCTGCGGTGTTGGGTCCTCGTTTTGAAGAGACGTCGCCCCGCGTTCCTTCCTCCTCCTTCCTCCTCCTTCCTCTTCCTCCCCCCCCTCCCACACCAATTCTGGCACACCTCTCACGCGTTTCGTGGCCCCATAGGGAACGCCCCAGTGGCTGCGCCCGCATGCGGTTCCACCCCCCATTCTGGCACACCCCTCACACGTTCCGTGGCCCCATAGGGAGCTCCGCCGAACGCTCCAGTGGCTGCGCTCGCATGCGGTCCCCCCCCCCCCCCCCTATTTCGGCACACCCCTCGCACGCTTCGCGGGTGGCTCCATGGGGAGCTCCACAGAACGCCCCAGTGGCTGCGCTCGCATGTGGCACCCCCCCCTTCCCCCCATTTGGGCACACCCTTCGCGCGGTTCGTGGCCCCATAGAGAGCTCCACCGAAGGCCCCAGTGGCTGCGCCCGCATGCGGTTCCACCCCCATTCTGGCACACCCCTCACACGATTCGTGGCCCCATAGGGAGCTCCACCGAAGGCCCCAGAGGCTGCGCCCGCATGCGGTTCCACCACCCATTCTGGCACACCCCTCGCACGTTTCGTTCCCCCATAGAGAGCTCCACCGAAGGCCCCAGCGGCTGCGCCCGCATGTCCTCTCCACCCCCAATTCTGGCACACCCCTCACACGTTTCGTGGCTCCATAGGGAGCTCCACCGAAGGCTCCAGTGGCTGCGCCCGCATGCGGTTCCACCCCCCATTCTGGCATACCCCTCACACGTTTCGTGGCCCCATAGGGAGCTCCACGGGGGTGAAGCCCCAGTTGCTGCCACTGCCCAATAGCGCCTCCCCCCCAACCCCCCCCCCCCCCATTCTGGCACACCCCTGCACGACGTTATTCGTGGCCACACAGGAGCTCCACCGAGGCCCCAGTTGGCTGCGCCCGCATGCGTTTCCACCCCACCATTCTGGCACACCCCTCCACACGTTTCGTGGCTACACAGGAGCTCCACCGTATGCCCCGCGTGGCTGCGCCCGCATGCGTTCCACCCCCCATTCAGGCAACACCAAAACCCTCACACGTTTCGTGGCCCCATAGGGAGCTCCACCCGAAGCGCCAGTGCTGCGCCCTCATCGGTTCAACCTTCCATCCTGGCACAGGGCAAACCCCTCACACGTTTCGGGCCCATAAGGGAGCCCACCGAAGGCCCAGTGGCTGCGGCCCCGCATGCGTTCCACACCTCATTCTGGCACGCCCCCTCACAACTTTCGTGGCCCCATAGGAGCTCCACGAAGGCCCAGGGCTGCGCCCGCATGCGCTTCCACCCCCCCTTCTGGCACACAGGGCAAACAGAAAACACCCCTCACACGTTTCGTGGCCCCATAGGGAGCTCCACCGAAGGCCCCAGTGGCTGCGCCCGCATGCGGTTCCACCCCCCATTCTGGCACACCCCTCACACGTTTCGTGGCCCCATAGGGAGCTCCACCGAAGGCACCAGTGGCTGCGCCCGCATGCGGTTCCACCCCCCATTCTGGCACACCCCTCACACGTTTCGTGGCCCCATAGGGAGCTCCACCGAAGGCCCCAGTGGCTGCACCCGCATGCGGTTCCACCCCCCATTCTGGCATACCCCTCACACGTTTCGTGGCCCCATGGGGAGCTCCACCGAAGGCCCCAGTGGCTGCGCCCGCATGCGGTTCCACCCTCCATTCTGGCACACCCCTCACACGTTTCGTGGCCCCATAGGGAGCTCCACCGAACGCTCCAGTGGCTGCGCTCGCATGCGGTTCCACCCCCCATTTCGGCACACCCCTCACACGCTTCGTGGGTGGCTCCATGGGGAGCTCCACCGAACGCCCCAGTGGCTGCGCTCGCATGTGGTTCCCCCCCCCTCATTTCGGCACACCCCTCACACGGTTCGTGGCCCCATAGAGAGCTCCACCGAAGGCCCCAGTGGCTGCGCCCGCATGCGGTTCCACACCCTTTTTCGGCACTCCCTTCACACGTCTCGTGGCCCCTTAGGGAGCTCCGCCGAAGGCCCCAGTGGCTGCGCTCGCATGCGGTTCCACCCCCCATTCCGGCACACCCCTCACACGTTTCGTGGCTCCATAGGGAGCTCCACCGAAGGCCCCAGTGGCTGCGCTGGCATGCGGTTCCACACCCCATTCTGGCACACCCCTCGCACGTTTCGTGGCCCCACAGGGGGCTCCACCAAAGGTCCCAGTGGCACTGCCCGCTTGCGTCCGCCACCACCCAGCACAGCCCTTGTTCCCTGCGCTTCACCCACTCAGAACAGCGCTTCGTAGCCCTATAGGGAGCTCCACCAAAGGTCCCAGAGGCACCGCCCGCATGCGTCCGCCACCACCCTGCACAACCCTTGCTCCCTGCCTGCGTTTCACCCACCCAGTACAGCGCTTCGTGGCCCCATAGGGAGCTCCACCGAAGGTCCCAGTGGCACCGCTCGCATGCGTCCGCCACCACGCAGCACAGCCCTTGCTGACCGCGTCTCACCCACCCAGTACAGCGTTTCGTGGCCCCATAGGGAGCTCCACCGAAGGTCCCAGTGGCACCGCCCGCATGCGCCCGCCACCACCCAGCACAATTGCGGCATTCACAACTGCATATGGTTGGGTCCTTTGCCAGGCAAATTGTTGTCGCTGCTCGTCCGCGGCGGCTGCTATATGGGGCTCCGCGGTGACAGGAGTAGCCGACGGGAAACTCAGTGGTTCGAGGGTTGCGGCCCGGAAGTCTGGAGGGATGGTCCCTGCGGGAGCCGGTGTAGGGCTGCGAACCAAGACCATGTATCGCGGGTTCTGGAGGGCCCCTCTTCTCATCCACACATGAGAAGTTGTTAAAAGTTGGGGTGACTGTTTGGAGACTCCCCTGCCGTCTGAAGGGGTCCTTGAGGCGGTGTTGGAGGGGGGTCGTGAGATTCTCAGGCAGAAGGATCCTTGGGGGCAAGTGCGCCAGTCTGGCCCAAGCCTTCATCCTGGCCCTCTCTCGTGTCGGAGGAGGCATGGTTTTGCCGCCAAGCTGATTGGGCCTGAGGGGAAGTATATTTGAAGTTGTTATCCCCTGGTCGTGCGGCCGAAATGTCCCGTCGCATGGCCTCGGTTGCTTCCGACATCCTGGCGGTGAAAAAGCTAGGGTCGTGCGTTTCAGACTGCGCCGGGGGCTCCTGGATAGGACTCAGCATGGCAAGGTTGACGCAGGCCTTTCTCGGCATGAGAGGAACCTCGTTCGCAGTTCGGTCACCGGCACCCGTTGGCCTCAGGCGAGGCTTGCCAAGTATCAGAAATCGGTGACTGACAAGTGTCTTTTGTGCGGCTGCAGGGGCATGTTGTTCCACCGAGCGTGGGGCTGCCCCTGTCCGACTGAGCTTTGCAGGACAGATCTCCCCGTCGGTCTTCGACAGGCTGCCTGGGAGGTTGCCGCTCTTGGGGGGGGGGGGGGGGGGGGGGGGGGGCGGGGCGAGCTGGTTTCCGCGCGTCTCCCCCCCGACCTCGAGCGCTGTTTTGCTTGTAGATGGGTCAGAATTTCACGCGAAGTTCGGGGCCTGTGGTACAGCAGGACGGTCCGCAGCGCAAGTGGGCGATGGGGTCAATTTTGCGGCCTGCATGCATGGGGCGGTTCCTCGGGGGTGGGGGCCTCGCCAGTGGGCGCGGGGTGTGGGGGGGCTACGCGTTTCGCATGCTGGCCATTTTTAGTGACCCCCGTGTGGCGGCGATGAGGGAGTGCAGCTAGGAGTTTTCAGTGGTCATGCTATAACGGGGGGCGTGCGCCACATCTCCGTCCACTGCCCTGTCGCCTGACAGCAGTCGTCGTTGGCCGTGGAGGCTGTGGTGGTCCAGAATAGGTTGCGCGGCTACAGTTGTCAAGGTGAAGGCCCGCCGCGCGCTGCAAGAAGCCGCGTCTTAGGAGGAACAGTGGCTTCTCAAAAGCAATCGTCTCGCGGACACGTGGGCTCGTGCATGGGGCTCCGTTTTGGGGAATGGGCGTGGAGCAGGAGCGTTTTGTAGAAGGCTGTGAGCGTAGAGCGACACAGGCCGCTAAGTGGCTAGGTCGCTTCCACTGCTGGCGGCATGATAAGGGGTTCTGGAGATCGGAGGGGGCGGGCGGGACTGCGGAGGTTGAGCTCGACCTGCCATGTCAAGTTCCGCCAAACCTCGCCGATGAGCACGACGTGCGGCTGAGGCAGCGTCACAGAGCGCGGCTCTTCAAGGCTGCGCCCCAGAGATTATATCCAGAGTGTGCTCAAGGCTCGGCTCGCTTGGGCCCCGCTGCTCTCGGCTCCTCCGTTGGCTCCTCGGCTTCTCTTCCCGACCTGCTGCCCCAAGCCTCGGGGCTTCTGCGGGCGTGCTGCCAGACCTGGAAGTTTTCCATGCAAAATGTGGCCCAGGCCTCCGTGGTCGGAGATGAGTCGGGGGCCCCAGTTGTTTTGCATCTCGCGCGGCGCGAGTGCGCAGCATGGCCACAGGCCTGGGGAAGGACTTGCGGGGCCATGTTTTGGACCGAAGCACCTAGGCCGTGCGATCCAGCGTTCCAGGCTTCGGTGAAGTCTGCGCCCTGATTCGTCGGTGCCCCCTCCCCTGATGCTCGGCGCGCGTGTTGAGCCGTCTGAGGAGGTCCGAGCGTCGCGGGGAGGGGGGCTGTTGCATTCGGAGGCTTCGGAACGGTATGATGGCCCTGGCCCTGACTATTGGTTGGGCTTCCCCGGGGCCCTCGACATGTATCGCGTGGCCCAGCGTCGCGGCTTTGATGCCCCCCGCGGGGCGGTTATGTTTTGCAGTGCAACAAGGGCTCTGGAAGGTGAGGCTCGACCCCTGGCTGGTGGGAGTGATGGGCTTGAACGCCCTGCTTACAATGTAATCGGGTCGCAGGGTCATATGTCTAAGGCCCTAGCGGCCTAACGCCTCCCCCTCCTCCTCCTCCTCCTCCTCCTCCTCCTC
>CAUYUJ010016117.1:163311-260811 GCA_963575745.1 Prorocentrum cordatum
GGGGACACCCACAGCCACCGCGCTGCCATAAGGAACGCCAGATCAGAAACGAGGGAGCTTTTCTGGCCACACAGAGAGGACGAACTCGGGCGAGGATGAATCGAGAATCTCTGTGAGCTGGCGGCTGGAGGATGTATCAGGCGCCGGGGCCTTGTCAGAGCGCTCTGGAACGCTCTGAGAACGTCCCGGAACGCTCTAGAACGGATCTGTCCTCGTCCTAGCCCCGCCCAGCACATCCCCCAAACATCGGGGGCGACTATGGGGGCGAATAGCCCAGGGAGGAGCAATACATGTATCCAGGGGCGCCGGTGGTTCATGCCTTCGGCGAGGCTCACGGGCGAGTACGCGTAATGCAGGAGAGCCCAGAATCGAATCGATAAGTCGAATCGGCAATCGAAATTGATCGGATCGGCGGGAATCGGCAGCCAAGTCGGGAGAAGTCGAATCGGCTGAAATCGGCAGAATGGTAAGGCATCATGGAGAAATCAGAGCCCAAATCGGAGCCTGAAGTCGAATCGAATCGGAATCGGAAGCCATCGAAGCCGAATCGAATCGAACCGGAGGAATCAAAACGAGCCCTGGTAATGGGGAAACCTAAAGGTACCGATACCGCTACTCCCCGGACTTCTCCCGGGGTGCGTTCTGACCAGAATTTCGAGGCGAATCCAGCGGTGGCGACGAGGGCCTCCCAGGAGGCCCAAAAAGGGGAAAACGGGCGAAGGGCACATGTATGGGTACCTTTTTCTCCTCCCAGGTAGTGCCCCCATCGCCGCCTCCGAAACCGCGCGGTCCAAGGCTCCTCCACGGCGCCCGCGCCCAGGCGCGCGCGCGGGCCCAGCTCCGGCGCCGGGCGCAGCTGCCGGCCGACGCCCACCACGAGGACCTCGCGGCCGGCCCGCGGGGGCCGCAGGGAGGGGCCCCGGAGCCCCTCGGGAGCGGCGAGCGTGTCCACTGTCGGGGGCGCGCAGGCATGGATTAGCGCTCCACGGATTTGGCGCGCGGTTCGGGGGGGACTTACTGGGGGGGTCCTACATGGGGGGGTCAGAAACGGCCCCCTTTCGCGCCCCTTTCGGGCCCCTCCGGAGCCCCAGGGAGCTCGTTTAGGTACCATTTGGGTACCTTGTCGGACCACCCTCGCCACCCCCCCATTTGTGACCCCCCCAGGACGCAACGCCCAAGCGGTCGCCAAATCTATGGATCGGGGAGGTGCCCTCCCCAATATGCGGCCCGTGCCGCCTCGCTTGGCAGCGGAGATCCGCGATTCTTCACGTAAACGGGACCCGTCGCTAATCCACGCCCTCTTGATCCATGTTCGCGATCGCCTGACAAGGGGGTAGGGTTAGGTCGGACCTGTCCCCCCAAAGGGGGACTTTGGACGAACAAAAAAAACAAATGGTCAAGAAACATTCGAAAAAAAACATCAAAAAAGCGTCCCCAGACTACTATATGACTAGTTTGGAACATTCCTCCTATAGAGGGACGTGCCCGACTTAAGGGTAGGGGGAGGGGGGAAGGCTTCTTAGAAGGAGGCGACTTCTTAGAAGGCGCCAGCCTTACATCCGTAGAGAAGGGCTGTGCCCTCTGAGAAGCAGGGGTGCTTCTAAGAAGCCTTCCCCCCTCCCCCTACCCCCCTCTGCGCGTGGCCGATCCATACTTCGCAGCGGCAGAAGGACCAGGAAGCTGGAAGCTTGTAAGGTCCGCGTGCGCCAGGGCCTGCGAGACGGTCGGGCGCCGGTCAGAGCGAGCGGTGGGCTGCATCGGAAGCGAGTACAAGCATGAAGCGGAAGAGCAAAGGACAAGAGGAAAGACAAAGACGGAGCCCGATCAGACCATGTAGGTCGGCGTGGGAGTCGCTTGCTGGATACATATGTGGAGGGCCACCGTGCTTGGCGAGACGAGGGCCGAGAGCTGGAAAGGTGCGTGGCGGCATGTGTATCCAGCACTTGTCCAGGCCAGCCACGTCATGTGTATCCAGCTTCCTGGTAGTATGTGGTCTGCGTGCAAGATAACCGACGACTGACGAGTGGGCGGAAAATAATTGTTAACAACGATCCGAGGGGAAGGGCGTTCGTCCTGCAGACGCCGGGCGTTGTCGCGTGGTGCGCTCAGCGCTGGCCGAATCTGCACGCTGACTAATTACTGCAGCAAGAGCAGGGGCTGCCTCGCTTTTTGAAGCAGCCCGGCAAAATGAGGGGAAGTGCCCTGAAAGAAAAGGGAAGGAGGAGGGCGCCAGAGGAAACTGGCGATAACGAGGAGAGGGGCTGTGTTCTTGTGGATGCCATGACAACGGACACTCTGACAATCCTATCATTGAAATTAAGATGCGTTTAAAATGTCGGAAGCATGTTCTAAACATGCTTTAAACATCTCTGCTACTTCCTCTCCATTGATCGTCCTCCACAGCACTCGAGCCGCTGTGCCGCGCGAAGAAAGCGACGAGCGCCACTCTCATGCATCGGGCCCCGACCAACTGGATCGAGGGTCGGAGGAGGGCGGTGGGGTCAGTCTTCAAACCGTCCGGGGACGTGTCGGGTGGCTGCAGATCGCCCCAGACGCAATATCACACGTTCTTGGGCAAGTTTGGGTACATCTTCAGCAACCCTTAGGTCGGGCCTGTCCCCCTACAGGGGGATTCTGGACAAACAAAATGTGACAAATCGTCCAAGAAGAAATAATCAAAACGTGCTCAAACATATGCCAAAAATATTCCCCTGACTCCTATGTATAATACTATGTTTGAATGTTCCTCCTGTAGAGGGACACGCCCGACTCAGGCTACCCAGGAGCTCTCTGGGCCCCAGCAGGCCGCCAGGAGCCCCCACGCCGACCCGTGGCCGCGGTCCCCCCTCCCAGCCAACGCAGACCTCCCCCCCATCGCTCGCCGGCGATCCCCCCCCCCCAATGGGTTCGCCGCCGACCGCCCTCCTCCTCCTCCTCCTCCTTCCTCCTCCTCCTCCTCCCCTCCTCCCTCCTCCTCCTCTCCTCCTCCTCCTCCTCCTCCTCCTCCTTCTCCCCGCCCCGAGAGGGGCCGCCAGCCCCGTGCCCCCCCGTGGGAGGGCGGCGCGCTGAGCCTTCCAGGGGGCGACGGCGAGGGTGGGAAGCCGCGCCTCCCGGGCGCCGACGGGGCCCGTGGAGAGCGGCGGTGGCGTTCGCATCCAGGTGTTATGATGGTCCAACTTGCTTTTGCCTTGACCACCAGAGAATTTCGAGCACCACAAAAGCACATAACCTCAAGGGTTTTCACGTGTCGGGCCGTTGGATACTCGTCCGACACTGTTTCGGCATCGTTTCGGCACCTCTCGACACTTGTCCGGGTGCTCGAAGTTATTGCTGAGATGTGGTTCTGACGCACGATGGGAGCAACATAACCCTGGTGGTGGAAGGCGTGGTGATAGTATTCAGAGGAGGGACAAGGTGCCCATGCTGCTACCCTCCCCTCGTTTTCGCCTTTTTGGCCCCCCTGGGAGGCCCTCGCTGCTACTGGTCAGCACGCACCCCAGGAAAGGTCTGGGGAGTAGCGGTATCGGTACCTTTTGGTTGCCCCAGGTACCCGTATATCAGAGGAGGAACAGGCACAATGGGGCTGCGCATCAAGAAACCATGTGTTTTTCTTTCGGGCATCCTGTTTTTTTGCTCCGCGCGCTGCGCGGTGACTTCTTCAGCCGTTGAAGGAGCTGTTGCGTTCGGGGTGCTCCGGGTTTCCCTTTTGGTGCATTTCGCATGCGGGTTATGAGGGTTGGGTTTTTTGTCGAGGCTGTCTTGTTGCCGCGCCCGCATTGTACCCATGCCTCTAACCCCCTGCCCGTTTTCCCGTTTTGGGCCTCCTGGGAGGTTGTCGTCGCCACCGCTCGAATTGCCGCAGAATTGCAGAAGTTGGTTGGCAGTCATAATGGTACGGATTTGGAGCACAAGGAGCCTGCGATTCCTCCCTGGGCTAAAGGCACTGACGCTGCTGTCAAACGTGAGCGCCTCACCAAGCTTGGAAGTCTGCTCAAGCTCCTGTCGGGGCCTGAGGACGCCGAGCAGCGTGCGGTGTTCGAAGCCGAGAAGCAGCGCCTGCAGGCCGAGTTGCAGGCCGACAAACCGCTGGAGGCCAACTTGCAGGGGCTCACCAGCCAGCTCAAGACTGCTCGCACGAAGCTGTCCAATCTGGCTGTCAAAAAGGAGGCTGCTCGTTCTACCCTGGAGAAGGCCAAGCAGGCCCTCGCGCAGGTCGAGCAGGACGAGCAGGACGCTAACAAGCACATCGTGGAGCTTGAGGAGAGGTTGCGCCATGTGGTCGTCCCCGCCGTGCAGTTTGATGACAAGGCACCTTCCCTGTCCACCTTCCTGCCAGGCATGGAGGCCACGGTCGAGCAGTTCGACGCCGTTGTCCGTGCGTTGGGCGGGTCGGAGCGGTTCAGCACCGACCTCATCGCCATGCGCGCGCTGGTTCAGAAGCTCAAGGAAGCCCCAGAGGCCACTGCTGTACCTGAACCGTCTCAGCCTGAGGCTCACACCGCTCCTCCTGAGGCTCGAGAATCCATGGATGTTGACGATGCTGAGGATCAGGATCGTGCTAATGCTCACGTTGATGGCCTGGATGGTCGCACATGCCGTGAACATCTCAAAGAATGTGGCATTGATGTCGACGTGGGCGGTGAAGACGACGAGCTTGACGAGCCCAAGGTGCGAGAGCTTCGTGAAAAGCTCAAGCGTCACTTGGCACAAGTTCAATCGCTTACGAAGAAGTTCAAGACCAGTGGCGCGACCGCTGCGTAAAGTGATTGGGTGGCTCGCTGTGGTTTTGTTCTGTCTATGCTATTACCCTAGTGCAATGACGACGCCTACTGCCAAAGATGAGCTGACCTCAGCTCCCAGACGTTCTCTCATGGACGATCCTGATGTTGATCCCTTTGAATTTGATGAAGCATCTGACAGTCAGCCTTATCTGCCAGTCACATGCGATCAGGTTGCCCCTCCTGCGTCTTCTGCAAGGGCGGCCACTGCGACTGCGGGTGCTACGTCATCGTCTCGGTCGCTACACTCACCTGTCACCAGGTGGCAGGCAGAGAGCGCCACATGTGCGCCTATTGCTTTGACGATTTCGGCCTCTTGCTCGACGAGGGTGGCTGGCTCTACTGCTGGTTGTTCCGATGGCATGAATCCTTTAGGCCCTGGCAGCACGCGCTGCTCACCCCGCTCGCCCGATGGGCAACGCGTGGCAGAGGGTACCGACTGTCCAGGGGTTCGTCGACCTGATGTCAAGGTTGCTGGCCAGGCGAAGGGCAAAAGTGACTCGTATATTGTGACGCTCAACTCCAGCTCGCTGGGTCCACTGTGCGACTACCTGGTGGACAGCGCTGCTCATGCGGTGCTTGCGCAAGAGCACCATGTTCCTGATACCAAGCTTGGCGAGCGACAGTCGCAAGTTGAAGATGCTGGCTGGAGAGGGCTCTGGGGCCCTGCCGTGCCCAATCAGGATGGAGGGCCTGGCACCACAGGCGGCGTTGCAGTTTTGGTTAGGTCACATATTCCTATCAAGGCGCCCCCTGGCTGCGCTAGTCATGTCCTTGTCCCTGGCAGGCTTGTGGCTGCGCACGTCATGTCTTTTCTGCCTGGCGGTGTTGTCTTCCTGTCGGCTTATCTCAAGGACGGCGAAGGATATGGACCGTGCAACGCCGAGTTGGTGTGGGAGATTATCGAGTACCTCTCAGTGCTCAACGGCATGCAGATTCCGTGGGTCATCGGCGCCGATTTCAACATGCCGCTCGCTGCCCTGGACCAGTCCGACTGGATCGCGGCTGCTGGCGGACTGGCTTTCGTTTCTGAGGCGCCCACCTGCAGGCAGGTTTCACCTGGCACGCGCATCGATTATTTCATTTGTAGCAGTTGGCTTGCGCCAAAGCTTAACCCCCGCACGTGTGTGTTGGAGGCTGCCACCACCTACCCTCGCCTCCCCGTCCAGCTTACTCCTGAGGGCTCGGGAGGCGCCGGTTTGGGCTCGGGTGGCCAAGGTCCCGAAAGCTTTCCCGTCTACCCCTCCCATTGGCTGCGCTAGACCTCCTATATACCCGTGGCACGCGGTTTTGTCGACCGCCGCCCCGCAAGTTGACTCTGTAGCCAAGGTCGCTGATTTTTGGGATCTCGTCCTCGAAGGGGTGGAAAGAGAGTTGGCTGCCAGGTGGGACCGTGTTGGCTTAGCCGCCGAGGCCTATGTTGGCCGCGGCGGGCCTCTGGAGGTCCACTTCAAAAAGCTTGTCTGGACTCCCCCCAGAAGGAGGACTTTTAAGGATCCGCAGGCACGTGCCTGGGCTGTAGCTCTTGGTTGGGCCAAACACTTAGGCAAGGCCAGAGAACATCTTAGTGAGCAAATTAGGCTAATGCAAGAAAAAGATGCTCTGTGCTCAATTGCGCCCCTGCAATATCGCAAGCTTCTCACTGCATTTGATGAGTTCGATCGTTTTATGGCCAACATCGCCCGCTGCAAAAAAGTCTTGGGTTGCCTCGACTCGGATGTGCGTGATTTCTTCAATGGCGGCTTCGCCGTCCTCGCACGTCCTGATGTGGCCAGCAGGCTCACTACTATTTACATTCGTGCGAAGGCAGCTGTCACTCGTGCGGAGAATGCGGCGTCCCAGGCTTGGAGGCAATGGGCTAGGGACGCTTTCTCTGCTGGTGCTTCGAAGGCTCACAGGTCTCAAAAGTGAAGGCCATCCAAGAGGTTTTAAGCAACCAGGCGCGAGAGGCACCCCACCAGCAGGCCGATGCTGAACTGGTTCCCTGGAAGGAGGTTTGGTTGACCCACGGCTGTTCCGTTCTTGAGTCTCCCCGAGGGTCCACCAGCTGGCCCATGCTGCCGCCCATCACGGCCGCTCAGGTGGAGGATGCCGTTCACACTTACCCCATTCGCACTGCTGGAGGCATGATGGGTATTCATCCGAGAGCTTTAATCCATTTGCCTAGGCCGGCCTTCTCGGCGATTGCTGAACTCTTTAACCTGTGCGAGCTGCATTTAGCCTGGCCTAGAGAGCGTGTATGTAACGAGATGTGCCGTCTTGCCAAACCAGATGGTGGGACTCGTCTGATCGCTCTTGTCTCGTTGCTGTGCCGTGTTTGGGGCAAAGTTCGCAAGCCCATCACCTTCGACTGGCAAGAGCGTAATGACTGCCACGCTGTTTGGGGTACTCGTCGTGGGCACAGTTCCTCAGACAGTGCGTTTGCCCACAACATTGCTGCCGAAATGGCTGCGCTAGTCGGTGATATTTCAATATCTGTCCTCTTAGACATGATCAAATGCTTCGAAATGGTTCACTCGGAGCAGCTGTTGAAAGAGGCTGAAGCGTTGCACTTTCCAATGCGGCTAGCTTGGATGCTGGTGGATCTGTACAGGCAGCCACGGCGTCTTCGAGCTTTCGGCAGCTTGTCGCTGCAGTTCTGTTCGCATCAGGGCATCCTCGCTGGGTGCAATCATGCGACAGGCATGCTTTTCCTTCTCACGCTGCGTGCTGTGCGTAGACTCAATGACATTTCGCCCTGTATAACACCGAGAGCCCTCGTCGACGACATCTCGATTCAGCTCGTCACCTCGGATCCTCGTGATGTGCGTTTCCTGGAGCGTGCTGTGAATGTGTTCACCGAAGATGCCAAGGTTCTCGGGCTTCACTCCCATGTCAAAAAGTCGGGGCTCATAGCAGGGAACAAAGTTGCTCGGAAGGTTTTCTCGAAGATGGCTATTCGGCTGCATCTACCTGTTCGTAAATGGATGAGAAATCTCGGGCATGAATTAGCTGCTGGTCGGGTTGTTCGCACGCAGGAGAAGAAAAGGCTACGTGCTCTCAAACGTCGTCGTGACAAGTTCGTTGCACTGAAACATGCAACTGGCAAGCGTGCAACCCGACTTTGGAGGACTGGAGCTTTCCCAACGGCTGGGCACGGTGGTTCCGTGTCGGGCATCTCAGACACTGCGCTGAAGTATTTGAGGCAGCTTGCGGCTACGATCGCAGGTGCCAAGCAGCACGGTGGCATCACCTCGTATCTGCTGACGCAGGCCGATCCGCTATACGACCCGATCTACGACTCCACTACTTGTGTGTGTGTGTCAAGTTCGCCACGTTCGTCTGGGACGGAAGAGTTCAGTTGTCGAGACTTCAACGTGCGTGGACCTGTTTGAGAGACATCATGTCCGACAACCCTACTTGGCAGCAGGCTCGAGGTCCGCTGTCGGCGGTGTGGCTCAGCCTGCTTCGCATAGGCTGGACGATGGTCAATGCCCACACTTTTCGCAGCGATCTTGGTACAGATATTTCGCTGCTGGTGGTGTGTCCCAGTGATGTGCGAATTGCGATTATCGAAGGGGTGCAGCGGTGGCAGATACGTCGGTTGCAGCAGCACCTCTATAACACTGACCCTCCAGAAGGGGAGCCTTGGTTTCGTGCACTACGTAATGGTATACGTGCCGTAAAAGACCAGCGGGCTCTTGGGGCCCTTGCTGCCGTCTGGGGGAATGTGGTTCCGCTACCTGCTGCACTATCTGCTCTGCAATATGATGTACTACCTGAGTGCCTCGCCTGCTCCGCTCCTCAGGGCACGTACGGACACGTGTGGTATGCCTGCTCTAAGTTCATCACCGACGACGGGGTTGACGCTTTGGGTGACGAGGTTCCTGAGGCCCTGGCTAGGCATAGGCGCGTGTTGATCCAGTCTCGGGCCTCTATAACTGGGGAGCCCGATGTGCACTCTAATTATTTAACTTATGGCATTCCTCCCTTGCCCACCAATATTCCCGCTCCGCTAGCCAACCCACCTGTTTTTGAGTTTGGGGACGTCTCTGGGTCCTGGGGCCCTCAGTCTTTCACTGATGGTAGTTGCTATCACTCTGGGGTCCCAGAGGTCTCCAGAGCTGGTTGGAGCGTTGTGCAGTTATTTGATTGTCTGCTTCCCCTGAGGGCCGTATATGGAGCGCTCCCAGGTGAGCGTCAGACCATAGGTCGTGCAGAACGCTGGGCTGTGCGGCAGGGTCTGGCTTTTCACCCGCAGCATCAGAGTATTGTATCGGACCTCCAGGCTGTTGTGCGAGAAGGCAATTCTTGGAGCCAGCATCTTTCCCAAGGCATGTCCAAGCATGCCTCGATCTGGAGGTCCATATTTGATCTTAAGTCTAATCACCCCCAGTTTTCTTGGTTCCCAGCCCATCTGAGTTTCGATGACGTTTTGGAGCGTGGTCTGTGTGTCAAAAGTTGGGCTGGGAATCTGTGGGCTGACTTCTTCGCCAAACTAGGGGCCAGCTCTGACACGCTGGCTGAGGGTTTTTGCGCGGCTGTGTCAGGGGATTTAAAATATCATAAATCCACGGTGCGGTTCATTGCATGGGCTGCTCAACGGTTGCTCGAGTCTGGCACATGGACGCAAGTTGACCCTGATCGTTCCATCCGCCTCTTGAGAGCCCCTGCCCCTCCTAAGGTCACGGTCACTAGCCATGTGTTGTTTCGCTGTGAGGCCACCAGCACCTATAAGTGCAGGAGCTGTGGCCGTGTCGCTCGCACGTTGGAGTCACTTAAGAGCCTGCTCACGGGTAGAGACAATCGTGACTGTTTACCATCACCGATCCAGCGACACGTGTGCGACCGGTGGTTTCGTGAGTTTGGGGCTGCGTTTAGGCCCGTGCAGCTGGAAGCGGTGAGGGTTGCTCTGGCTGCTGCTGACGAAGCTCAGCGTGTGTGCACTGATGAGGTCCAAGGTCCCCCGACTCCTGTGGCTGAGCCCGAGCCGTCGGACGAGTTTTCTGCTTTTCGGGACCTTGGGCACGACGTTTTTCGTCATCTGCATGTGTACTGTTGCAAGCTGTGCGGGGCTCATGGCTCTCTCGGCTCGCTGCGAAACCTCACGCAGCAATGCCAAGGGAGATCCAAAGTCCCGAGCACAGCTGCCAATCAGAGAATGTCCATTCGGCGGCTGGAGCGTGGGTGTCACCCCAGAACGGGCGTGAAGATTGCTGGCGCCGCTGAGCGCGACGATGACCGCGCGGAGCTCCGCCGTGCTTCCGCTTCTTTGAGGCTGCTGGAAGCGGCCCGTGGGCCCGAACCTGCTCCTGATGGAGCGAGCTCGGGTTCTGACTAGACTCGTTTGGTTTTTCTTGGGCTGCCCTTGTAGTCTGTCGCCCGTCGCCTCCCCCTCCCCCGCCGCATACGTGTGCATCTTCCTGGTGCTCTCGGCGCTGAGGAGGCTGGTGTGCGACGAGGCCAGGCAGGCGGGGCGGCCCTCTCGCTCGGCCCACGCCCTTGCGTGTGCTGGGCTATGCCTGAACTGGACCACCAGCTCGAGGCTTGCCTCTTGCTGGTGGCGTGCGGTCCGCGCGCCTCCTCCAGCGCACTGTCTCCTCTGGACGTGCGGCGAAAGTGAATCGAAGTAGCGCTGCGCGCGCAGTGCCTGGGAGACCCAGCGATTGTCTCAGCGACTCGCTCTTCGAGGTCATGAAAGAAGGCCTGCCAGGCTTTGCGGGGAGAGATATTCCCGACACTGGCAAGTGGTGAGTCTTCACCACCTAGGTCAGGGACAGGTTATTTCCCAGTTTCTCTTCGTAGTGGTACCATTTGGCGGTCCGCAGTGGGCGTCCGTTGGGTCTTGTGGATCGGAGTCTCCGCGCGGCCTTCGGTCTTGTGCAGGGCATCGGCGAAAGCACTGGTTCCGTGCGCGGCGCATGTGTTTTCGGGGATTCGGGAATCGAGTTACCTAGGAGTTGCGAGAGAATCTGAAGGTGGCGCGGATGGCAGACATGTCTACGTTGGGCTGCGAAGTCTTGATGTGGCTGAATTTTCGGCCTTCCTGCTCAGCAGTAGCGGCCTCGTATTAGCGGGCGCGGTTGTCCTCGTCGTCTTTCGCTTGCGTGACTTTGTTGCGGCTTCGCGGCCTTGCCAGCGAGTTTGACGACGGGGCGGTTTATTCCCAGGTTGTTGGACGCGGCCGTCGAAGTAGAGGAGGGTGGAGAGGCAGGCCGATCGTCACCGAGCTCTCCTCCCCCTCGCGATGGCGGGGCAGCAGCCGGGGGGGCGGCTGGCGACTCGGTTAACTAGCTCTGTTTTTTCCATCAATTCCTCCTTGTAATTTTTTTTGGTCGGCGCAGATGACGTCGGTGTTGGCGCAGCCGTAGGTGGCAGGGTCGTTGGCAGATGTAGGCGGTGTAGAAGTACTTCGGCGGCAGACGTAAGCACCGCTCGCCGGCAGCCTCGGTGGCCGCTGCAGTCGCCTCCGCGACGGCCTCTCGGGTGGGGAAGGCCACGGTCGTTCCTGGGTTTTTCTTGTTGCTGTGACTCCCGCGCCTATCCCAGATGGCGAGACCATCGATCCAGTCTGGTGTTCCATGCAGTTCTTGTGCCGCGGCTGGCCTCAGCGCGCTGTCGTGGCCTCCCGACTGCGCCCGGGATCCCCCATGATGCTTGAGCCCATGTGCAGAGGGGCGTTCGGGCCGCGCTCTTGGTCGCCACGGCCGTGCCAGAGGGCACGTGTTATTCCGCCTTCGCGGCCAGGTGGAACCCGACATTGGCTGCTGTTTCGCTCGAGTTGGTCGACGGTGTTTTGGCTGCGGGTGCGCTCGTGGCCGAGCTGCCAGCGCCAGTCTTCCCATGTACCCCGGCGTCCTCAATCGCCCCCGCATTTTCGATGGTAACTGTCGTGGCCATGTTTGCCAGTCAGGTTGCCGCCTGTCCCCAGCGAGGTCTTCAAGTGTGATTGGCAGGCTGTTGCGGCCCGCAAGTGCACGGCGGCCGCGTGCCGCCTGCCTTGGCCCTGGGCCATGTCGACCAGTTTCGCGGCGCACGTAGGTAGATGTCAATCGGCGGTGGGTCAGCTCATAGCTCATCGTGTCCATGGCTCTTGTCGCTGTCGCCGGCCGCAGGGGCTCTGGCAGGCAACGCCGACGGACTTGGCGCCTTCGGGCGACCCCTCTGGGTCGCCGCCGCTGGCCCCCCTCCCCGGGCGCGGGGGGTGGGGTCCCCGTATGTGGCGGCTCGAGCCAAAATGGTTGCGGTCCTTCCCCTCCTCCTCATCGGTGCAGCATGCCTTCCCTGCTTTCTTTCAATTCATTCCTCTTCTCCTGAGGGCGGATCACCAGGAGAGGTGGGCTCACTGGGGGCGAGTGGGTCATCGGGGAGGGGGTGGGCCACCAGGGCGGGGGTGGGTCACTGGGGGGGGGGGGCGGGGGTCACCCGAGGGGTGGGTCATTGCCACCATTGTGGAGCGAGCAGGAGTTGGGTCGGGCACGCCTTTCTCTATCCTTTGTCCCCGATATTTGCCCCTTTCCTCGTTGCTGTGGCGCCTTCAGCGCGTGCGGCTCATTTATCTCTCTCGTGTATACTTGTAACTGCTGTTTGTTCGGTGACCGCGGCTTGCAGTTGTTGTTGTTGCTGCTGCTGCTGTTGTTGTGGTTGTTGTGCGCTGTTGGGCGGGTCGCTGGGGGGGTTTTGGTGCAACGTTACTCGGGAGGGTGGGTTGCACGGGGGGCAGTGGAGGTCACGAGGGAGGGTGGGTCACCGCGCAAGGTGGGACACGGGGGTCACCAGGGTGGAGATTGGCCGACCCCTTCCCTCCGCCATCCATTGTTCCGCTCGCGCCATCCGTTTCGCGATTCGATTCGCTTCGGCCTGCTCGCGCGATCTGGTCCGCGATCCGATTGGACTTGATCGCGATCCGGTTTACGATTCGATGCGGCCGATCGCGTTCCGGTTCCGCTGGCGATTCGCAGCGATCGAGTTCCGGGCGTTGCGACACTATTGCATCCCGATCCGATGCAGGGATGACCTGAGAGTTGTTCCGCGCTCGCCTTCGACCGAGGGAACAGTTCTCCTGGAGCATGCGTAGATGACCCTCACCCCCGCAGGGGATCCAAGCTGCTGACGGCCTGCCAAGGGCAGCCCTGAGGATGCGTACTGTCTGTGTTTTGGCTGCGCATCCTTGCTTGCGTCGTTGAGCACCCTTGCATCCTTGCATCCTCCCCGCTCCCTCATGCCCCAAAGGTTGAAGTTTCTGATGCTCCAGCCGACCGTAGCCTTGATCACCAGAAAAACATCGAGAACCATGTGGTCCTGGAGTACGTTGGGATGTGGTCCTTAAGTACGATGGGCGCAACATTAACTTGAAGTGCTTTCGCCCTGGAAGTGCGCGTCGTTCAGGATGCAGCTCCTGGGAGGTGAGATTCAGCATCGGCGCTGGTAGATTCGTGGTCGGAAGCCAGCCTGGTCTGGCAGAAACCCGGCTCATCCCACCGGATTTTGCTTAGCCGGGCATAGAGGGGCTTACTCGAAAGCAGTCTTAAACTGATTGTTGTTGTTGTTGTTGGTGTTGCTGATATTGTTGGTGTTGTTGCTGTTGTTGATGTTGTTGGTGTTGTTGTCGATGTTGTTGTTGCTGTTGTTGTTGCTGTTGTTGTTGGTGTTGTTGCTGCGGATGTAGCTGTTGCTGTTGTTGTTGATGAGGTTGTCGTTGTTGTTGGTGTTGTTGTGATTGATGGTGTCGCTGTTGTTGCTGTTGCTGTTGTGAATGATGCTGTTGGTGATGATGGTGGGGTTGCTGCTTGTTTGTGATGTTGTTGTTGTTGCTGTTGTTGTTGTCGTTGTAAGTGTTGCTGCTGTTGTTGGTGTTGTTGTTATTATTGATGGTGTTGCTGTTGCTGTTGATGGTGTGGCTGTTGTTGTGGCTGGTGTTGCTGTTGCTGTTGTTGTTGTTGTTGTTGTTGTTGTTGTTATTATTATTACCGTTGGTGTCGTTGTTGTTGTTGCTGCTTCTGCTGCTGGTGTTGCTGTGGTTGTTGATTTCCAATTTCTAAAACACACGTTGTTTGAATCCCCCTCAGGGCATCTGGTATTTGTTCGGGCGAAGAGAACTGTGCACATGCACCGATCCTGGCAAGGCCCATCCTTGACCCAGGATCGGTGCATATGCTTTCCTGGCCAAGGTAGGAGGGCGTATGCACCGATCTTGGGCTCAGGATCGGCCTGGCCAGAATCGGTGCATGTGCATAGTTCTTTTTCCTCTAAGTTGTTGGATAAAAGGGGCTCCTCCCGGGGCTCGCACCCTGCGAGGGGTCACCAAACTGGGCCCCTGGCCGCCGAGAACAGTGGCTTCCGCCGGATACCTCCTCGCACACTGTTCCCAACTTGCGGCCTCGTGCAGGACTTCCTCACCAATCATGCTGGAGTCGCGCTCTCGCCTGGTATTTCCTCGAAAGATGTCAGACGCCGCGCCCTCGACACTCCTGAATCGCGCTCTCGCCCTGGCCTTTCTCACGATTTATTTCGGAATCGCGCAGTCGCTCGAGCTCTTCTTGTAATTCAGGCAATGTTCACGCTTCCGCAACTTGCCTGCTCGAACTGGCCGCTTGGGCCCGCCTTCCCGACCCGCTTGTAAATTAGGCTCTACCCATCCGATGGGCCCGTCTGGTTCTGCCACGTGATTCCTGCTCCTAGCCCCCCACCTCCTAATCCCGTGCTCCACCCTCCTCCCTCACACTTCCATCCGTCCTCTCTTCCCCTGTTTCAGTGGCTGCACCGATTACGCGTGGCAGGTAAGGAAGATATACCCGCAGAAGGGGGGACGATCGAAGACGACGCGGGCGGGTACCGAGGGTTTTGGATATCCGGGTTGAATGGCACGCGAGCAGGTAAGTGCGAACAGAATTAACATGATCGTGGTTGAACTCTCATCACTGAATATAAATGATTGGTGATCCCCCCCCCTCCAGTGACCATTTTATTTTTCATTTGAAGTGCTTCCCCCGGGGCTCGCACACTTTTTTTTATCAGGGAGAGTCACGGGGCTCAAACTGTGTTGTTGGCTCTCAGTTTACAACAACAACAACAACGGCTCCCGCCTGACACCTCCTCGCAATTGATTCCCAAATCGCGCTCTCGCGCGGGACTTCCTCACACATTGTATACGAATTGCGCTCTCGCGTGGGACCTCCTCGCAGCTTATTCAGACGATGCGCCCTTGGCGCTCAGGAGTCACGCTCTCTCTGTGGCCTTTCCCACGATTTATTGGGGAATCGCGCTATTGCTCGAGACCTCCTCGCGATCCATGCAGGACCCACGCTTCAGCAACCAGCCTGCTCGACCTGGTCGCCTGGGCCCGCCTTCCCGACCTGTCCGCTATGGGGTCTACCCACCCGATCTGCCAGTGTGGTTCTACCACTTGTTTTCTGCTCCTTGCCCCCCTCCTGCTAATCTCTCTGGTGCTCCATTCTTCTCCCTCCCCCGTCCACCCGTCTTCTCTTCCATTGTTTTAGGGGCTGCACTGAGTGCACGTGGCAGGTAAGGAAAAATACCCCCAAGTGGGTACGATCGACGACGACGAGGGCGGGTACCGAGGGTTTGGGATGTACGTATGGGTTGGCACGTTTGCAGATATGAGCGAACAGTCTTAACATGATTGTTGTTGTTACTGTTGCTGCTGCTGTTGTTGTTGCTACTGCTGTTGTTGCTGTTGTTGTAGTTGCAAGTGGTGGTGGTGGTGGTTATTGTTGCTGTTGTTGTTGTTTTCGGTCTTCGGGGGCCGTATTCGTTCAGACCCCGTGACCGTAATCAATGGATCCTGGGTCTGGGAACGGATGTTGAAAGAACTTGGCCTCCTCCCCACCTTCCTGACCGATTGTCTGGGGTCCTAAACAGTTCAGACCCCCCAGTCGCGTCCAACGTTCGGTGGCGTCTCCTCGGGGCTCCGGTCGCGGGGCGCTTTTGCAGGCGCCTGAGGCGTCACAAGCCTCAGATCGCGGTGCAGTGAGCGGCTCGGCCCGACATCAAGACGCTGCAATAAGAGCCAGCTTGGTCTCACGAGGCCTTGGTTTTCGGGCCATTCCTTCGGCCTAGATCTTGCATCTTATTGATGGCCGAGACCGCCGTGGCCAGATGATACCCTTCGTTCCTTATTCAGCGTTCTTCCGGGTAGCACGATGAAAGTATGGGAACGAGCCGCTGGATATCAACCTTCTGCAGGAACCAGGAGCCTTCTCCAATTTTGGACGATGATCGAGGGTCCAGGTTTGTGGACGTCTTCTGCCCTTTCTGGGGCCTCCGGAAACATTCCGACCTGGGGGCCTCTCGGGGATTCAAGGGATTTTCGGAGGCTTCCAGGGCAGAGAGCCCCAGGGCTTAGAGGCCTCACCCCCTTTGTTTTCTCTTAGGGCGTGCGGAACGCAGGGTTCTGCCCAACTGAAATAGTGTCATGGGAGAGCAGGGTTCTGCCCAACACCCCACCCAGACGCCAGAAGCCCCATCCACACCCTCCCACCGCATCGCTTTCCTTGTTTTTGCCTGGGGCGTGCGGAGCAGGAGTGGTGCTGCGAGCACAAGCAGAGGGGCTGCGCAGACAAGTCGGAGCCCTTTGACTGTGAGGCTGGCTATTCCAACTGGCAGGCTGGCTGGTCCGTGGACAAAAAGGACCGCGGAGGGCAGGTCTCCTCATCGCCCGTCCTTTATTTCCATCCTCCTCTCTCGCAGCTCCTCCTGATGGCCCCTTGCGGGCCACCCCAGCTCTCTTTGCCCTGAACCCCTCGTGCAAGATATGACCTGCCTGCGTGATTGAGGTTGGGCTCGGCATGGCACGAGCGTTTGAGGAGCATGGCTGGACTACGTGTACACCTCAGGCGATGCTTAAGAAAACTTAAGTTTTCGGCCAGAGTCTCGATGATTCTTAAGGTTTGAATGTAAAGCCTAAACTTTGAAAAGAAATGTTGGGTTTTTATTCAAATTCTGAGACTCTGAATTTCTTAACCCATGATTTCTTAAGCATTTCGCAGGGTGTACGATTTATCTTGCCACTCATATCCGCCCAGTTCTCAGCATCTCTCAGTGAAGTCGCTCGGCACAAACACAGACGTGCTTGGATCATGATGCCGCTGCAGCATGTTGATGCCGGCAGCAAGTGCACGCGCGCCCTCGATCTCATCCGTGCTATTCCTGGTTGCCCGTGTGCGCAATGGTACACGGTTGGCGGCTATTGAGCTCGCTGGTAGACTGTCCCTTGCGATGGAAGCAGTCAAGTTCCCCAGCAGCGCATGAAATTGGTCACCATCCGTCTCTGCCGACTGGGATTCGCACCAGAGCAACATGCTCCATCGCCTCCCATGACGGCGTTCCATATCGTGACGAGAACCCGACGCGGTAGCAGCTTGGAATGCACGTGCCCGCCTGGCACCGTGCACAACGCCAGCTTGACCTCAAGTCCTGATCAACACCGAGACCTTGCCACACGAAACATAGGACTTATCATCCGAGCAGCACGCACGCAAGGTACGCGAGTCAACACAGAAGTGGTGCAATCACTCTACGTGAGACGGGTGAAGATTTCGGATGAGATGGAGGATCGGCTGTTGTTGCTCCGTCTGAGTCTTCGATGGCCAGGCCCACGGACAGCCCAGCTGCTCCGCTTGCGGGTCGCAGCATAACACCAACGATTAAAGCAGATGCAGTACGAACCAAGACAGGAATGTCCGAGGGACTACCACCTATACGATCACAACACTAATTACGGACGATTGGTTTTCTGATTCTGGCGGGAGCGCCGTGACCCAATTTCACGTGCTGCTTCCGAGCCGACCGACCTCCTCACGTCCGGCTGACCCGTTCCAGTCACAAGCCTGGCGCCCACGCGAATCACATACACGAGCCCAACCCGCGATGCAGGCAGTTCCCTCACCGACACCCCCAACTGGTACTCTTCGAGTGGACGGGCAAAACCACCTTCTGGGCGACTGTCCCCACGGCCTCCCTGGCACTCCTTACGGAAGAAGCCACTCGAGCCAAGGGGCGCAAAAGGCAAGGTCACGCGCCCATCAGGCGCCAGAAGATCGTCGAGGACACCCTCCGCGACATCGGTGATGATCTATCATGGTTGCGAGTTTTTGCAAGAATTGGCGAATATTGCACAATACGTAATTATCAGACACGCCAGTGTGCTCTCGGACGATGTGCCCCTGGCCGAGACTTTCGCCGCTGGGGGCGCGGTCGGTGTCCGATCCGATCCGCACTCCATCGTTATGGCCTCCACGTGGGGCCAAGGGCCAGGCCTGGATGCCAGGACGTCGGCGCGCGCAAGCACCAGCGCCCCAGCGACCACTTCAAGGACGCCAGCGAGCTGGAACCGCCGCCCAGCTTCAGGCGCGCCTCGGGATCCCCCCGCCCATGGGCACCCTTGGCCGGACGCAGTACCAGCAGTCCTGGTGCAGCATCAGGGGCAGCAAGGGCAGCAATGACAAGGACAAGGACTGGGGCAACCTGACGGAAGCTCCCACGGCCACCACCACTTTCCCCCGCTCACTTCTACCAGTCCAAGGTCTCGTCACATCTTCCTCCCTGCATCCTCACGCGTCGTGCGTCACATTTCGTCGAGTTTCGCTTGGACTTTCGGTCGCTCCGACAGCGACGCACAGACCTTACGTATACACAGTCACTGCACCTGGCCAGCCATCTCACACCATTCCGGTGAGCTGCTCAGTGCCCTTTTTTTCGGCACGAGCGTGCCGTCTGAGTGCAGTCAGTGAGCGCACACTCCGCCGTTCCGGCGCGCACCCCCCTGGTGGGGGCCAGGTCCCTTGCACGGATCGGGAACGTGCACGGGGGCGGGTCAGTGCTGGCAGTCCCTCCTCCTCGGTCCCTCTGCTCCGCCAGGACTGTTCGATCACCCACACAAGATCCGAATAGGACGCCTCACTGCCTTGTCCTCCTGCTTTTTCTCTTCCCAGTGCTTCCTCCTCCTTTTTGGCCCCTCATCGCCCGCCCAATCCTCCTATTATCCGTAAGGGCTTCGCCCCCTGCCGCCAGCCCTCTCTCAATCAGAGTGTTTTTTTTCAGAGTCGCATCGGTGCGTCTCCGTGCTGCCTTGGCGCATCTGGGAACATCGCGCGAGGAGGATAGAAATCATCAGCGCATATTGGGCGGTGGCATTATCGAAGACGCCTACGGCGAATCACCGCCGCCCCCTGCCTTTTTGGAAGCGCCTATGTGGCCGAACGTTGAGGCCAGACCTGCCAAGCTATCGGACCACGTGTTCCCCGAATCGGTTTGGAAAGCCTTCGGGGAACACGTGGGCATCTTGAAGGTCATCTTGGCCGTCTTGGAGGCCTCTTGGGCAAGCTTTGGGCGATCTTTGGGGCTTTTTGGGCCGTCTCGGGCCAGCTTCGAGCCAACTTCGGCCATCTTGGTGGGTTCCTGGCACGTCTGAAGCCGTCGGAAGCCGTTTGGGGGGCCTCTATGGGCCGACTTGGGGCCCGCTTGGAATGCTCCAGGGCCGTCTTGGAGGCCATCTTGGGCGTCTGGGAGGCCATCTTGGGCGTGTTGGAGGCCTCTTGGGCCCTCTTGGGGCCCTCTAGGGGCCATCTTGGAGGCCACTTGGGCCATCATGGGGCTCTCTTGGGGGCCTCTTGGGCGATCTTGGGGGCTTCTTGGGCCGTCTCGAGCCGTCGGAGAGCCGAAAAGGCGCAAATGCCAGAATCCTTCAAAAACCAAGGAAAAATCAATGATTTTGGCCTCTTCGGACTCTCCTGGAGGACCTCTTGGAGGCCTCTTGGGCCGTCTGGGAGGCCTCTGGGGGGCCTCTTGGGCCGTCTTGGGCCGTCTTGGACTCTCTTGGGCCGTTTTGGAGGCCGTCTTGGACCATCTCGGGCGGACTTGGAGGCCATCTTGGGCCATCTTCGCGATTTTTTGAGGATGTCCCGAGCGAAACGGCCGTTTTTTGGAGGATTTTTTCCGGTCGTTGAGCACCTTCCGGGTGGCCGGCGGGTTCTGCCGGAGCCCACTGGGGAGTTCTTTTGGAAAAAGAACCAAAACCAAAACCTGACAGCTCATCCAGCACGCCGTGCACCCCTGCAAGCAGGGGGCGGCGGATCCTAGTGGCCTTCGGCCGATCCCACCACCGTGCCTGAATTGTGGGTCTGAGGCCTCTTGTATATGTGTTGGGGTGTCGTGGGGAGCCCCCAAAGGGCCTATTGGAGCCCCCAAAGGGCCTATTGGAGGCGGTTTGGGCGCCTCTTGGGGGCCTCTTGGGGCTTCGTGGGGTATCTTTTGGATCTCTTGGAGGCTTCTTGGGGCACGAATATCCACTGTTTGGTTCGTGGTCCCCTGCTTTGGCCCCTCTTGGGGCCGTCTTGGGGCCTTCATGGGCCGTTTTGAGTGCTTCTCGGACCATCTAGGAGCCCTCTTGGGCCGTCTTGGGGCCCTGTTGGAGACGTCTTCCTTCGGCTGTGGTTGGGCGGTCTTCGGAGCTTCTTGATCCATCTTGGAGCGTCGGACAGCCGAAAATACGGGAAGGCCAGAATCCTTCACACACTTGAGTGCCATCTATGATTTTGGCCTCTCGGGTCTCTTCCGGAAGGCCTCTCGGAGCGCTCCTGGGGCCGTTTTGGAAACATTTTCGGGGCTTTGGAGCATTCTTGGCGTCGGCAATGCGAAGATGGCGTAACTTGCAATGGTTTCTGGCTGCGGGGACGCGAAAGTGCCCTGAATTATGAGGGTTTGTTGCTTCGAAGACGGAAGGCTTGTATACTTTGTTTAGTGGTCTCGGGGACGCGAGCATTGCGTAATTAACGTACTTTTACGTGTCTCACGCCCCCCCAAGCATTCTGAGGACGTGATTTGGAAGTGGTGACTTTGCTGGTGTGGGGTTCCTCCCCCTCGCGCGGACAATGACAACTCAAAGCATGAAGCAGAAAGCAAGATTGTAACACAGGAAACTGGAAACTGGGTCTGGTGCAGGGCACTGGAACATGAACCTGGTCCGGGCGAAGAGAACTATGCACATGCACTGATCCAGGCAAGGCCCATCCTTGACCCAGGATCGGTGCATACGCCTTCCTGGCCAAGGCAGGAGGGCGTATGCACCGATCATGGGCTCAGGATGGGTCTGGCCAGAATCGGTGCATGTGCATAGTTCTCTTTCCTCTACTGGTGCAGCAGTGCACTGCAACCCTCATCCTCGCAGCCTGGTGGCCCCGCAAGGAGGCCGGCGGACTGCCCCCCCCTCCTCCTCCTCCTCCTCCTCCTCCTCCTCCCTCCCCATCCCAGGCATACTGTCCCATCGAAACCCCAATCAGCCTCTTCCTCTGGCCGAACCTCCCTCCACCTCGCCGTGCCCGTCGTCCAACGAAGCAGCGCAAAGGGGAGGCAGACCTCGCAGTCGTACGGCAGCGTCGTCGTCTCCCGGGCGCTGGCCGCCATGTGCCCCTGGGGGCACCCCACCGCCCTGTGCTCGCAGCACCACCCTCCTCCTCCTCCTCCTCCTCCTCCTCCTCCTCCTCCTCCTCCTCCTCCTCCTCCTCCTCCTCCTCCCTCCTCCTCCTCCTCCCTCCTCCCTCTCCCTCCTCCCTCCTCCCTCCTCCCTCCTCCCTCCTCCCCTCCCTCCTCCCTCCTCCCTCTCCCTCCTCCCTCTCCCTCCTCCCTCCTCCTCCTCCCTCCTCCCTCATCCCCTCCCTCATCCCTCCTCCTCCCTCCTTCTCCTCCCTCCTCCTCCTCCCTCCTCCTCCTCCTCCTCCTCCTCCTCCTCCTCCTCCTCCTCCTCCTCCTCCCCCTCGTCCTGCTCTTCCGCCACCTCCCTCCCCCGGAGCCTTTGCCAGGACTGGTGCTGCGAGCAGAAGCAGAGGGGCTGCGCAGACGGGTCGGAGCCCTTCGACTGCGAGGCCGGCTACTCGAATTGGGAAGCCGGGTGGTCCGTGAACAAGAAGGACCATTCGAGAGCGCTTCTCCATATTGTTTTTTCTGTTTCTTCTGCCCTCCGCCCCTCGTCCAAAACTGGATGCACATTGGGCCGCATCGATTTCGAACAATCGGCAATCTGATTGTGGCTCCATTTCGTGTCGCCTTGCCCTCCCCCCAGCTCCAAGCTCAAAGCAAACCAATGATACCAGACAATGATACCAGACATTCGGCCAACGTATACTTAAGGACGCCCAAGCTTCGCGTGTGCATCCAGCGCGCGGCTTCTGCGTGTTCCGCGTGCGGATCTGGCCGCGTTGTAGTTCCAGTCTTCAGACACTTTCAATTCTGCGATATTGCCCTCGAGGGCCCCCATGGTGAATCTCAGTGGCTGGATTGCTGAAGTGAAGCAGCACATAGCATACGGTCCCCGCTGGGGTCATCGTGCTCTGAATCCAATCCTGGAGGGAGGCGCCAGGGGGCTTGGGTGCCAGAGCGGACAACTGCTGGTGCCACAAGCGCGTCGGATGCAAAACTGATGACCGCGACCCCCTGATCTGGTCCCCCAGCATCGCCGCAGGCATTGCCGGGCAACTTCCAGTGTGCGGCACGCGCGGGCGCAGCCTCTCTCTGACAGCTCGTGGCACGAGCTCGCCTGGACTGTCTGCGCCTGCATGTGTCCTGAGCCGAGCAGGCCACACTGGGTACAGCAGCGACCACCTGCGAGCCCCGCCTAGGGGGGTCCCATCGCCGTGAGTGTGTCGGACAACCCCGCTGGTGTCCTTTTGGCTGCGGACACCTGCTCAATCTTGGGCCCTAGCCGACCCATCCAATCTCCGAGCAGACCTCTCAGATCTCCGACCTGCACAGGTACGGCTCGCGTGTGGTTACGTAGTGACGCGGGCAATAGACAAGGCCATCGTGTTTCCCAGCTGCCAGCTCGTGCACGACTGCCCTGCCTCAGAGCTCAATTTGCCCAGTTGGACTATCAGGCCACTTCGGCAACCAAGCGTGATTTCCGGGGAGGAGCCAGCTCACGTTTCTGACTGGCACGCTGTCTCGTCGGAGAGAAGCGAAACACATTTCCATCGGGAGTCTAAGAAGTACACACGTCATTATCGTCTTCCTCCTGTTCCTTCTCCTCACGTCTGCCTCTCTGCTGCATGAGGTTCGGAGGAGATGGAGGAGGCGGGGGAGGAGGAGTAGGAGTGAGTAGGCGGACGAGATGGTGGGGAGGAGGAGATAAAGGATGAGGAGAACGAGGAGGAAGAGGAGGAGGAGGAGGAGGAGCAGGAGCAGGAGCAGGAGGAGGAGGAAAATGGAGGACGAGGACGACGAGGAGAAGGAGGTGGAAGGAGGAGGAGGACGAGGACCAGGAAGGAGGACGGAGGAGGAGGAGGAGGAGGTGGTGGTGGACAAGGGATGGAGAGAGGGACCCACCCGCCTGCCCGGTCGGCAGGAGTGGTGCTGCGAGCACAGGGCGGTGGGGTGCCCCCAGGGGCACATGGCGGCCAGCGCCCGGGAGACGACGACGCTGCCGTACGACTGCGAGGTCTGCCTCCCCTTTGCGCTGCTTCGTTGGACGACGGGCACGGCGAGGTGGAGGGAGGTTCGGCCAGAGGAAGAGGCTGATTGGGGTTTCGATGGGACAGTATGCCTGGGATGGGGAGGGAGGAGGAGGAGGAGGAGGAGGAGGAGGAGGAGGAGGAGGAGGAGGAGGAGGGGGAGGAGGGGGAGGAGGGGGAGGCGGAGAGGGAGGGTGAGGGAGAGGGGTCTTCTCGGACTGGTGTTCGGGACCACGTGATATGTCATAATATGAGTAGAGAGATGGTTGAGGTAATTTGGGATGTCAATGATTGGTGTTCAAGATATCAGGGTTGGGCGTAGGGGAGGTATAGAGAGAGGAGTGAGATATAGATAAACAGAGAGGGCGAGATAGAGTCCAAACACAATCTCTCAGCTCCAGGCCTCCTAGATGGGGTCGGAGTAGATGGGGTCGGAGGATCGCGCCGCATCGGCGATGCATCGGCGATGCATCGGCGATGCGGCTCGATGAGGGGCCCAATTTTCTTCTTGCCGGCGTTGCGGATGTATCACCGATGTCGCCAGTGCATGGCCGATGCATCGCCGATGCATCGGCGATGCATCGCCGATGTATCAGGGATGCGGCGAGATCCTCCGACCCCATCTACTCGGACCCCATCTAGGAGGCCTCTATCAGCATAAGTAGACTCTGCTGGGGGCAACGGGAAGGATACACATCTGTCGTTTTGCCGATATCTGGTACAGCATATGTACTACAGTGTATGTTGAATTTCTATACTTGGCTATACTACAGTGTACTACACTACAGTATACAAACATACGTGCATATGTACATGCACGCATGCATGCATAAAGGGAGCTAGATTCATACATCTATACACATATATATATATATGTACACATGTATATATACACACATATATATATGTATCGTGAGAGAGAGAGAGACGGAGGAATAGAGAGAGAGAGAGATACGGAGAGAGAGAGAGAGAGAGAGAGCGAGAGAGTGAGAGAGAGAACGTGGGAGAGATCAGAGAGAATGAGAGAGAGAAAGAGAGATGGCAGCGGATGACGACGACACGGAGGACAACGATGCGTACCCGATGCGATTCGAAGGGCTCTTGACGCGTCGCCTGGCGTCCCACGTGCCTTCCGGAAGCGATGCCCAGGGGGATCGCTCCACAGGCCTGGCGTGCCCGGAGAAAGCTTCCTCGTGCGCGACGACAGTGCCTCTGGAGACCGCAGCTGCACGCTGCCTCCGCGGCGCCGGCCGCAGGCTCCGCCTCCCTCGCCGAGCGCCGCGCCAGCCCTCTCCGCAGGCCGAGGGCCCTCGGCCGCCTCGCCTCGTCGCCCCCCGCGGCCGCGCCGGACGCGGCGGCGGCCGATGGCGCGGATCGGCGCCGCCCTCGCGGTCCTCGTGGTCGTCGTCGTTGTCGTCGTCGTCGTCGTCAACGTCGTTGTCGTCGTCGTCGTCGTCGTCGTCGTCGTCAACGTCGTCGTCGTCAACGTCGTCGTCGTCGTCGTTGTCGCAGTCGTCGTTGTCGCCGTCGCCGTCGCCGGCGCCGTCTGCGGCCTCCCCAGAGAGCCGGGGCTCCCAAAAATGGGAGCGTGCCCCTACCCTGGCCGGCGCCTCGTCGTCCTCTCCCCTCCATCCTGCCCGGTGGCTGAATTCGCCCAACGTTGCCCCGTGTCGCTTTACTCGCCAGCGCAGTCCCTCTGCCCAGCCACCGACGCAAATTTTTTTGGGCTGTTTTCGGCGTCTGGGGCCGTCCACGGGCCTGGGGACTGTAGAAAAGCTACGCAGGATGAAGAGCCGACCCTCCGTCAAGCAGTGGCGAAGCGCCCTGGCTCGCCTATAGCCCTACCAAACAATGTTCTAAGAACCTTTTGTGGTTCCCACGAAATGTTCTTGGAACATTTCTGGCGGAGTCTGTCTTGTGTTATCACACCGGGCTTCTGTTCTAAGAACATCGCTTTTGTTCTTAGAGCATTTTTGGGTTCTAAGATTATTTCGTGGTAGGGCTATAGGAATGCCGGGACGGTCGGTCCCTTCTCATTTCCGAGCTCCACGCATCGAAGACATTGGAGCGCCTCACGTCTGGGTCGTCGGCCCTGTCGGCACCCTACTCGCACTCAGTCGGCGGCGCGATCCGAACCCGACCATCGCCGATCAACGATGCAGGCAACTCGGACCCCATCTAGGAGGCCTAGGTCCACCTAAGGAGGAGGAGCAGGAGGAGGACGAGGAGGAGGAGGAGGGAGAGGAGGGGAAGGAGGAGGAGGAGGAGGAGGAGGAGGAGGAGGAGAAGCATGAGGAGGAGGAGGAGGAGGAGGAGGAGGAGGAGGAGGAGGAGGAGGAGCAGAAATCATCGAAGACGCGGCGGGCCCGAGCCCCAGCCCCGCCTCCCATCGACTCCGGGGAATGGATGGTCGGTGGGAGTCGGGATCGGGTGCCGCCACTTACTGTTCGCAGGGGAGGAAAATCAAAGGCCAGCACCATATGTACACGTACGCGGTTAGCTTCCCCTGGAGGGCGTTTGAACGAGGACGTTCGTGCATTCAAGATCGCGGAGGGCGTACATGTACATATGTCGTTGCTCGCTAAGAAAAGGTGCAGGTGCCGCTGCTCTTCCTGGTGGGCCCTTGTCGCCATGGCTGGGTTTGCCTCGGCATTCTGGTCAAACCCTCAGGAGAGGTCCAGGAAGCAGCGGCACTCCTTGTGTGTCCCACAGAAGAATTTCGAACCTCGAAGGACTTCGAGCCCGGGTACCCCTGTCTCCCCCTCTGGACCCTTTCTTCTGACGCTGCAGTGTTTTGGTGGCGCCGGCCCCTGAAGCTCTCGACCTCTGCCCTGGGGCTGGGTTTTCATCCCGAGCCATTTTTGTTACGGTCCGAGGGCCAGGGAACTGCCTCCAGCGGCCGAAAATTGCGAAAGCCTTGCCTTCGCGATTTTTCGCTGTCACGCCTGTATCTGAGGGGAGGTCCGATCTCCACCGGACCATAGTATCTCAGCCCCACCATCCCACCACCCCAGTTGGGCATATGCCCCTCGCAACTCGAAGGGAACGCCTACAGCCCAGGTCACGCTGGTGGGGATAGGGATCGGTTGAACGATGCTTAGATCTAGCCCTCCCAGACGAGGCCGGAGCAGATGGGGTCCGAGAATCTCACCGCATTGCCGATGCATCGACGATGCGGCTCGGCGTGGAGTCCCATCTTCTCCACGCCGACGTCGCCGACCCAGACCCCCGACGTTGTGATTTTGTGGCACCGTCGACCCCCGGAGGTCTGGACCCTTTCCCAGGGTCCGGTTTTTCCTCCTGAGTCGTTTTTTGACGGCCCCGGGGCCCGGGAAGGGCCCCGGGAGACCGAAAATAGAGAAAGACCTCTCCCGTCGCAGGAGGAGGTCTGGGGATTCATCTCGCCGACGTCGCCGATGCCTCGGCGCGGCGGCGCGGCCCTCGGGCCCCATCCGCGCGGAGCCCCTCTCTGGGAGGCCTCCTTGCCACAGGTTCGAGCCGGGCACGTTCAAGCATGGCCAGAAGAGAGAGCCCAGGGGGCGGTTTCTCGACCAGTTCTGGCCATGTTTGAGATCTGTCGTCTCTACGAAAGCCCGCCTGTAGGAGGGCATGCCCGACCTCCCCACGAGGTGGCCGCCGCGCGCCGAGCGCCAGCGCTGCCCGCGCGCGCCCGCGCGAGGCGCGCCGGCGCGGGGGCGGCCCCGCTGGGCGCCGCCGCCGCGGCGCCGCCGCCGGGCGGCGCCGCGGTGCCCAGCGGCCGGGTGCGGGAGAGCGGTGCCTTCGGTTCGGGGGCAACGTTCGCCCCTCAGCCACGCGCAGAGGGCGCCGAGGGGAAGGGGGAGGGCTTCTCAGAAGCACCCCTGCTGCTCAGAAGGCGCGGGCCTTCTCTGCAGAGGCGAGGCCGGCGCCTTCCAAGAAGCAGGCTCCTTCTGAGAAGCCCTCCCCCCTCCCTCCACCGCCTTGTGCGCGCCGCCCAGTCCCAGAGGACCGAGGCTCCGAGGAAGTCGGAGCGGCCAGTTTGACGGGCCAAGATTCCACCACCACTGCCAGACGTGGAGCGGGAAGAGGGAAGGATGGGGAGGTCCTCCTCCTCCTCCTCCTCCTCCTCCTCCTCCTCCTCCTCCTCCTCCTCCTCCTCCTCCTCCTCCTCCTCCTCCCCCTCCCCCTCCTCCTCCTCCTCCTCCTCCTCCTCCTCCTCCTCCTCCTCCTCCTCTTCCTCCTCCTCCTCCTCCTCCTCCTCCTCCTCCTCCTCCTCCCTCTCCTACGTATGGTAGTGCTGGTGGAGCATCGGCCCATCACAGTTCTTGGCCGAATTCTCGGGCTCCGGGGCCCCTCCACTCGCCCCGGGGGCCGTCAACAATTTCTCAGGACGAGAACCCGGCCCTATTCAGGAGGGGAAAAACACACAGACACAATTATTCGTTGATTCCCAGGAAAATATGGGAAAATATAGAAAGTGGGGGGCAAGACACAAACTCAAAAAATCTGGGAAAATATGGGGAATTATTTCATTTGTGTGTATTTATTGCGAAGGCCTTACGGCCGGTGCCGCCGACCCTGTTCGCAATGCGCAGCAAGAGGCACGGGCTGTGGGATGGTTTTGGGGAACGGGGAGAAGGACGAGAAGGTGGGGGAGGGAGGTGTCGTATCTGACCCGGGACTTCCCCGGGACTCCCCCGGGACCCCCCCCGGGACCCCCCCTCCCCCCCCCGTCGGGGAAGGGAAAGGGAAGGGGCTTCCCTTCGACTCAATTACGACGTTGCTCAAGGTCGGTACGGGGGGGGGGCGTCGTATCTGACCCGGGACTCCCCCGGGACCCCCCCCGGGACCCCCCCTCCCCCCCCCGTCGGGGAAGGGAAAGGGAAGGGGCTTCCCTTCGACTCAATTACGACGTTGCTCAAGGTCGGTACGGGGGGGGGGCGTCGTATCTGACCCGGGACTCCCCCGGGACCCCCCCCCCGGGACCCCCCCTCCCCCCCCCGTCGGGGAAGGGAAAGGGAAGGGGCTTCCCTTCGACTCAATTACGACGTTGCTCAAGGTCGGTACGGGGGGGCCGTCGTATCTGACCCGGGACTCCCCCGGGACCCCCCCCGGGACCCCCCCTCCCCCCCCCGTCGGGGAAGGGAAAGGGAAGGGGCCGGAGAAGTCCTGGAAAATGCAGGTACATCGAGGCATACCCAAGTACATCCAGGTGCATCCAGGTAGATCCTGGTGAACCAGGGCACATCCAGAGATCCCAAGGGACAGTCGGAGCCACTCGCGGCCGCTCCAGCGCGAGCCGAAGGACGGCAGCAGCTGTTGAGAGCCTCTCGCGATCGGAGGTGTCCCGGCCTCGGGATGCCCTCCGGCCGCGCAGCGCCGAGGGCACCTCCCGGAGGTGCCCGGAGCGCCCCGCCCGCCGAGCGAGTGCGCGCGGCAGCGGCCGGGGCGCGAGGGCGGTCGTCCGGGAGCGTCCTCGCCTCCTCGGAGGCGGGACGGTCCCTCGACGGCTTCAGCCCGGCGCGTCCCTCTAACAGGAGGAAGATTCAGAGCCAGTCCAACAGAAGCCAGGGGACGGTATTTTTGTGCAAGCTACGTGTGGCACCTCTTGAATATGTTCGGGCTTATATGTCCTATGTTTCCCTCACCAGCCGCCTGCAGGAGGACCTGCCCGACCTCACAACAGGGGCAGGAGGAGCAGGAGGAGCTGGAGGAGGAGCAGGAGGAGCTGGAGGAGGAGGAGGAGGAGGAGGAGGAGGAGGAGGAGGAGGAGGAGCAGGAGGAGCAGGAGCAGGAGGAGGAGGCCCCGCTGCCCCGTGCGAGGCCCCGCCCCCGCCTCTCGGACGAGCGCCCCCCCCCCCTCGCCCTGCCGGCCTCTCTCCTCCGCGCCGCCCGCGGCGGCTCTCGGCCGTGGCGGCCGGCGTCGCCCTCCCCCAGGCATGCCTCCGCGGGAGTACTGGGAGACGCTGGTGGAGCCCGAGGCCGTGGGCGGGAAAGGGGTCCATTACAACGACACGGAGATCGGGACACAATCCCATCGGATCGGGATAACTATCGAAATCTCTGAGAATCGGCGGGCTTGGCGGACGTATTGGGCGCCGCGGCCGCTCCAGAGCGTTCCGGCACGCTCTGAGAGCGCTCCGGAACGCTCTGGAGCGGTTTGTCCCGATCCTATAGCCCTGTTTTCGGTCCACGGCGACGGGGGCCTCGCGGGTCGGGCCCCCCCGGCCCCGACCCCGCGGGCGCGGGCCGTGTCCTCTCAGCGCGGACGCTCCGCGCGGAGCGCGTCCACGCGGGTCGCGCGTCCGCGGCATGGCGCCCCTACGCCCCCGGGGATCCCGGCCGCGAGGGCGCGGCGGTGGACCCGGGCAGGCGGTGCCCCGAGGCCTTCGGGGCGGGGCCCCCGGAAGGCCCGGCCCTCCCCCCCCCCGGACGTTTGACGCAGAGCAAATTTGCAAACCTTCCCAACAAAAAAAAATAGAGGAGGCAGCCAATCCTGATGAGCGTGCTTCAGTACTTGCTCAACAGGCGAAGCGCGAACGAGAACGGCAAGAATTCGCGACTTCGTTCGGCAATACACAGCTCCGGTCTGCAAGTGATCCACCTCTTTGCGTTCTTTGTGGCGCTGTCTCATATAAAAACACTGGGGGCCGGTGTTCCGTCCCGAGCCACTGTCGGCAGGTCTTGGCGCCCAGGGAGGGCCTCCAGAGGCCAGGGAGGGCCAAACACCGCCCCTCTCTTTTGATGTGTATACAACGGCATTATTGGTGTTAGACTTATGAGTTATATCTTCCTGCTATAGTCATTTTTATTTTTTCATAGTATCATCACCATTCTTATTCTATGTATATATATACGACGCGCACATGTCTGCGTTTCATTCCTCCGTCCCGCAGCCCAGGCTTCAGCGCTCGAGCATGCGCGCCATCGTCGCCGGCGCCGTTGTCGTCAGACGGCGACGACGACGACAAAGACGACGACAACCCTGAGATTCAACGTCTCGAACAAAAAGCAAAGACGAAATAATCATGACTGGAGCCCTAGACCCCATCTTTCTGCTCAGTTTTTGCGAGGCGGATCGATATGTGAGGCTCCCAGGGGCCCGAACCTGGGCGAAAACGCCCGCCTCGAAAGAATTAAGCCGCCAGAGTCACAGGGGCCGCCGACGACGACGACGACGACGACGACGACGACGACGACGACGACGACGACGACGACGACGGCGACTGCGACGGCGACGGCGACGGCGACGGCGACGGCGACGGCGACGACGACGACGACGACGGCCACGACGGCGACGACGACGCGCCTGCCGCTCGTGGCGAAGGGGCGCAGGACGAGGGCCCCCAGAGGCCGAGCATGGCCCAAAGCCGTCCGTCTTTTACAATCGCTCGCTGGTGAAGCGCTGCCTGTGCGTGCTCCAGGGACGCCGCGAGGCTGATGGGTGCTTCCCACATCAGGCTGATTGTTGGTACTGCCGCACACTGTCACACTGCGCGAGGTCTCTCGCCCACCTTCTCGACAGGAAACCTAAATAACTCAGCGTGAACTGGGGGTTAAAAACAAGAAAGTCTTTTACAATCGCTCGCATTGCGCTTTATAGTATACAGCGGCACTTGGGGCCCAGGGCCCAGCCTGGCACACCACCCGGAGTTCTCCCCCCCCTGGTAGCCCAGTCTGTCCCCAGGCGTCCGGGAGCTCTTGAGGTGACCATGTTGGCGTTTAGAGATTTCCCCAGTGGTTCAGGGGGTGGCTTGCTAGTCACACGAGGCCCCTGGGCTTCCCCAGGAGGCTCCCACAATTCCGCGCAAGCTCCGACTGTCCCAAGAAGATCCCAGCGTAGTTATCTTGTGACCTCCTGGGGTCTTCCTAGGATGCCCCCGAGGGCCCCAGATCGTAGAAGACCGTCGTGTTTTTCATGTGCTTATTCGCTTTCTTGCTTTTTCGCTTCCGGTGGGATTTTCACGCCTCTAGATTGCCCCAGGATCGCCTCACGAGAGTCGCAACGTGGGCCCAAGACGGCGCAACATGCTCCCGAGACGGCTGTACGACTGCCCAGACTACTCCCGAGAGGCACCCAGGAGGTCCCCAGAGTTTCCCCAGAGAGCTTTCAAAGGCCCCAAGAAGATAGCCCCAGCAGGGTCCCAGGAGGTCCGCGGAACCGCCAGAAGCTCCTCCCTCCTCCCTCCTCCTCCTCCCTCCCTCCTCCCTCCTCCTCCTCCTCCCTCTCCTCCTCCTCCCTCCTCCTCCTCCCTCCTCCTCCCTCCTCCTCCCCCTCCTCCCTCCTCCCTCCTCCCTCCCCTCCCTCCTCCCCTCCTCCCTCCGCCCTCCGCCCTTCGCCCTCCTCTCTCCGCCCTCCGCCCTCCTCCCTCTTCCCTCCTCCCTTCTCCCTCCTCCCTCCTTCCTCCTCCCCCATGAAGCCCTCGAGACTCACCACGAAGCCCCCTCGAGTCCCAGAAGAAGCCCGAAGAGGCCGCGAACGGACCCTGACGAGCCCCACGGGGCATCAAAAGTGCCCCATATGGTATGATTTGACACGGATCGTGTCCCCCCCCAGGACTCGGGCCGAACGAAAGGGGGGATAGGGAAAAAGGGGGGTTACGAAATCTGCTGCATGCAGCTGGTTTCGGCCCCGCCGCCAGGCCTATTCCTCGATACGCGCCGGGAGGCGCCAGGAAAATAAACTACGTGAACTGATTATCACCCCCCTCTTTGCTATCCCCCCCTTTTGCCCGGCCCGAAGGGCGCGCGCAATGGCGTTCGGATGAGTTCGACATGCGGCGCGAGCGGCCCGTTGGGCAGACTTTGATGAAGATGTTGAAAAACCATGGGTTTTCTTATGGATATTGAAGACCGCGAGCGCAGGTGTTTTGCTTTGCTCTAAAAGCTGAGGTTGCAAAACCATGTGTTTCTTAAATGTATCGGGGCCGCCCGCTCTGAAACCCTTTTGTGGGACCTAGACTTTGAACGATTTCGGCATGCGCGATGCGCGCGTGTGCACGTCGCCGCATTGTTTGGCAACGGATTCTTGCGACCGCACGCGCGCAATGGCGTTCGTGCGATTTCGACATGCGCGCGCGATTGGGCCCGTTCTCGGTAGCATTGTATGAACATGTTGAATCAACCTTTGGTTCTCTTACGAATTTGCAACAGCACAGGCCCAGGCTTTTCTGGCAAACCCTTTGTTGCGAAACCATCGTGTAATGTATGTATGTATGTATGTATGTATGTATGTATGTATGTATGTATGTATGTATATTTATATGTATGTATGTATGTATGTATGTATGTATGTATGTATGTATGTATGTATGTATGAATGTAGTTATGTATGTATGTATGCATGCATGCATGCATGTATATATGTATGTATGTATGTATGTATGTATGTATGTATGTATGTATGTATGTATGTATGTATGTATGTATGTATGTATATATATACATATATATATATAAACACACATACATATATATATATATATATATATATTTATTTATACCCGGGGGGGGCGTGGTCGGGGGGTCCCGCCCAGGGACATCGGCGGCAGATGGGGGGCCCCGGGCCTTACTTTCCTTGTGCTTGTTTTACCAGGTTTCGGCGACCGGGAGCCAACAGAGCCGCAAGAGGTTGCAGGGAGCTCCCAGGGGCTGCTCCTGGCTGGTGGCCCAGGTGTCCCACAGGCCTCCCAGAGGCCTCCAGGAGAGTTCCCCGAAGCTCAAATACTTGGTTTTCCCATCGATGTTTCCACGTTTTTTTGCCATGCAGCCTGTCATGCATCCCCACGCTGTACGGCAACCCCAGAGGACGCCCAGACCGTCCCGGTTCGGCCCCGGAGGCTCCCAACCTTGTCCCCAGATGGCTCCGCATGGGAGGATCGGCGCGCACGTTCCCTCTTTTGTATTACCAGCTTTCGGCGACCCGGAGCCAACAGAGCCCCAAGAGGTTGCAGGGAACTCCAGAGGCTGCTGCCGCCCGGTGCCCCAAGTCTCCCACAGGCCTCCCAGAGGCCTCCAGGGAAGCTCCCCAAAGCCCAAACCGCCCACTGCGGCGCCTGGGGCTCCCAACGCGGCCTTTTTAGACGGCCCAGCAAGGCACCCAGATTGCCCAAACTGCACCCAGGGGGGCCCAGGAGTACCCCGAGGCAGCTGAAGCTGGGCCCATGACAGCCCAAGTGGCCGTCAAAGCGGTTCCAAGCACTTCCACAAGGCCTCTCCTGCGGCCCCGCTGCGGCCGCACGCGGCAAAGCGCGCGGCGGAGCTCGCGGAAACTCCAATCCTTTCTCTTTCTACTCCTCCTCCCCCCCTGCCTCCAACTCCGCATTCTGCTCACGCTGCTGCTGGTGCTGCTGCTGCGCACTTCTTTCTCCTCCTCCTCCTCCACCTCCACCTCCACCTCTTTCCGCCCCTCCCCTTAGTGCCCCACCGCCGTTCCGCCTCCTCGTCCTCCTCCTCCTCCTCCGCCCCCTCCTCCTGCGGGCAGCGTGGCGCGAGAAATCCAAGGTTCCAGGAGGGTCGGCCGTTAGGACCCCCTGGAACGAGATCCGCTGTCGATGGCACTGCTTGTCGGTGCATCCTTTGGCGCCATGATGCCGCGACTAGAACCTGAGCGCGCGTAGCGCGCGCGTGTTTGTAGTATATATAGATAGATGTATAAGTGTGTATATATATATGTATATATATAGATGTATATATGAAACATTTGTTCCCGGGACACTCGATTTTGAACTTCTTTAAGACGCCGATCGTTTCTACTGAAATCTTCAGGCACGCGCGCGCGACGACGCGCGTGTGCATTTCATTTTTTTTTGAAAGGGATTGCTTGGAATTGCTGTTGCTTGAGAAAAGGAGTGCGCGCGCAAATGTTGATGCACAGGGTGAGGGGGGAACCGATGCCAATCGTATCTAAGACGGACGATGCGGCATAACCATATGTACATTGCGTTACGAAGAGTGTGCCGTTAACCCCCTGGGGGGGGGAGGTCCCAACACTCTCTTAGAATCCATGCGGTGCTATACTTGTGGTGCGATCTACGCGGCGTCATCTATATTGTGCAACCCAACAGACAGGCCCAGACGACGGGCGGCGAGGGAGGTGCGACGGGGCGGCGCCGGCGGCCATATGGCCGCCACACTTCAGACACAACCCGGTCGACGGGCGGCGACCAGGCGGCGACGGCGGCCACATAGCCGCCCGACCGAAGACGCGGCCCAGCTCCACAGAGCAACGGCAGGATCCCCTGAGCGTAAGCACTGTTTGGGGAACGTATGTGGTTATGCGATCGAACGACCTAGCGACCCGAGCATGTCTGGAGATGTGTTGGCCGCTCGTGGCCGAGGGCACGCTGGACCGCTTGGGGCTGCTGCCCGGCTGCGGCGCGAGGGTGGTGGAGCTGGGGTGCGGCTACGGGACCTTCACCGTCCCGGCCGCTCGGAGCCGGCGGCGCCAGTGAAGGGCTTTCGCGCGAGGGGCCCCTGCAGTTGTTACCATCGGGAACACGAAAAGCCGCCAACCCTACGGTTAAGTCGGGCGTGTCCCTGTACAGGAGGAATACGCAAGAATACAAACAAAGAGTCCGGGGACGATGTTTCGACGATTGATGACCATTTGTGGACAGTTCTTATTTTTTCGTCCAAGCTCCGCCTGTAGGAGGACACGCCCGACGTTACTGAATGGCTCGATGACTACGTGGTCTCATTGGGTTCCCCGTCTTCGCATTCGGGGCTAATTTTGGGTGGTTTGGTCTCACACTTCTCCGGAACAATACCCCCTATCCATGATTTTGGCCCTCCTATTTGACGTCCCTTCCCGAAGGGTTATGGGGCCGTTTTTTGTTGGTCATTGTACGTGCCCAAACGTGCTCGCGGCGGGACAACATCCGGACGGGAGGTTTGATTGAGGGCCGTCGCAGGGCTCCAGGACCGTGACGAGCACGACTCGAGACAATCTGCTGGTCCCCGGGAGAGGGTCGGGCCGCTGGGGTCGGGAGCCTTGAGACGGGGGTCAACGCAAACGGGGGTCAGCCAGGGGGGCACGATCTTGCAGGATCCTGCAGGTCCATGGTCGCATTGACCCGGGTTTGGGTGCAGGATCCTGCAGGATCTTGCAGGATCTTGCAGGATCTTGCAGGATCTTGTTGGGGACCGCGCGTCGAGCAAATCTGGACGTCGCGTGTCTGGGTACGGTTGGCGTTGCAGAGACAGCGTGCGACGTGACGCCGCCGGCCCGCGGGGGAAGGCGTGCGCAGAAGGACCCTCGCGGGCGGATCGCCTCGCAGGGAAAGCGTCCTGTCCTGCGATCGACGTTGCACGCTATCTTCTTGCGACGCCGGCTGCATCGGCGGCGAACCCCGGGGGCATGCAGGGGCGGCGGACCTTCTCGGCAGGCCTTCTCCCAAGACGCGGGCGGCTTCTCAGAAGGCCATGGCCTCTGAGGAGCCCCGCCGCCTTCTGAGAGTCAGGCGAAAGGGGGACCCGCCGCCTGATTCTCAGAATCAGGGGGGCAGGGGGGCGTGGGTTAGCGAAAGGTCTCGCTTCCATGGAAAATCGTGGATTTCCGCCGCCGAACTAGGCGGGACCCGCCGCATTTTAGGGAGGGCACCTCCCCCGATCCATGGATTTGGCGACCGCGCGGCAAATCCATGGATCGCTAGTCCTCGTTTGCGCGCCCCCGAGACAAGGCCTGCCCCCCTCTCACTTGCCCCCCATGGGCGCGCCGCCAGTGTCTGCCTGCCGCATGTGTTCTTACTGGCGACGGGGTCTCTGGGCCCAGGGGCCCCCGCTGTTTCCTGCACGCCCAGAATCGGGACGGCAACTACGGGCGTGATGCCCAGCCCCATTGCTTGCTCCAGAACAATGTCGGCTGTGCTTCGGGGTCCACAGGGCAACACTCCTGTCATATTTCCCCAATCAGAGCTTGCGTCTGTAGGTGTCCTAGCGGACTCATATGGTTAGGTTTGTTGTGGCGCCGATTTCGGCAGCGTGGCCGGGTGCCCGGGTGCCCGGTAGCCCTATAGCCCTCAAGCCTTATAGCTGTATAGCCTGATAGCCCTAATAGCCCTAATAGCCCTAACAGCTTATAGCCATACAGCCATCTAACCTTATAGCCTTGTAGCCTTCTAAATAGCCCTATAGCCCTATAACCCTAGAGCCCTATAGCCTTATAGCCCCAGAGCCTTATAGCCTTGTAGCCCTTTAGCCCTACAGCCATACAACACTATAGCCTTACAACAAATTCGAGTAGTTCTCTTTCTCAAGTATCATGAATTTGTGTCAGCGGTTCTTGCCCGTTTGACCACACATCTTGTCCAAGTAGGCAATGCCTGTTGTCAAACTTACAAGAGTGTTTGTCAGGAGGGTTTCGAACCACAGCTACTCTCGCTCCACATGCACAGGCACTGCTGTTGGGCACCGTGCCGATATCATTTCCGTCCCATGACGGGTGTGCCAATACACCCCCGCGCCAGATTGTAGTCCCTGGGGTCAGGCTTCTCGAGGATTCCAGGCTCCCCGTGGCCTCTAGGACGGCCCCAGTGGGCGCCGAGGAGGAGGAGGAGGAGGAGGACGAGGAGGCGGAGGCCAGAGAGAGGCTCCCTGATGGCAACAAGCTAGCCAGGTGAGACCACGATGATGGCCGCCCGAGCTGGTCCAGCCGGGCCCGCGAGGGGGCCCCCCTCGAGAGGCCCCTGCGGGGGCCGCTGCCTCGCGTAAGGAGAACAGGATGGCTCTTCTGTTGAGTCGGGCCTGTCCCTCTACAGGAGGAATACCCAGCAACAGTTCCACAAACGCGGATTCACAAATGTGAAGCGTAGTTAGTCTCTCTGCACCCTCCCTCCGCACTTGCTTGCATCCGTCTCACTTCCCCCTCTGCTCCCCTTGTCTTCTCCGCAGCCTTTTGGGTCACAGGGGGGACCGCTTGTCCAATGACGAAAAGAACGCGTAGGAGAAGGAATAGGAGCAGAAGCTAACAGTCTATCGGGACGAGTCTTCGACTATATGTTGGATCTTTTGTTTGGAATGTTTTGGATATGTTTCGCTTTTCCTCCCAGATCCCCCTGTAGGAGGCCATGCCCGAAGTAACTATTCTGCTTCCAGGATAGAGACACAGGATTGGAGCACGACCGCAAAGGTTCGCGGCCGCCGTCGTGCCCTTCATTCTTGGCATTATTAGGGGTTTGCGGGCGTCAGTCGTTTCACTAAACATGTGCAATACATGTCGGGCAGAGTTTGGCATACCCCGGTGTATGTGTGTGTGTGTGTGTGGCTTCCATTTTACGAGAAACCAGAGCGGGCCGATCGAAAGAGGCCACGAGCCGCCGCGAGTCCTTCCTTGAGAGGCCCGGCCCCCTCGGGGCCCAGGCATCCAGCGTTCCGATGTTTCGAGACACGGGCCCCCGACCTCTCGACCACTTCCCCAGGACCCGTTTCTCCACTTCCACTTCCGCGTCTACCCATTGGGCTCCAGACTACACTAGATCAACATCCAGACATCCAGCCACCAACATCCGACGCCCCACACCACCTCTATCCAGATCGACCACCAGTCCCAGGCCGACTACTGAGGGCTCCAGCCCCCCCGCGCCGCCCTCATAGGGCCGGTCCCGCCGGACCGTCATCGCGCGCGCTCCGCGCTCCAGGATCCGTTTCTCGTCCCGGAGCGTTTTTTCTCCGTCCCGAGTCCCAGGAAGGGTCCTGAGATGCCGAAGCAAGCGATGACACGCATCCTCCTCGATGTTTGCCGAGGCGCCAGATGCCCCGTTATTCCAGGCTCCGGATGGCTGGGGGGCCCCTCTCATCGGGCCTCAAGAGACAGGTGTCAATGCAAAAGGGGGTCAGTCAGAGCGCCAGATCTTGCAGGATCCTGAAGAGCCAGGGCTGCACTGACCCGGGGTTTAGGTGCAGGATCCTGCAGGGGTATGGATTGATCCAGGTCCGTAGGTCCCCGACTCGTGCCCCGTGAGCTTCTCCTCACGAGCGCCGACGACGACGACGACGACGACGACGACGACGGCGACGACGACGACGACGACGACGACGACGACGACGACGACGACGACGACGATCAGGTCCCCGAGCTCACAGGCCCACCCCCATTGCCCTCTTGGGAGGCACGTTCCCCTCCTGCCTCCGCCCCCCCTCGCCCGCGCGCCGGTCCGAGGAGGAGGAGGTGGAGGAGGAGGAGGAGGAGGTGTAGGAGGAGGAGGAGGAGGAGGTGGAGGAGGAGGAGGAGGAGGAGGAGAAGAAGGAGGAGGAGGAGGAGGAGGAGGCGCGCCGGTCCGAGGAGGGCGGCGGAGCTGCTCACCTTCGACCTGGACCCCGCCATGGTCGAGCTCACCCGGGCCCGGGCGCAGGAGCCCGGGGCTGCGTGCTTGTCCATATGCCCGCCGCCTTGGCAGGCCGAGCTTCCTGGGGTCTGGCAGGCGGTGGGCAGGAGGCATGGATACGTGATGCGCATGCTATGTGTGTTTGTATGTATGTATGCATGCATGCCTGTATGTATGTATGTGTGTACGTGTGCATGTAAGTATGTAGTTATGTTTGTCCAAAGGTATGTGTAAACATATCTATAAATATGTATGTAATACATGGATAAGGTCTACATGCATCCAGGCATGCTTGATTGTATGGCTGCGTGTGCATGCATGCCTGCATGAATGTATGTATGCATGCTTGTATGTATGAGTGTAATTATGTATGTGTGTGAATATGTATGCATGCATACACGTATGTCTGTATGTGTATATGTATGTGTATGTGTGTATGTGTGAATGCAGGTATGCTTGCATGCGTGCATGCACGCATTCATGCACGCATGTATGCATGCACGTGGGTAATACTGAATGTATCTATGCATGTAGGTATGCATGCATGCATGCACCTATGTGTGTTTGTGTATATGTGCGTATGTATGTATGCATGTAGGCGTGTATGCATGTCTATATGTGTGCGTATATATTAATGTATGCATGCGTACATGCATGTGTGTACGGACGTATGTATGTATGCATGTGCGTATGTATGAATGCATGTATGCATGTATTGGTATGTATGTATGTATGTATGTATGTATGTATGTATGTATGTATGTATGTATGTATGTATGTGTGTATGTGTGTATGTGTGTATGTGTGTATGTATGTTTGTGTGTATGCATGTATGTATGTATGCATGCATGTATGTACGTATGTCTACATGCACGTGCGTTCACGTATGCATGTTTGCATGCACGGCGATGTTTATGATTATGTATGTACGTATGTATCTATATACGTATGTGCGAACATATGTATCTAGGTATGTTTGAATGCATGTACGTATATGTGTTTATGTGTATGTATATATATATATATATATATATATATAGATGACAGTGCGTGTTCTACCGCTGCTGGCAGAAAACCAGGGGGGGTCACTACCGGTTCGAACCCCTCCCCCCCCCCCCCTCCGGAAAACCCGGGGGGGTCACTACCGGTTCGAACCCCTCCCGCCCCCCCCCAGTACATCATGAAAAGAGGGGGGGTCACTACCGGTTCGAACCCCCCCCCCCGAACTCGCAAACCGGGGGGGGTCCCTACCGGTTCGAACCCCCCCCCCCCCCCCTCTCGAAAACCGAGGGGGGGTGCGGACAGTGGTGGGGACGGTGGTAGTGGGGACAGTGGTGAGGGGACAGCGGGACAGTGGTGGGAACAGTGGGACAGTGGTGGGGACGGTAGTGGTGGGGACAATGGTGAGGACAATGGTGGGACAGTGGGGACAGTGGGACAGTGGTGGGGACGGTGGTGGTCGGGACAGTGGTGTGGGGACAGTGGGAATGTGGTGGAAACAGTAGGACAGTGGAGGGTACAGTGTTGGTGGTGACAGTGGTGAAGGCGGTGGCGAGGACGGCGGTGGGACAATGGGACAGAGGTACAGTGGGGACAGTGGTGGGGACAGTGGGGACAGTGGTGGAAACAGTGGGACAGCTCTGTGGTTCGAACCGGTAGTGACCCCCCCCTCCGGTTTTCGAGGGGGTGGGGGGGGGTTCGAACCGGTAGTGACCCCCCCGGTTTTCGAGTTCGAGGGGGGGGGGGGAGGGGTTAAGGGAGGGGGGGGGTTTTGCCGGGGGAAGGGGGGGGGGGGTCCAGCAGGGGGGGGGGATTTTCGGAGGGGGGGGGGGGAACCCCGGGTTCCGGAGGAAAAGGGCGGCAATTTTCCACAGTAAAGCGGCGGTGGATCACGCTCTCTTTTTCTCTCTCACTCTCTCTCTCTTATATATATATGTGTGTGTGTCTGTATTCATGTATATGCGTACATGTATATGCATGCATGCATTTACGTCATTATGTACGCATGTATGTATGTATGCATGCATACATGTATGTAGGATTGTGTACGTATGTATGTATGTATGTAGGTATGTATGTATGTATATATGTATGCATGCATGCATGCATGTATGTATGTGTGGACATATGTATGTATGTATGTACACATGTCTGTAGGTGTGTGGCTACAAGTGCGTATGTGTGTGTGTGTTTGTAGGCATGCCTTGTAAATCATATGTACTTATATGTGTATATGCATTTATAGCTCACACGTGTATACATGTATATTTACACATATATATATATAAACACGTATTTATTTATAGATATATACACGTACCTGCATACTTCCATATTTGCATACACGCATCTATACGTACCGGAGTAGGCTGGGGGCGGGCTCGGAACCACGGCCCCGGGGGTCCCATGGGGGCGTCCATTGGCCCCAGGGGCGCCCGATGTGGCCCCCAAGGTGGTCCCGTGGGCGCCCGGGTGGCTCCGGAATTGCCGCAGAAGGTTATGGGGCGGCTCCGGTGGGGCCAGCGAACAGTCTTGAAATGATTGTTGGATGTTGATTACCAAACAAGTATCATTGTTGGACCCCTTACAGGCGCCCTGGCGCTCTCGCCGAGGCGCCGGCTACACTTTCGCTGAACATGAGGCTCACGCTCGAGCGGTTTGGGGGACCGCCAAAACCGGCCCCCGAACAACAGCAACAACAACAACAACAACAACAACAACGCTCCCGCTCGAGACTTCCTCCTTTTTTGCTCAGGGCTGGCGTTCTCGCCGCCGAAAGCCGCCGTCCTAACAAAACCAGCGCTCCCGCTCGAGATTTCCTCCCGTTTTACCTTGGACTGTCGCGCTAGTCTTTCTCTCATCGGCGCCAACCCCAGCAAAAACAACGCTCCCGCTCGAGGTTTCCTCCCTTTTCTACTCAGGGCGGTGCTCCTCCTCGCCGCCGACAACCGCCACCCCGACAAAACCAGCGCTCCCGCCCGAGACTTCTTTCCGTTTTGCGCTGGACTGGCGCCCTATTATCTCTCGAGTTGGCGCCGCTCCCAGCAAGATCAACGCTCCCGCTCGAGGGGTGTCCTCCCTTTGTCCTGAAGACGGTGCTGTTCCCCGCCGCCGACAACCCCCGTCCCGACAAAACCACGGCTCCCGCTCGATGCTTTTTGTTTCCCTTCTCACTCGAGGCGGTCTGCCTCCTCGCCGCCGAACAAAAAAAAAATCGCCGCGTGGCGCCGCTCCCGGCCCTCTGCCGCTCCCAGCAACAACAGCAGCCCTGCTCGAGACTTCCTCCCTTTCTATTCAGGGCCAGGTCCTTGCCTCACCGCCGACAGCCCCCATCCCCACCAAGGCAATCCTGTCGTTCGATACTTCCTTGGGCTTTACCCTTCGCTATGGTTCCACTGGCGGTCTCGCATCGGCGCAGCAAGGCGCGGGCACGTGTTTTCGAGGCGGGATGTGTTGAAATTCCTCGGAGGATGTCATTGCAAGACCTCATTGGGCGGGAGATCAGGGGATGGGGATGACGGACTCCGCTATAGAACAAGAGTCCCCCATGATGTGGATGGTTACATGATGGTCGCATGCTTCGTGTGGAAACTTCGCGCATGAGGGTGAATTGATTGGTGTTGTTGCTGTTGTTGGTTCTGCTGCTGTTGCTGTTGCTGTTTTGGTTGCTGTTGCTGTTGTTGTTGTTGCTGCTGCTGTTGTTGTTGTTGAATTCTCATTTCTGAAGAATAAGTATTGTTGATCCCCCCTCACTGGTGCATATTGTTTTTTATGTATCAAAGTGTGGCCCTCGACGCTCGCACCCTGTTTTTTGACAGGGAAAGTCTTCCTGCTCAAACTGGCCCCCTGGCCCCCGGGTTACAACAACAACGGCTCCCGCCTGAGACTTCCTTACAGTTTAGCCAGGACCCCCGCTCCCGCCCGAGACTTCCTCGCATTTTATTCAGGAATCGCGCTCTCGCTTGGGACTCCCTTACAATTGATTCTGGAATCGCTCTCCCGGCGCTCTGGAGTCGCGCTCTCGCTGGAGACCTCGCTGGAGACCTGCTTACAACTTACTGAAGAATGGCCTTTCGTTGGAATTTCCTACAATTTGCCCAAGCGCCGCGCTCCCGACACCCAGGCACCCAGGAGTCGCGCCCGTTGTGGCCCCATGTGCATGCCCTTCGTGGCCCCGCTGTCGCCATTTGTGTCCCCCTCACTGTCCTACGTGGCCCAGTTGCTACCCTCAGTGGCCCCATGCCTTCTGTGGCCCCGCATTATCTGCACTTCGTGGTCCCCGCTCGTTCGCGCTCTTCGTGGCCCCATACGCATTCCTTTCGTGTCCCCGCTGTCGCCCTTCGTGGCCTACTTCGTGCCCTTGGTGGCCCTGCTGTCGTTTTCTCTCGCTCTCGCTTTCGCTCGTCGTCGCCGTCGTCGTCGTCGTCGCCGTCGTCTTCAACGTCGTCGTTGTCGTCGTCGTCGTTGTCGTCGTCGTCGTCGTCGTCGTTGTCGTCGTCGTCGTCGTCTTCGTGGTCGGTCCCCTGTCCGTCCCCCTTGGGGTTGGGTCGACGGTCCGCGGCCGCCCCGCCGATCAGCGCTGCCGCTGGCCAGGCCGACGGTCCGCGGCCGCCCCGCCGCTTGCCGGGGCCCGGCCTGCAGGGAAGAAAGGTCTACCCCCCAAAAGGGGTTCGATCGAAGACGAAGAGGGCGGGTATCGAGGGTTTGGCAAATACGCGTTATTGGGCACTCGTGTAGATAAGGGCGAGCAGTCTCAAAATTGTACTATAAAATGACATGTCTTGTTCTAACATAACCAAACTTCAAGAATCTTTTGCAAAAAATGACACGAAGTGCACACTCGCGCGCGCAAGATGAAACCCTTCCAAAACCTTAGTTTTCGTAGCGATTTTAACATAAAAACATGAAAAACCCAATGGTTTTTCAAACCAAAAGTTTCAAAAATTCATCCCGCGCGCTCTTGCGGATTTCTGAGGAAACGCAGTATTTTTTCAACATTTCTGTCAAACGGGCTCTTGCGAGCAACTTTTTCACGTGCTTCGAACTTTTGCAACAAAGGTTGCGCGCCTGCCAGGGCCATCATCCCTGTCAAATAATACCATGTGGGACAATTTCGTTTTTTCTTCGCGCGCGCATGCCGTCGTCGTCGGCCGCGGGGCCCTGAATAGTAGCCACGGTCGTCCGCATGCCACGAAGTGAAGTGTCCGAACGTCATAGGGCGGGAAGCTGGGTGTGGGTGGTGGCGAAGAGTCGTATGGAAATTTGGTAGAGCTTGAACCGGCCCCCCCACAAAGTGGGGGTATTGCCCGCCTCCTATGAAAACCCTGGCACTGGTGAGAACGGAGTGTCCCCAGTCTTAAATGATTGTTGTTGTTGTTGTTGTTGTTGTTGTCGTTGTTGTTGTTGTTGTTGTAACGCAAGCCGGGACCGCCGCAGATGTTCGTTTTCAGACGAGTGGCCCGACAGGCGCAGACTTCTGATTGTCCTGCAGGTGTCTTGATGTCTTGGGGGTCCTCTGCTTTTCGAGTTCCTGACAATCCACGACGGCCCAAGAGGCCGCCAACACCGCCTCGGGACGGCCAAGAGGCTCCCAGGAGGGCCTTGGGACGGCCTAGCAGGGCCGCCCCGTGGCGCTCACAGTGGCGTTGAGGACGGCCCAAAAGGCCTTACACACGGCCCCAAGGTGGCTTCCAGAGGGGGAGTATGAACCGAAATGTTGAGTTTTTCGCCCCAAGAGGTTCTCAGTAGGCCCGAAGAAGGCGCCAGGACGGCCCTGGACAGGCTTCAGTGGGCGCCCGAGGCCCCAGACGAGCGCCTCGAGAGGCTGCAGTCTTTGATGTCTTTAGGGTTTTTCGATGTTTGGGGAGTCCTCCAGTTTTTGAGTTTCCGACTATCCGCGACGGCCCAAGAGGCTTCCAACACGGCGTCAGGACGGGCCCATAGGCCCCCAGGAGGGCCCCAGGGCGGCCAAACATGGCTCCATGACGCCCCCAGGCACCAGCGGCGCCAAAGAAGGCTCCAGAGACCCTACAGATGGCTCCAAGACGTGCTCAAGAGGGGTCGTCTCAAGAAGCTCCCTGGAGGCCCCAAGACGGCCCCAAGAGGCTGTCACGAGGCTCCAAGAGGACCCACACGACGCCCCAGAAGGTTCCAAACCGAATTCCAAGAGGCCAAAAAACGGCCCTCTGAGTATTTCCCGCGAGGTTTCCTTGGCCATCCCTTTAACACTCGCATGGCTTTTGACCCACTGCCCATACCCCCTACGCTTCTTCTCACATTCCTTGCCGTGGCCTTCCCAGCTCTTACACTTCATTGTTGTGTTACTTAACGCCTCCCCCGTCTCACTGCCAACTTCCCATCGTCCATCTGGCTGTCCTTCAGGCTCTGCAGCCTCATGTGGGGTACCCTGGAACCTCCACGAGGACTTGAACACGCAACACCGCCCTCACCCCACACCATCATGTTCCCTGAGAGACTTCTGGGGGAACATGACTTCTGGGAACATGCTCGTCGCCGCCAGTCCGACGAAGAGACCGAAGAGGAGGAGGCTCAGCGCCATCCCACCAGACACTTCTGCGCAGCGCTGCCCAGCGACCCGTTCATAGCAGAAGCGTGGCCGGGCCCGCGGCCCCGCTGCCAGTGGACGCGGTGTCAGTGGTGCTGCTCGCAACTGCCGCTCTCTCCTGCGAGGCCCTTGGGAGGCCCCTGGAGGTCCCCACATGTCAGACGCAGAAGGAGGAGGAGCATGAGGAGGAGGAGGAGGAGGAGGAGGAAGAGGAGAAGGAGGAGGATGAGGAGGAAGTGGAGGAAGAGCAGGAAGGAGCAGGAGGAGGAGAGACGAAGACGAGGACGAGGAGGAGGGAAGGACCCAAACTGGTCCCAGGCACCCTCCCTGATTTCCGCTCCCTTTTGGCCCACGACATGTTTGACCCCTTCCAGAGGCTCCCGGCCCCACCCCCCCCGCCGCTCAAACAGCTCCGGAGGTTGCCAACAAGCAGTTGTAGTGGCCTGACAGGGCCGATGACGCCCCGAGTAAAAACGGTTCAGGAGGCCCCAGGAGTCATAAAAAAGTTCCGAGATGCGCCCCGAGAGGGCCCTCGGCGGTGCCAAAATTGCTTCGTCCCGCAAGCAATCAATTTGTTTGGTGACGGACCCATTGTTGTGCAGTCATGTGTAGCGCAGCGCGCGGGCCTTTCTTCATGTACTGCGCGCCACGGGGCAATGCGGAAAGGTACCAGCTCCGGAGCACGCGTGCACGAGTGCGCTCTACTCCATGTTGGGCGCGATCCGCGTGTAAGGTGTTCCGAATAGTTCGGATGCCCCCGCTCGAACACGCCAACTGAGGCCAAATGTGAAGTTCCTCCAGGCACGTCCCGTGCGAGGCGTGTTCCGAAATTGGCGGAGGGACGCCATGCGAAGCTGCCCGTTGGTGCCATCGGTGGAGCTCCTTCTGGCCCATGATACTCGTGACGGGTGTCGACCATGGGCCGGGGGGCGTTGTAGGTACCTTGTCTTTGGGCCTTTCGGGTGTGCTCCTTGTGAGCACGATCCGTGTGATAGGGTGTGCCGCGCTAGCCACGGGTGCGGGCACAGTGCGAACCCTGCCTCTGGGGCCGTAGGTGGAGATCCCTGTTAGCCACGATCCGTGTGAGATGTGTGCCGAAGTGGGCGGGGGGGGGGGATGCGAACCTTGTCTCTGGGGTCGTCCGTGGAACCTTTCTCTGGCCACGATCCGTGTGAGGAGCGTGCCGGAGTGAGCTGGTCGACGCTTTGAAGCTTCCCTCTGAGCCACAAATAAAGCTTCTTACGGGGCCAAATCCGCTTGGAAGGCTTGCCACTTTGCGAACCTCGTCTCTGTGACGTAGGTGGAGCTCCATGTGGGGCGCGATCCCTGTGAGGGGTGTGCCGACATGAGCGGGGGGACGCTAAGCCAAGCTTGTCTCTGGTGCCGCAGGTGAAGCTCCCTGAAGGGCACGACCCGTGTCAGAACATATGTCCCCCGATGCCGAACACTGTAGACTACGACTAGAGCGTACTAGAAAGTACACGCGCGTTGATCTAGTATGTCTAATTTTATATAGCATGCAGATGTAAGCATGGGCATCTGAATATACATGCGTACATGTATACACGCACACACGCACACTTAATATATACGTATGCATGTTATCCTGTATATGTATGTAACGATAGGTCTGCGTATGTGGGCTACAAGTATGTATGTATGTATGCATGCATGCCTCTATGCAGTCATGCATACATGCATGCATGCATGCATGCATGCATGCATGTATGTATGTATGTATGTATGTATGTATGTGTATGCATGCATCGTTGTATGTCTGCCTGTCTGTCTGTCTGTTTGTATGTTTGCATGCACGCATGCATGCTTGTATGTGTGTATGTGTGTATATGTGTATGTATGCATGTAGGTATGTACGCATGTGTGTGTGTCTGTATGCATGGATGTATGCATGTAGATATGTATGTACGCATGCATGTAAGCATGGATATTGGCATGCATGTATGGATGCATGCAAGCAATTATGTATACAATCATGTATGTATGTATGTCTGTGTGTACGTGTGTCTGTAAGCATGCATGCATGCATGTATGTACGTATGTGGCTGTCTAAGTGCATGTGTGCATTCATCACTATACACGCATACATGCAAGCATGCATACGTGCGTTGGTATGCATGTATGCATGCATGTATGTATGCATGCAAGCAGGTATGCATGTGTGTGTATGTAGGTTGGTGTGTGTTTGTATGCATGTATGAATGCCTATATGTATGTATGGATGGTTGTATGTATGCCTGTATATGTATGTATGCATGGATGTATGTATGTATGTATGTATGTCTGTATGTATGTATGTATGTATGTATGTATGTATGTATGTGTGTATATATGCATGGATGGATGGATGGATGGATGGATGGATGGATGTGTATGTATATATATACAGAGAGAGAGAGAAACAAAAACAGAGAGAGAGAGAGAGATCGTCGCCCTCCGAAGTTAACATATATCTATGCTCACAGCGCCCAGTGGGGTCCCTGGACATCGGGTCCACAGGCAGCGGATATAATGAATGGAGCCCGCGCCGCGCAAGGAGGCCGGCCTGGGGAACGTGGCGGGCGCCGTGCGTGACGTGGTCTCGGAGGGCTACGGCCTGGAGCCCAGCAGCTGCGACGCGGTCCTGCTGCTGAACATCCGAAGAAGAAACGGTCGGCGTTGGAGCTGGCTCGGGGTCTGATGTGGCCCAGCACTAGGTCTGGCCATCTGGGGGGGGGGGGGGAAGAGGTTCGAGGCTCTGAATCCGGAAAGGTCTTCTGTTTCTGTTCGGCCTGACGGGGGCTGTTTTCGGGTCCCGGGACCGTGAAAAACGAATCGGGGGTTGCAAGCCATACCAGATGGACCCCAGCAGGGGTCCGAGGATTGAGTTTGCCTCGTCCCCCGTTCAGACCGCCTGACCGCCTCGGCGCAGGCATCTGCTCTAGGACGATGTTTTGTGATTGTTGGTATGCCACCAGTCTAGGCAGAGTCCCAGAGAGCCACTAAAGACACACCAGAGGCGCAGGCCTACCGCTTACGACGAACATGTCATCATCATCATCATCATCATCATCATCATCATCATCATCATCATCATCATCATCATGATCATCATCAGGCTCATCATCATCATCATCAGCATCATCACCATCATCATCACCATCATCATCATCATCATCGTCATCACCATCATCATCACCATCATCATCATCACCGTCATCGTCATCGGCATCGTCATCGTCATCATCGACATCATCATCGTCATCATCGTCATTGTCATCGTCATCGTCATCATCGTCGTCATCATGCCACCAGGGCTCTCGAGGGCCGGGCACCGAGACCACTGGAGTCGGATCAGGGACGACGGATTGCCCCCAGAGACAGAACCCCCTCGAGGCCTTTTCTGTGGGGGCGCGGACCGACAAAAACTACTATCTGTGAGCGTTCTCTTATTCGGCGTTTCGGCATTGGGAGGAGGGGGGTGACGCAAACCCGCCGAGGTGCCCCCCTGGCACGATGAGGCGTGGCGGGGTGGTGAGCTTTTTCCGAGTCGGCGCTTCGGCATTGGGCGGAAGGGGGGGGGGGGAGGAGGGGGGGGGGTCTGGCTCTGGACCTCTGCGTACTGCCACTGCTTGCAGCAGTGCGCCCTGTGGGGGAGACCCCACCTGCTCGAAACAGGCGCCAAAAACTACCAAGATCTACTCCATTGGGGGGAGGGGGGGGGTGCGAGGGCCCGCGCCGATCTGCAAAACAATGAATGAGAAAACGAACCACGAACCGCGCGGGTTCCTTTGATTGGCGCTGGACCCCCTCGCTGGCGCGAGGAGCGCGCTGGAGACGCCGATTGAAGCACGTGTGCTTACGTCAGACTTCCAAGTATGTTCAAGAGTGCCTCCTGCCAGTTTGTGCGCCGTTCGCCCGGCAGTGTGCCCACTCGGGCTGCGGACGTGGTGCGCGAGCGCCATCGCAGCGACTCAGCAGCTTTCTGTGCCAGAGATGCGCTCGTTGACCTCGGAGGCCATGCTGTCCGCCGGTAGGGTTCTGATTTTGCACTCCGCGGCCCCAGAGTCGGGGGAGCGTAAGACCCGGGCTTGCCAGGACTCGGGTTCGCCATCGTTTTTTGACGACCGCGCCTCGGATTTTGACGAGGAGGAGTTTCGTGGGATGTCTGCAGCGGGAGGCCTCGTCAAAATGCAGGCTCGACCTCGTCATTTTTTTGACGACCACGTCGGGGATTTCCCAGTCCCCTGTACCCAGGTCTTACGTCCCCCTGACAGAGGTCCCGACCCCTTCTCGGGGGGCTGGCCTGTCGGCCTGGATCCGTGTTCGATGTGGCCCCAGGGCCCGATCACGGGCCCCAGAGGCCGGAATCGAGGACCAACGCCCAGGCTGAAGACACCACGCCGTCGGAGAGAGAAGGAGGAGGAGGAGGAGGAGGAGGAGGAGGAGGAGGAGGAGGAGGAGGAGGAGGAGGAGGGTCCCCCTGGGCAGTCCGAGCTGGCCCCGGCGGGCCTCCCGCGCAGCCCCATAGCTGTCCTCCACAGGCCGCCCCCCGGGCCCCCAAAAAGCAGCCTGGGGCGGTCTGCGGAGGACAGCTGGGTTTTCATCGGGGGGCCTGTTGAGGCCATCGTGGGCTACTCGGGTGGCCTGTTTCGGGTCGGGCGAAAGGGGGGGATTGGCAACGGGGGGGTACGAAATGTGCTGCATGCAGCTGGTTTCGGCCTCACCGAGGGGCCCATTCCCAGATACATGGCCGCCTCCAGGCGCCGGGAGGCGCCGGGAAAATCAGCTACGTGAGCTGATTCTCAAACCCCCCCTTTGCTATCCCCCCCTTTCGCCCGGCCCGACCAGAGCAGTCTGGGGCGGTCTGCGGAGGACAGCTGGGTTTTGATTGATCGGGGGGCCTGTTGAGGCCATCGTGGACTACTCGGGCGGCCTGTTGAGGCCCGCGGGGTTTTCATCGGGGGGCCGTCTGTGCGCAGCCCGAAGCCTTCCCAGGAGATCTTGTAGGCTTGTGCCCGTGCCGGTGAGGGATTCTGGGGCCCGCGTCCAGGCTCTTTGGGATGCTATTTTGTCTGGCGTGGGTTCGTTCGGGGAGTCTCCGGGGGTGGTTGTGAGCTTCCGGATGCCCGGAGAGGTGAAATGCGAAAATCATCAAACAGCATTTGAAACAATATCGCTTTGCCTCGGAACCTGCGGCTGGGGTTCTCTTGGAGCCGTGGTGTGGCGTGTGCGGAGCTCCTTGGGGGGTCCTGAGACCATCTTGAGTGCTCTCGGGGGTGCTCGGATGCGTCGACGCCTGTCTGAAGCCGTCTCGGAAGGCATACTGGGCAGCGTGCGGGCGGCGGGGGCCGGATTTGCAGGCTCCGAGGCCCCCGAAGAAGCGCGTGCGAGTTCCCAGATGCCCCCCCCGCCCCCCCCCCCCCCCCCTCAATACAAGATTTTGGACCCGGGGGAGGGGGAGGGGGGGAGGGGGACAACCCATCATCTCACACGCCTTTTCCCCTCCGGCAGGCGGGGGTTGGCAGGCTTTTATGTCACTGCGTGCTCCCCGAACATGGTGCAGTCGACCATGGGCAACTTTCCCAAGGGTACCCTTGCATCCTTGCCTCCCCCGTCCATCCTTGGCCACTTTCGTTGGCCGCTCCCCGCTCGAAGAGCGTCGAGATGGGCGTTTGAAGCCCTTTGCGTCCTGATCGTGCATCCGTATGACGCGGGCCGACTGTACTCCGAGCCCGTGCCGCCTTTTCTTCTCCCGGGCGTCCTGCACTGCGAGGGCCCGGTGGCCATGCTGAGCCAGGCGGCGGGGCTGCTGCGCCCCGGCGGGCGCGTGCTGGCGACGCACTGGCGCTACGACCCGCGGACCCCGCGCGGGCCCCCGATGCACATGCGCCCTCGGCCGGAGCAGCTGGAGGAGACGCCTCCAGCGGCGGCCGCTCCTCCGCCTCCCGCTCCTTTCCCTGCCGCGCCGCCTCCGCCTCCGCCTCGCTTTTTTTGTCCTCCGCCTCCTCCCTCGCCCCCCGCCTCCGCCTCCGCCCTCCTCCTCCCTCCTGTCCTCCCCTCCTCCTCCTCTCTGCCTCCTCCCCTCCTCTTCCGTCTCCCCGCTCCTTCTCCACGGCTCCCGTCGCCCTGTCGGTAGTCGGGCTGCTCCTCCTCCTCCTCCTCCTCCTCCTCCTCCTCCTCCTCCTCCTCCTGCTCCTGCTCCTCCTCCTCCTCCTCCTCCTCCTCCTCCTGCTCCTCCTCCTCCTCCTCCTTGCCCTTGCTCGCTCTCCCTCTTCCTCCTCGGGCCCCGCCCTTCGCCACAGCTCTCGCCGCCCGGGCTTCCCCGGCGGCGGGGGCCGTCGGTGGGCGGGGCTCCTGCTGCTCTCGGGTGGTTCCCCAAACAGTTTGACGGGCGAAGAACGGTATAAGATAATTGTTGTTCGCTGCCGGGGGCGCCTGTCCCAGGGCGGCTGGAAAGTTTATACCCTTACGGTGGCACCGTAGGGGTATAAACTTTCCAGCCGCCCAGGGACAGGCGCCCCCGACAGCGAAGAAGTGTATTTTATACCGTTCTTCGCCCGTTAAACAGTACTTGCACTCAGGGGCTCTCCCGTCTCTTCTGAGGAGCGCGGCCCGGATGCGGCCCCGGTCCCCGGCGGCCCCGTTCCCGTCCGTCGCCGCACATTTGTTTCCGGCGGAAGGGCCCGTTTGCAGGACTGGCGGCCCCGTTCCCGTCCGTCATTGCCGCCCGGTTGCCCTCCCCCGTGCGCATCGCAAGTTTTACTTCGCTGCGTCGCATTGTTTTGTGCTGCTTTGCATTGATGTCCATGGCTTTGCATTGCCCTGCATGGCGTCGCAATTCTTTGCGTTCCTTTGCCTTGCGTTGCGCTGCGTTGCGTTTGTTTGCGTTGCTTAGTATCTCTGCGTCGCATTGTTTGCACCACATGGTTCGCACCGCGTAGACTGCACCACATTGATTGAACCACCTAGATTGCACCGCATAAGTTGCAAGGATCTACTGTTTGGGATCCACGCTGGCTCACGTGAATAGTTGCTGATGCTTTTCCTCTGTTTTCGGGACCCCGGGTCGGCTTCCTTCACCTGCATGCGCCGCGTCACGGGCGTTCCGGGTAGTGCCAGGAATCGTCCCGAGCGGGCGGTCACTTGAGGCCCCGAGCTACATTATTCCCCGAAGGCAGGTAGAGGCTGTCACCACCCACCAAACCACCCCAACCCAACCCGAAGGCCTCAAGTTGCCCTCCATTTCCAGTTGGGGGGGGGTCGGGGAACACTGAAAAAACACATATGGAACGCGTACCCCCCCCAACCCGAAATTGGGGTCTTCGGGTTGGGTTGGGGTGGTCTGGTAGGTAGTCAGGCTGGCGGGGGCCAGTCGAGACCACGGAGGCCTCCGCGGAGGAGACGCAGGGGCGAGGCTCTCGGACGTTTTTTGCTCTCCTGCCTCGGGGTGTGCCTTCGGCAGCTGCGCCTCGCGGGCGCCTCGCCGAGAGTGTTCGTGGTCCTAGTCGTCGTCGTCGTCCTAGTCGTCCTAGTCGTCCTAGTCGTCGTCGTCGTGGTGGTCGTCGTCGTCGTCGTCGTCGTGGTCGTCGTGGTCAGGGTGGCCAGGATCCCCCCGAACGGCCGCCCGAGACCCGAGGCGGGGGATGCTCCGAAGGCTTCGGGCGTGGGGAGCGGCGGAAGCTCCTCCTCCTCCTCCTCCTCCTCCTCCCTCCTCCTCCTCCTCCCTCCTCCCTCCTCCCTCCTCCCTCCTCCTCTCCTCCTCCTCCTCCTCCTCCTCCTCCTCCTCCTCTCCTCCTCCTCCTCCTCCTCCTCTCTCCTCCCTCCTCCCTCCTCCCTCCTCCTCCTCTCCCTCCTCCTCCTCCTCCTCCTCCTCCTTCTTCTTCTTCCCGCAACCCTGAGGGACCAATGTCTGAGGTGTCCACGCATGCATACGACAGCGGTGAGATGGGCGGCAAGTATAGCGGAGGACGAGGAGAGCAGCAATGGCCAACATCAACCCGACTCGCAATACAAATCGAGCGGGGCATATAGATGGGCAACTGACGCCTCTAGCCATGCATCCCCAGGAGGCGTGGGGGCACAGCGTTGTGAGGCTGCCTGCGTGATAACAGCAGCTGCGTAGAATTCCACCTGGCTGCTGTCAGGAGGGGCCAGGATCGGCATGGCATTCATGCACAGGCACTGACGGTCCCCCATGGGCACACATCTCGACGTGGCGGTCGAAGACGTATCTTGCAGGGAGCACAAGAACCTGACCTCGGGGACCTTCCATATGCAGGGCAGGTTAGCTTGCGGAGCAGGTGGGTTTAAAATGAGCAAAGCCGCCAAGCCCGAGGACGCCGCACACAGCGCCAGCGTCAGTGCCGCCCTCAAGCACGCACTGTCGAGCTCCAGCTGCTTCCGCTCCGAGGGCGACCTGGCAGAAATTCCCCATGGCTCATCGCAGCTCCTTAAAAGCCTGCACTCACCACCCTTGGCTTTGCAGCGGGGGGCGGGGTCCCACGAGGAAAGGAGGAAATCCGCCACGAGACCAATAACACGCCCAGCAAGAATCATATCAGTAATGAACAATAGCTCCTTATGAAATCCCTCAATGGAGTTCTGGAAAAGCTCGAGACTATTAAGAGACAAAACAAAAACATTCATGCCCGCTATGGCACTGGACTTCTCCGCTCTGTCCTGGATGTCACCTTGACTCCTGGGAGCTGCACGGATGATCACAATGCATTTAGTACCAGGGGCCGCAGGCGTGTGGACCTCTGCCTGCGTGGGCATCTCTTCCTGGATGCACACTGGTTGGCAAGAAATTTTCGGCATGCAAGTGGGAAGGCCCTTGGAGGCAGCCGCTCCCCTCAGCCTAGGTCCCGTCGTGAGGACAGGCGGGAGCTGCGCAGACTCCGCGTAGTGGCCTTTCTCTCGGAGTGTGCGTGCTATCTCCGCGTCCTCCGCCTTGGCAGCCATCACCTGTTCGGGGCTCATCGGTGCGATGACGGCCATAAGGTCCGCCAAGCACTTCGATGAGCCATGCCGAACGTGTTTGAGCAATCTTAGATGCGTGTGGAAGTTGAGACCGCATGCCATGCACACAGTGCCTGAAACGCATCTGGGGGCGGGGTCGAGATGGGGGTGGCACTTCGAGCGATGGGAGGCCCATGCGCCCTTGGTGGCCAACACCGCCCCACAGTCCAAGCAAGGATACAAGGCGAGAACCGACGGCGGACGCAAAAACGACGGGAGCGCAAGACCCTTGGCGATGCAACACTTACGCCACCCGTCCCTGGATTCTTCGTGACGCTGGTCGTCCAAAAATTTGGCCCTGGCAGCCGATTCAGCTTGCTTGCATATTCGCTTCCAAAACTTGTTGCTGCTAGACCTCAGGAGCCACAACCACCAGGCAGGGGGCCCTGTCGGTAAGAATTCCCTGGTCAGATTCACATGCCTGCTGAGCCACATCAGGTCATCGCAACACAATGCGGACCATGATTCTGGCACTGAGGCTAACTCGTCCAGGATCGCCAGCAGACAAGCAGGCGCTGATTTGAGAAGCCTGGGAAGAAATCGCAGCCGCCTGAGCCTCAATACCAGCTCGACGGGCATGATCTCACACTTGACAAAAACTCTATGGTCTGCAGCAACCTTACCAGAGCTAGAATCGTACCCAAGACCTGCCGCCAATCTAAACGGGCTCAACTAGTTGCGCGCCAGGGTCGCCATCTGTTTCACATTTAGCTTGTGCCAAGTGAGGGCATTAAACAAAAGGTGCGACGTGCACAAAGAAGTAACATAAATTAGCTTGGCCTTTACATTGACTTGCCTCCTGGGGAAAACAGTGCGCCTCAGTGCCCCTAGAGGGCGTCGCTGCTGATGACAGCGGTGCGCCAGCTCGGGTCCCAGAGAAATGTGATGGTCCTGGTAACTTCCCAAGTGTTTGTAGGTTCTAGTGAGGCACAGGGAGACGCCTAAGGAAGGGACGAGAAGACCAGTGGCAGCCAAGGCTGCACATTCCCCTCGTGCCTTCCTGGAACCTGTGCCGCTGAAGAAGCCCATGAGCTCCGTCTTGCCCGCCTTCCAGTTCATGGTGAACCCCCTAGACTTGGTTTCTTCGTACATGATCGTGACGAGGGCGATGGCCGCCTCCTTCCAGAGCCTAGCGTCTAACAGCTCGATGCCGTTGACGAGGTCATCCATGAAGGCACCATCCCATACGTCTTCCTCTACATGCTCGTGCTCACGACCTCTGAAAATCCTCTGGGACGGGACCGCATCCGTAGTCCTCTGAAGATACCCCAGGGAACCGAATCTACTGTTGACCGCGATGATGATTGGGTCGAAGGCTATGATGAACAGGAGGTCTGCTAGTGGCACGCCTGGCCTCGTACCTAGGCGGGGGGAGACAACCCTGGTACTCCCCCGCACTTGGAACCAATTGCATTCCATCACGTCAACCACTGCTTCCAGAAGGTGCTTACTTGCCAGTCCGTCCAGGGCTCCAGGCTTTGCGACAAGGGCATGGCACAGAGGCCCCAGACAACTGGGCATCTCTAAGTCCGCTAGCCTCTGCAGTGCTCCAGGGGTTCGGGGGGGCCCAGATTTGCGTAGATCACATTGCCAGCCTCCTTTGAACAGCAGGGGCTCCCTGGACGCCATGTCCACTTTCACGAACAACGGTAATAGTATCTGCGTGCATTCTTGCGGAGCGACCTGGAAAAGATCATTGCTGAGTCCGTCAGGCCCAGCTCCTCTCCTCTTGGCTGCCTTCATGATGTCGTGCTTGAGCCTGCGGAAGGGGGTGATCATGTCCAACTCCCTGGGATATACATTTCCACGCTCGGGGAGGGCGTTGTATCTTTCAACCAGTTCTTCCCAGCTGAGTGCCTGCCCATTCTCCACTACAGCGAAATAATCAGTGAGGGCCTCCGAGAGATCTCCAGATGTGGCTAGAACCTCGCCCTGAGAACCTCGTCGGATTCTAAGCCCCTCGACCTGGAACCTGGGGCGCTTTCCCCCAAACCTTTGCAGCTGGTAAAGCACTCTCCATTCCACTCGACTCTCGTTTGAGGACCTAGCGTTGCACAACTGCTGCGCGAGGTCGTCTAGCAGCTTGTTGCGCGAGAGCTTCAAGGCCCTTCTCAGGGCCGGCCTCGACTTGACCAGAAACTCAAGCATGTGTGCGGCTGACCCGCTTGCCGCCGGGATCTGTTCACCCCAGTCAGCGAAAGCCTGGAAAAGCTCCGAAACCAGGAGGTCCAGCTCAAGATCGGTGATGTTCTGGGGGGGCCCCGCCTCAAGCGCCGCGGCGACCGGCCTCCTGACACCGCCAGAGCCCTGCTGACCCCAGAGACGCCGCGCCTGCCGTACTTGCCTTCTGAAGATGATAATTCCAAGAAGAGCCTTTGAAACATATGGCTTGATCGGGGTACGTGCGGGTTTAGGGAAGCATGTTTGTGCACCCACGTACATGTGTTGAATGATGACGTGCAAGTGCCGATTCATGTCGACCTGGTGGGGCACCGTGGGAAACGCTGCCAGGCGCATCCTGAAGGCTGCTGCCTTATCAGGGTCCTGGGCGCCCCTAGCGTCGTAGCCGCTCTGTTGTTGCGCTGCTTTGGTGGAGCCCTGGGACTCGAAGCGCATGAAGACAGGATAATGATCCTTGCCAGTGCAAAAGGAGTCAATCTCATATCGTACTTGATGTTGTCCCAATGCGGGAACCATATTCTGCTCAACCGCAATGTAGTCTATCCTGTGTGGTGTTTCAGACTTCGACGAGACGAACGTGTGCGAGTCCTGGCTGAGAGAGGGGACTAGCGTGCTGGCCGCGGCCAAGCCCGTCTCCAAGAGCATGTCATGAAACATCCCGCCCGATTCGTCCTCGTCCTGTCTGAACCCTTCGCTTCCCACTGCTTCAGACACAATGCTGCCGAGCCTGGCATTCGCGTCCAGGAAGGCCAACTGTACTTTCCATGTATGGCAGATCCCTATGAGGTCCCGCCACCACTGTTTCCTCTGCTGCGAGGTATACTCGTCTCCGTTGCGCAGTGCATGGGCAACCAGGATGACCTTCCTAAAGAGTGGGGCGCAACAGCCAACCACCAGGTGCCTCTGGGCAGCGTACAACGGCCTAAAATGTTTCTGTTCAAAATATAGCTCCTCGCCCCCACGTCGCCCGTAGGGTAGGTGCAGGGAGACCCAGAGTTCAACGCCCAAGTTCTTGCCACCGTCGGACCCCGAAGAAAACACAAAGTATCCAGCAGAACCCCTTTCCCCCGACGGATTTCTCGCCTCCTGTACCCCAACGATGTGGCACTGCTCCTGAGCAAACTGCAACCTGAGAACCTCTCCCGACGTTTTGGCGCGTCTTGCCGCCGTGGCCTCCGCGTCCCTGCCTGTCTTGGCGTTGAAGGTGGCAAGCCTCACGCTGATGCTGAACTGGCAGGACTTGGGGGCCGTCTTCTGCGAGGGTTGGGATCCCACAGTATCCCTTAGCGTCTCCACCGACGCTTGAGGGCGCCCAGGATACCGAAAGGTGTTGTCGGGGCCTATTGGATACGCTTCTCTTGTGGCCATAGGTGCCTCCTTTAACCACCACCATTCGAGGTCATTCGTGTACCTGAGTGCCTCGCGTAAGGCCGGCGGGGGTGAGCACCCATCCGCTCGGTCCGACCGTGCAAGACTGTCTGCCAACTCATTCCATGGATGCCCAGAGTGACCGCATACATGCAAAAGCAAAGTGCCGTGTCTCCTGCGCGCACACTGATATACATGGTATGTAAGCCAGGCCAGGTGTTGGTTCTCCGACGGGACCTCCAAACCCAAGGATATCTTGACAGCAGACTGGTTATCGCAAAAAAATGACCAGAGCTGGGGGGGGGGGCGCACCGTGTTCGGCCCAAAGAAACCCAAGATCCAGAGCGAGCTCCACAATATCCCCATGAGCTCGATAGTCGTGCTAGTGATGTCGCCCCTTTCGAATTGCATTGCTGTGGATTCCCATGCGCTCATTTTTTGCCACGCCAGGAAGCTCACCGTGTCGTCAGGCGAGATCGCGACAGCAGCGAAGGCCCAGGCTGAGTCCCTGAGCGTCTTTCTGTACGAGGCGTCGACATAGATATGTACTGATCTCGCTCTATGTGCCCCGCGCGCAGAGATATCCAGAGCAAACTTGGCAGTGTGATGTAAGGGGATACCTCCAAAATCGTCATTGCAAAGCTCAAACCAGTTGATGTTCTGGAGTAAAACCTAATATATCCTGTCCGCTTCCTGAAAACCACAGTGCCCACTGCCATTGCTCTCAGGATACTGGAAAAGTAAAGGGAACATACGCAGGGAAGTAGTATACCCACCATCCTCCCTCAGCGCCATCACACTCCCCCCTGCAACTGCTTCGAGCTGCTCCCTGACTGGAGCGGGGTGCGACGGCGGTGGGGGTGGGGGGGGGGGGGGCAGTCACCACCGCAACTGTAATTGACGTTTGATTGGCCTCGTGTCCTCGCACCTCATGCGCAGCATGCTGTAATTCGCGAGGACGAGGCAAGAAAAGATGTTCCTTCGAGGTCTTGCCCCGCAAGCGATACCTCGTTCGGCCGTTGGACCGAGTGGAAGCTGATGATGAGTCCTCAGTGGCGTCACCTGAAGTGGCTGCCGAGGAAATATTGCCTGACTGCGAATTCCCAAGACCACAACCCTTGGCCGAGATATCCGAGACATGGGCCGATCTAAGAATTGGCCTTGTGAAACAGGTCCGAGAAAGCGCGTCCCTGGCTTGTCGGACAATTATAGGTGCATGCGCTTAAAAGCGATTCACTTCGACTGGGCCCCACGAGACCCTGCTAGGCCTTACAAGTTGGACCCGTCTTCCAGCTCGTAACCCTGGCACTGCATCTTCTTGGGGGGGGGGCCTGTTGGGCGAGCCCCCCATGTCCTTCTCTTTGTCCTCCTCCTCCTCTAGCGGTCGGGTCCTCGAAGCCGCAGGAGGTGCATCCGCTGCTGATGCCGCAGGCGCCGCCGTCAGTCCCGATGAGGTCGCTGCCTGCGCGTGAGATGCTGACGATGCTGCCGTTGAAGATGCCGCGGCCGCTGACGCTGCTGCTGCCCACGCAGGGGGGAACAGCGCCGCGGGCACTGGCTGCGGAGGATCCACTGGCGATTCAGGCGACCTCTGCGCCGGCGGCGGTGTGGGGGAGCGCTGCGTCTGACTGATCAGGTCGATGGAGGCCCCTTGGATGTGCTGCAAGATGTGCACTGGCCCTGGTATCATTTCCTCCATCACCATTGGCTGCGTCGCGATCAGTAACTCTGGATCTATCGGCAAGACCTCCTCCTTGGGCTCGCTCCTCTGCAGCTCTGCTGTCACCCTGGACACGCCTTTCACCCTCGGTGTGTCTGGAACTGCCTTCCCTTCGGCCTGGGCCCTGGTCTCGGCTGAGACGCCAATGAAGGGGGCCCTGGCTGGCTTCGGCGATGCCGACTGTCTCTTCGGCGGCGGTGTCTTTGCCACGGGGGGCTCTAGCGAGCTCGCTCTGCGCTGCGTAGGCGCCCTCGGCCCCGTGGCTGGCGCTGCACCAGGGGGGGCTGCGCCAAAATATGGCGCCGTGGGGGCGACGTCCCTCTGCGTGCGCTCTGGCGCCAACCCCTGAAGATCAGGGGGGCTCGCACTGGGGATCGAGAGTCCTGAGATCACCGCCCGCTGTGCCTTCTGAATCGTCTGCGCATCCATGGGCACATCACCTGCTGCTGCACCGATGCCGACTCCCAATGCCCTGGCCAGGGCGAAGGCGTGGAAGTTCTGGCCCGTCTGCATCCTCGAGAGGTGCTCCCGGATGGCGTGCTGCTGGGCCTGCACGGCTCTCCTCTGCTCCGTCATCGCAGTGGTGGCCGCCGCCGTTGGGCCCTCTTGCCCCTCAGTCCGCAGGCCACTGTGCCAGGCGGTGCGCGGGCCATCGGGCTCTGTAGCCGTCGGTGCCGTTGCTGCAGGGGCTGGCTGGCTGCGCGGCGCCCCTGAAGCTGCCCTTGGTGCTGCCTTCTGGGGTGGCTGATACGCCTGCATCTGTGCCATGGGCTGATTGGGCGTTGGTGGCGGCGGCGGCGGCGGCACTCTGCTGGCGATTGCTTCCGCCGCGGCCTTGGCTGACTGAGCTTTTGCCTCCGCCTGTGCTGCTGCCCTCTCAGCCGCCGCCTGCACCCACGGCCTCTGGGCACTGCTGGCTGCCCTGAGACCATGCTCGCTTCCTCCTGGCGGGGCCATCAACCAGTCTTCATCATGATCTGGTGCATCCTCCGCTTCTCGTAGCTGCTGGATGGAGTTCTGTAGCTTCTGCACCATCAGGCAGAGCGTCGCCTCCTCGTCTAGCAGCTCCTCAACCTTAGCTCGTATCTTGCCGAGCCTTTCTTTGGCGCTGATGAGCTGGGCCTTCAACTCATGCAACGGCTTCTCTGAGCCCTTGCAGGCACCCATCATGTACTTGAGCACCCCTATGTCGAACTCCAGGGCTGGATCCTCCTTCCCTGCGTCACGGACCGCGACGAGGATGTTGGCGAACTTCTGGAGCTTCGACTGGGCCTTTGACTTGTAGATCTTCAGCTCGTCCGCCTCTGGTGGCGGCGGCTCCCACACCGTGATGTTGGCAATCGCTTCATCAGGTGCTGCAACAGGAATCTGTGCGATCAACTCTCTTATGCTGGCGGACTTCTTCTGGTCCCTCTTTCTGCTGGCCGAACGTCTGGTGGGATCGGGGCGAGGAGCCCACACGTTGCCACACGAGCATGTCCACTGAGAGTTAGGATTTCTTGTCTCGCACTGCCTGCATGTCCAAGTACCTCCACCCATCGTGCTATGATGCGATTCGAGGAGGCGCTTGGCCTGGAACACGCTGAGGAGAAGGCGAGCTCGCCCTCGCTGCGCCCGCTGCCTCTTGTGCCAGGCTGGCTCGGGGGAGCCCCTGCGGCGCCCCGAGCGCGCCGTGGGTCGCGCGCGCCCTCTGGTGCTCAGCCGCCGGCCTAGCCGCGGGAGCTTTCACGAGCAACTATCGTGAGGGGGGCGCGGCGCCTGAGCCCTGTGCTCCGCCAAAATGGCCTGAGCCCCAGTGGCTTTCCTCCTCCTCCTCCTCCTCCTCCTCCTCGTCCTCCTCCTCCTCCTCCTCCTCCTCCTCCTCCTCCTCCTCCTCCTCCTCCTCCTCCTCCCGAGACACCGGCGGCCTTCCTGGCGCGTGTCTCGGGAGCCTGGAGACGTGGGTCCATGCAAACGGAGTTCAGCCAGAGCGCCCGATCCTGCAGGATCCTGCAGGGCCGGGGTCGCATTGGCCCGGGTTTATCCTGCAGGATCTTGCGGGATTCTTCGCACTGACCCAGGGTTGGGTGCAGGATCTTGCAGGATCTTGCCGGATTCTGCAGGGCCTCACCGACCCGGGTCTGGAGTGACCCGGGTCAGAAGATCCCCGAGTGTCGCCCTCCTTCGGGGCCTCCGGGGGGCGCCTCGTCGCCACGGGCGCGAGAGCCGCCGTGGTTTTGTTTGGCTCGCCTTTGAATTGAGTCGGGCCCGTCCCTGCACAGGAGGAACATTCAACAGCAGTCAACAGACATGGCCAGGGGGCGATGTTCGAGTATGTTTTGGATATGCTTTGATTGTTTTTTATGTTTCGTCCAAAATCCGCCGGTAGGAGGACGTGCCCGACCTAACCTTTGAATCTGGCAACCCAGGGTTGCCTTTTGCCTGGAGGTCGGCGGGTCGAGGATCTCCGAACACTTGAGGCCGTGACGGGGGCCCTCGGAGGCCTTCGGCAAGCGGCCCTCTGGGGGCTTTCAGGGGCCTCAAATACCTCGAGGGAGAGCTTCTGGAGAAGTTTGGTGACCGAGCTAGGATCGGGACGATCGAAATGGGTACGGGAAGAATGGGCACAATCACCGACAGCAGCTCCTGCTCGTTTTGAGCAGGGCTTGCTGTCGGTCTGGCCGCAGACGGTGTCCATTTGAGACAGAAGGCCGCCCGCACAACAGCGGCCGCTGTTGAGTTGGACATGCTTGGTTTATCGACACTGTATCCATTTTTCCCAACCATCCTGTGGTGTTGAGTCCTCGTTTTGAAGAGAGCGCCCCGCGTCACCTCTCCTCCTCCTCCCCTTCCCCCTCCTTTGCGAGGTATTGATGATGTGCCAGAAATGGTGTCGGGGGGAACCTGAGTTGTTCCCAACCATCCTGTGGTGTTGGGTCCTCGTTTTGAAGAGACAGCGCCCCGCGTCACCTCCTCACTCCTCCTCCCCTTCCTCCTCCTCCTCCTCCTCCTCCTCCTCCTCCTCCTCCTCCTCCTCCTCCTCATCGTCACCATCAGCATCATCCGACCCATTTTGGCACACCCCTCACACGGTTCGTGGCCCCACAGGGAGCTCCACCGAAGGCCCCAGTGGCACAGGCCGCATGCGGGGACCGCCACCCATTTTGGCATACCCCTTGCGCGGTTCGTGGCCCCACAGGGAGCTCCACCGAAAACGGTACCCACAATGCGGTACTCGTAGCTGCATATGGTTGGGTTTTTCATCAGGCTAATTTCAAGTACCCATTTCGGGTGTCCGAATAGAACATACGCGAACTGGGATTTCATATCTAAACTTTGAAATTTACACGTATCGCAGTTTGAAATGTTCAACGCGCGCCGGTCCGTGTCCGAGCTGTTTCAAGGTCAAGGCAACGCGTCGCGCTTGCAGGTCGGCGCTTCTTGCTCGGAAAATGTTTTTGATAAGTGCGCCTGGATTGTGCGTGCGAACATTGCCGTTGATCATCGTGTCTGGCTTCAGATCGCGATGGCTCTCGGGACTGTCGATGTTACGTCGATGAGAAGACGGCGTAGGGAGTTTTCGCATTACTCGCGCTGGTCAGCGACTCCCACATATTCTTCTGCTTCGCATGACGGTTGGCTCACGTGGCCTCTTGCGTCCTCTCGTGGGTGGTCACCCTGCCGGGATTTACCATGCGCGTGTTCACTGCGCGCGGAGGACAATCGACTGCCAGCAGGGGCGCAAGCTTAGTTGCCCCATCTCCTGTCGAGGAGGCGCCTCGGCCACGCCCGTCGGCCCAGCGTCGTTTCCGATTGGGCGCGTTCGCGCCCGCTGCGCCGCGCTGGCCTGGGAGCGGCATCGAATGATGCGATGCGTCCGGTTTGTTGTTGAGTCCCTTCCCCGTGCGCCTTTTCTGCGCGCGGCCGCGATTGGGCAACAGTTTGCCCCTCTCCGCGGGGTGGGTACGTATACCGGGCGCTGCTGTGCCACTTCGCGCTTCGTGGGGCGTTGGCGCGCGTGGGTTCTGCCGAGGTGGGGGCTCGCCCGCTGGCGATGACGTGAGCAATGCAGGCATCTCGTTCCCTCTCCTCCTCGTGTCCTTTTTCCTCTGCCATCCCTTGATATCATTGGTTCGTTGTCTCTTGTGTTGGTGGCCATGTCCTCCTCTGTTCTGACACCCCTTGCCTCTTCCATTCTTCTTTCCCTTTCCCCAGCCGTTCCCAAATCTTGACGTTTCGCCTATCCCCGCCAGGCCCCTTGCCGCTGCTGCTCTCCAGCTGCCGCTTCTGAGTGCTGGCCCGGCCGGCTCGCGTTGCGCCTCGTAGCTAATTAGGCTGGCCCGTGCCCCGGACCCCCTTTCGCCGCCTGCCCTCTGCTGCGCGGCCGCGACCAAAAAACTGTCCCCGCCAGATTTGCGCTAGGTAATTCGGCCCCCGCGCGGCCCGCTCGGACCTTCCTCGCCGTTGGCGCGCTCGCCTACGGCTGCTAACAGAAAAACGATCCCCGCGGAGGCTCGTGAACCCATCCAGGGAGGAAGGGGGCGGAGGAGGAAGATGATGAGGAGGAGGAGGAGGAGGAGTGTATGGGGATTGGTGGCAGGGAAAATATGGGGAACTGAGAAGAAATATGGTGGGGAGGAGTAATTCGTAGGAGATGTATGATGGTGGGGAGGAAGGTGCGGATAACATCTTCGCATGTTTCGTGTTGTTGGGGCCTCGTGGGGTGGCTTTGCAGCCATGTTTGGCCCTTCTCGAAAGCATTTGGGCCCTCCTCTTGAGGTCCGCTCGGTGTTTTTGCTGGGGGTTTTGTGGGAGGTATCCCGGGCCCTCTCGGGGCGATCCCGGGCTCCTTGGCGCAGAACAGCAAAATTCCGAATCCGCGCTCCCCTCGGAGTCCGAGCGCTCGCATCGTGTGGCTCTCTTGGGGCGTGCCCGGGGGCCTCTTGGCAGCCTCTTTGGCAGTTTTGAGGCTGGGCTCTGTGAGCCATCTTGGGGCCACCTTGACGCCTCGAAGATCAGATCGGAACGGAAACTGCGAGAATATGTTGGAGGTCATCTTCGGTTTTGTGAGGCCGATGTAGCCACACTGGCCGGAGAGCCTCCGGAGAGCCTCCTGGGCGATGCCAAACTATTGATCAGCAGATGTTGGGTAAATGATTCTGGCTTTGGGCGTACAGGGGTACCCTAAAAGCGTCGCCCATCCAGAACATGAAATCTCACCATTTGGGGCGCTCGCAGGTGCCCTTGGGGCGGCTTTGGAGCGGTCTTGGGGTCCTCTTGGGACTCTCATGGGCCTCCGTGGAACAATCTTGGTGTGTGACGGCAGAAACAATGTTTCGGCGGCGGCGACATGGCCGTTTGGGGCCTGCCGCAGAGGCCCAGCGCCGAGACTTGTTGGAACATCTGTGCTAGCGTCCCCGACCCTGTGACTGTTGCACAATTTGATGAATCGGTGCACTGTGAAACCCACGATGGGTGGGATCTCGAGGGGGCCTTGACCATACGGTAGGTTTGCGTCGTGTCGACCAGCGGCGACCCCAGCGCGGACGTTCAAGGTTGAACGCCGCCAGCGACCCAGAGTCGATCGATGTTGAACGATCGGACGTTGCGGCAGCGGCCGATCGTTCAAGGTTGAACGATCCCTGCGGTGTCAAAAACCAACGCTGGGGTCGGCACGACACGAACCTGCCGTACTTTATCTGGTTGCGCCCAGACGCCTCGGACGCGTTAAGGCTGTCATGGAGGAGTCTTCGGGCCTTCGGGAGGCAGGTTCGAGGCTATTTTGAGCAGTTCATTGTCAGCTGCTGTTGATGCAAGATTAGAGTTTCTCACCGTTTTGAGGCCATCTCGGTCCAGCCCCCGTCCAGACCCATGGGGAATTGGTAGAGGGAGGGATCAACCCGTTGCTGAAGGGGAATTCGGCGGGTTTGGGAAATGGCGGGTTCTACCACCTTGCCCCTAAAGTGCCGTTGGGACTACAGTCCCGTGCATGTGCCGGCGAAAAAACGAAAGCGCGCGTGGTCGTGTTCAACGTGACCCTGCTTGGGTCAGGGTTGCCATGCTCGGAGACACAGTGTATCCGAGCTAGGCTTAGGTCGGGCGTGTCCTCCTGTAGGCGGATTCTGGAGGAAACCTGAAAACAATTCAGGAATTATTCAAAAATAATCCAAAACAGTCGAAAATACGTCCCCAGACTATTTTTTGACTATTTTTGAATATTCCTCCTGTAGATGGACAGGCCCAGCTTCACGCTAGGCGTGGCCATCTGAGCGAGGCCCCGAAGCCGCCTAATAGCCTGCCACCGGGTGTCGACGTGTAGTGTCGGGCGTCCGTGATTTTGCGTCGTTTCGCCGGACACTGCGGGAGAGAAGGCGATGAAGCAGAAGAGGAAAAAAAACCATACATATACCATTCCCTCGTTTTCCTTTTTTGGGGGCCTCCTGGGAGGGCCTCGTCGCCACCGCTGGATTCGCCTCGAAATCCTGGTCAGAACGTTCCCCGGGAGAGGTCCGGGGAGTAGCGGTATCGGTACCAATTTTGGTTTCCCCATGAGGGATCGAACGAGGACGGGGGTGAGGCGGGGTAGGGGGGGAACTGGAGAGCGGAGGGAGTATGGGGAAGGGCAGATGGGAAGGAGGTGGTGGTAGTGGTTTTTGGGGCGGGGTCAGGATGATGATGGTGGTGGCAGATGTTGGGGCGATTGTGTCGGCGGGTTGCGGTGGAGATGGCGGCGGGCGTGGCGGCAGTGAAGGGCGTCGGGAAGGCGACAGTGGTAAGGGTGGGGGTGGACCTCGTCGGTGGACCGACGTGGTGGTGGTGGGAGTGGGGGTGGAAGCGGTGGCGCTGGCGGTGTGAGTGTTTGTGGTGGTAGATGGCGAGGGTGGTGGCGGTGGTGGAAGTGGCGGTGCCGGAGGGAGCGGGGAGGGTTGCGGTGGCGTTAGCGGCGGCGGCTTTTGGAGGCGGTGACGGTAGCGCCGTTGTTGGGGGCGGCGTTGGAGATTGGAGGTTGGCGGTGGTTGCGGTAGACGTTGCAACGGTGGCAGTGGCTGTCGCTGCCCCGGCGCAGCCTCGATGAGCGTCTGATGGTGTCCGTGGGCAGTCGCACGTTTCCCGCGCGGTCCCTCGCCGCCGAGCGAAGCTGGCAACAGGCGCCCGCGGGCGCAGGAATGCGCTCGCCGCCGCCTTCGCGGGCCCCGGGCGCGCGCGGGCGGGCCGCGGGTGCCCGCGGAACCCAGCGACGCTGCATCTTCAGGGGATGCGTTTTGGCAGGGGCCGGCGCCGCAGGCGAGTGGCTCAGCCTCGACGCCCGCGCCGGCATCAGAGTGTCACTCTCACGGGCGGCGCTAGCGCGGCGCCCGCAAGCTGCCGTTCACCGTGCTGTGCAGGCACACCAGAGGAGAGTCCTAGCCACGGGGGGGGATGCGCGTGAGCAGCGCGCGCCGTGTCGCGCGCTGTGCTTGCCGTCGTCGCCGCGACTCGCTGCTGTGCTCGCGGCTGCAGGCGGCGCGGCAAGAGCGCGAACGCGCCGAAGCGATCGCGACACACGCGGCTGCGATGCAGGCCTCCGCCTGTAACGCTAGATTGAAGCTGGGCATGTCCCTCTACAGGAAGAAGATCAAGAGCAAGAGTAAACATAGTCTGGTGACGATTGTTCGTGCTCTTTCGACAATGTTTGATGATTGTTTTGGATATGATTTATCTTTTGTCCAAACTCCGCTTGTAGGAAGACATGCCCGACATAATAGTGGGCCAAACATGGCCACCGCAATCTCAATCGCGGAACGTCTCGAGATCCGCTATATCTGCGGAACAGCAAGTGACGCCAGGCGCGCTTCAACGTCGCAGCCTCCGACGTGCGCGCCCAGGTCGTCCGCGCTGCGCGCAAGGATGTTTGTTTGGCCCAGAATCGGGGGAGCGTAAGACCTGGGTTTGCCAGGACTCGGGTTCTCCATCGTTTTTTGACGACCGCGACTCGGATTTTGACGAGGAGGAGTTCCGTGGGATGTCTGCAGCGGGAGGCCTCGTCAAAATGCAGGCTCGGCCTCGTCACTTTTTCGACGACCTCGTCGGGGATTTCCGAGTCCCCCGTGCCCGGGTCTTACGCCTCCCCGACAGAGGCGTTCTTGCGCCGCGTGGACGCCGCACCAGGTGTGCGCGCGCTGGCTTCCGGCGCCGTGCGTTTGTGCGCGCATCGGGCCACGCTCTTGCAGCCGGCTCTCCGCGGCTGCTCCTCGCGCGGCCAGGAAGGGCAGCGGCGCGCGGCCGCGGCATCGCCGCCCCCGCGCCGCAGGCGAGCGATGTGGTGCGACGCGGAATATTCTACGAACCAGTGCTCACCACCCACCAAACCACCCCAGCCCAACCCGAAGGCCCAAATTGATCCTCGATTTCCAGTGGGGGGGGGGGTCGGGGAACGTTGAAAAAACACATGGTATCCGCACCCCCCCCCCCAACACGAAATTCGGGTCAAATTCGGGTCTTCGGGTTGGGTTGGGGTGGTCTGGTAGGTTGTCAAGTGCGGGTCACAAGTCCCAGTGTCTTTTGGCTCGGTCATTTGGAAAATTCCAGGGACTCCGGAGGTGACGTTCGCCGGAGGCGACCCCAGCTCGTTCGTGGGAGGGCCGGGTGGCCCCGAGAGCCTCCCCTCAGCACGCCCAGAGATGTTTCGCCAGCGCGAGTCGGGAGGCCCCCCTCAAGATGCCCAGAGACTCCAAATTGGTTAGTTGTTCAGCTTTCGCGCCGAAGACCGCCGAAGATCGCCGAAGACCGTCCGATGACCGCCGAAGACCGTCAGATGACCGCCGACGACCGTCAGGAGTCTGCCGAAGAGGACTCCGACAGCTGCCCGAAGACCGCCGCCGACGGCCCAGGGGCGACGGCAGCAACGGGCCCAGGAGCGATGGCCGAGCACGTGAAGGACGCCGCCGGCGGAAGCCGGGAAGGTGTGCTGCTCGTCTTCGTGCCAGGGCAGGGTGTATTTCTCCTGCGGTAACGCAGAGAGGGGCGATCCGCGGCGGCGCGGCGTGGATCCGGCCCGCTCGTGGCCCCCCCCAGGGCCCAGCGAGAGGCTGACGAGCACCAGCTCGGCCAGGAGCCTGGCGGCCTCCTGGGGCTGTCACCACACGAGGCCTTCGAGCAGGGGCTTCTCGCCTTCGAGGGTCGACGGCACTGGTGGCGCCTCCTCGGCGGAAGGCGGCGGAGGCAGAGCCAGGGCGCCTCCGCCGGCGGAAGGCGGGCGGGAGGCGGCGGAAGGAACCCAGAGGCTCCGATCCTACAATTCCTGCGATGTTCCCCCTAAAGAAAGGGTGGAATGCTGGATGCGATATCATATGTCGGGACCGGCATTTAAAGTCGGATTTCCCCCATAGCTGGCAAAAAACAAGCTGGTACCGGAAAAAAATATTCGGGAACGCACTGACATACGAATATGTATACAATGTATATATATATATACAATATATATATATATATGTATATATATACATACACAAATGTGTATATATGTATATATGTACATATATACATATATGTGTAATATATATATATATATATGTATATATATATGTATACATATATGTATATGTGTATGTATGTGCAAATACATACACATATACATATATATATATAAAAATACATATAACCGATGTATTCGTACATGATGTATATGTATCGAATACGAGCAGATGTAGTATATTAAGCATAAATGACACACATCGTGACATGTGTATACGGTATATCGATCGTTTTCGCTTTCGATCCCCTCCACCTCCTCCCGTCGTTGCCGCCGCACCTCCCGCTCGAGAGGCGCGGGGGAGCGGGCGCATTTTGCGCCGCCGCCCGCGCCATGGGCGACGCGGGCGGCAGCGGCGCCGCCGAGGGCAGCCAAAGGCGCGCCCTCGGCCCCCCTCGGTGTTGATGCTGATGATGATGATGATGGTGATGATGATGATGATGATGATGACTATGATGGTGATGATGATGATGATTATGATGATGGTGACGGCGATGATGGTGATGATAAGTCTCACGATGTTGTTAATGCTGATGATGACGATGTTGATGACTATGATGCTGATGCTGGTGATAATGATGGTGGTGGTGCTGGCGGTGATGATGATGGTGATGATGATGGATGACGTCATTTTGGCTCGAGCCTTGCCTGCGCGCGGGGCGCGCGGAGCGCCTCGCCGCAGGCGGGGCATCATCATCGGTGGCACCGCTGTGGCTGGGTAGGCCCAGAGGTGGCTGTCGTGTGGGCCGCGAGGGCAGGCGCCATTGGGGCATTTCACAATGCCCTGTCCCACCCTCCCCGTCCCTGCTACGCGTTGCCCTCGTGGGCAGCGCGTTTTGCCCGACGCGACAACAGAAACTGATGATGATGATGATGATGATGATGATGATGATGATGATGAGTATGATGATGTTGATGCTGATGATGCTGATGATGATGATGATGACGATGATGATGATGATGATGAGGATGATGATGATGGTGGTGGTGGTAGTGGTGGTGAAGACTGTGAGTGCAGCGGGGCCAGATGGGATAGGGAGGATATGTGGGAGGTGGCGAAGGAGATGGAGAGACGTGGGAGAGATGAGGACAGGAGCACGGATCGTCTGCGTCGCATGGTTGTTGTGGTTGTGCAGCCATTTTGGCTGAAGCCGTGGCGCGGGTCGCGGCAGATGGGCCGCGCGCGGAATTTCGCGGCGCCCGACGGCGCCACCCACGAAGCGCTGCAGGACAGCAACGGGATCGAATGAGGAGGAGGAGGAGGAGCGACGAGGAAGAGGAGGACGAACGAGAAGATGAAAGAGACGGATGAGGGGGGTGATAATGAGGATGACCAACAAGATGAATAGCAGGAGTCGGACGATCAATACACAGAGGAGGGTCACGGGGAGGACCATGAACATGATGACACAGATGATGAGGATGAGGTGGAGGAAGAGGAAACGTGACAGAAAATTCTGTCATACGACAGATTTTTCTGTCATGCAGGCCTTGTGTGAGGATGGGCCGAACGATGAGGAGGGATCTGATGATGATGGTGGTTCAGATGTTTATGATGGCGAGGATGCTGATGCTGGCGATGCTGACACGGGTGATGATGATAATAATGATGGTGGTGCTGATGATGGCGATGCTGATTATGATGGCGACGGTGATGCTAATGATGACGACGCTGATGGTGATGATGATGCTGCTGCTGATGATGACGGTGCTGATGATACTGATGCTGGTGGTGATGGTGTTGGGGATGAGGATGATGAGGAGGACAATGGGGGTGCCATCGCAGGACGCACTGCGGCCATCATGGAAGGCGATGCTCGAGACGACCAACGGCATCCACTACGGGAGCAATGACACCAAGATCGGCGTCGATGTGGATTCCCTGTGCTTGTACAAGGACAGTGTTCCTAACCTTCCTCCTCATCCTCCTCATCCTCCTCATCCTACTCCGACTGGTATTCCTCATCATCTTCCTCCTCCTCAGCTTCATCCTCGATCCTCCTCCTCATCCTACTCCTCGTCATCCCCCTCCGACTCCGACTAGTATTCCTGCCATTCCTCATCCTCGTATTCCTCCTCATCGTCCTTCTCCTCATCATCATCAGCGTCGTACTCATCATCCTCCGCCATCTTCTCCTCATCCTGTTTCTCATCCTTATCTTCATCCTCTCAGCTCGCGCGCCGAGCCTTCCTTCCAACTCACCACTTCCCCAGAGGACATCATAGCTCCTCTTCTGGTCCTGGATCCTCGCGGCGGCTACTACAACCACAACGACCTCGCGGTTGCGGCCCCTCATCGCATCCTCGGCCTCCATACCCCCCACACCGTCTCCCTCCGTCTCAACGTGGTCGCCTCCCCCTCGCATGCCCACACCATCCGTCGCATTCCCCCGTCTCCTCCTACCCTCATCCTCGTCATCGTCATCATGATCATCCTCTTCATCCTCCTCCCCCCCATCATCCTCATCATAATCCCCATCACCATCGCCATCGACATCATCATCGACATCGCCATCGTCAAAATCAGCAGCATCATCATCAGCATCATCCGCCTCATCATGTTCATCCTCTTCCTCCTCCTCCGCATCCCCCTCCTTCGCCTCGTCTTAACCACATCCAGCTCCCCCATCCCGTCTCACAAGCATCCACCTCCTTCTAATCCTCCTCCTCCTCCTCCTCCTCCTCCTCCTCTCATCCTCCTCCTCTCATCCTCCTCCTCCTCCTCCTCCTCCTCCTCCTCCTCATCCTCCTCCTCCTCCTCCTCCTCCTCCTCTTCACACTCTTCAGCGTGATCACCCTCGACCATCGCCCCCCCCCCTGCGCGGTTGCGATCGCGCACCTGCACGCTGAGAAGCCCATCATCCCCCACGTTCGCAGAGTGTCGCGATCCATGGGCTCACCTCCTCCGACACTACCCGAGCTGTTCTCCCTGAAGTTGCGCGTGATGCTCGGGCACGTGCGCATCAAGCACAAGGAATGCGGCATTCGAAATCTCGGATGAGGAACGTGGAAGGATGAGGAGGGGGGTGCATAGGGATGGGGACGACAATGCTTGTGATGATGAGACAAAGGAATCGGTCGATTGGCGGAGGTGTAGGGTATACTGAGGACATTGGGAGGAGGAGGATGATGAGGAGGAGGTGGAGGAGGAGGAGGAGAATGAGGAGGAGGAGGAGGGGCATGGTGTGAGGGTGTAGTGGCAATGTGACAATACCGTTTACGGCAACTCGCCCTCCTCACCCTCGGCCTCACGCCCCGAACGTGTGACAGAAAATTCTGTCGTATGACTGAATTTTCTGTCACCCATCCCTCTCGCTCGTCTCCTGACATCCTCCGTATCCTCATCCGTCGCACATTCCGCATCGCACGTGTCGTCGGCCCATCCGTGCAACGAGGAACTCACGACGACGGCTCGCGAGAAGGCCCCACCCGAGATCAAAGAGCTGCTCGATCTTATCACCAGTCGGCCACTAAGCATATCACCCTCGGCATCGCGAACGTCGACCAAACCAAAGCGAATCTCGAACCCGTTCGTCCATCTGCGGGGTGATGTGATTGGCGGCTCGGCTGACGAGTCTGACGAGTCGGGCGAGGACGTGTATCCGATTTTCGCCCAGTACAATGGCACAACTGTGATCGCGGCGATGACGTCGGGCACCACAATCGAGGCGACATCGTTCGAGAAGGGCACCGACGGGTTCTTGGTTGCGAAGTTCAGGGGCACGATCGATAAAGACGGCAACCCGTTCACGTACAACACCGAGCTGACGAACGATTGGCTCACGGATGAGGGGAGCCTGATTGCGCCGCCCACGAGGGCACCAGCACCGAGACCAGCAGCTAAGGGTAAAAGTAAAGCCAAAGCTAAAGCTAAGGGTAAAAGTAAAGCAGCAGCCAAATCAGGAGTGCGAAAGAAACCCGCTGCAAAGCGACCAGCTGCAGCGCATGAGATACCATTCGATGATGAAACGCCAGCTGAAGAAGAGGAAGATGCTGAGGAGGCATACGAGGAGGAGGACTGCGAATGTGACGGTGGAGATGCAGCAGCAGAGGAGGAGGAGGAGCCTGCAGCCGAGGATGCGCCCGTGGCCGAGGAAGGGCCCGCAGCCGAGGAGAAGCCCGAGGCGAAGCCAAAGGCAGCAGCGATGAAAGGCGTGAAGCGGCCAGCCGCGGCAGCAGCAGCAGCAGCAGCAGCAGCAGCACCACCACCTGAGCACGACGAGGACACGGGTAACTAAGGACTACCTACCATACCCTCGGGGCCCCCCATTCCTCGTATGTTTCGTCAGCATCCCCATCAGCATCGGCCTGCCTCGTCCTCATCATCCTCCTCATCCACGTCCTCATCATATCCCCACCCCATCCCCCATCACCGTCTTCACCCGCCGCCTCCATATCGCCCGCCGCCTCCTCATCATCACAGTCCCCAATTGTAGTGATATCCCTTAGCTCACTCGTCTTGCCATCCATCCCTGGTCACTCCACCCCGTCCCTCTCACCACCACCTGTCACGCCTCGATCCCTACCCGCTCTCCTTCCAATCGACATCGCCATTCGCAAACTCGTCTCATTCGCCCTTGTCGCAATCCTCGTCGCCCGTGTCTCCCGATGGTGGGAGGAGGAGGAAGAGTGAGAGAGACACGATTGAATCGACAGGACCCGTGGGTGCTGACCGCGTCGCCTGGGCACGGCACGAGCGCGGTCGTGTTCTTGCGCGCTGTGGGCTGGTCCATCAAGAAGCAGATATTGCAGGTGGGGGCCCACGACGAGTTCGAGGCGAACATCGAGATCTGCGAGCAGGTCGTCAAGAACACGCAGCATGACATCAAGAAGATGGCGGCGGCATTCGCCGACTTGGATGCGATCGCAGCCGAGGAGCCACGCGGTTAGCACACCCGATGGGGAGAAGATGTGAACGAGTTGGAGATTGAGGGGTTGGATGGGAATGGATGATACGAGCGAGTAGTGGAGCGTTGGTGGGGAGGGGAATGATGATATCGAGGATGAGGAATATGAAGCTGATGATGCGGATGATGCGGATGGGGAGGACGATGGCGATGAATAGAAATACGATGCTTAGGACGAAGATGAGGAGAGAGATGACGAGCATATCATACATCTGCTCCCCATCGACCGATCGCCACATCATCTCTCCCGCCAACCTATCGTCCCACCACGCACTCCTCCGCGCCAACAATCTCAGCCCGCCCCATCCGCCTCCTCGTCCTCATCCCCCCTCATCCGCCTCTTCATCGCCCCCCATCCTCGGCCGCATCCGCATAATCGGTAGCATCCGTGTCACCCCCCTCAGCCTCCACATCGTGCCCACCCTAGGCCCCTCATCCCATTGCATTCCCCACCGCCCCCCATTCGAATCCGCCAAATGCCTCGTCAGGAGCTGGGCCCCGTGCGGGAGCTGGCCAGGACCGAGCGCGACAAGCTGCTGGCTGCCGCGGCAGACTAGTGTGCGCGCGTGCTCGGAGAAAAGCACGCTCGCCGTCGATGACTGTCATCAGGGATGGAGGAGCGTAGCACGATACAGTCGGATACGTGGAGGTCGGGCATGTCTGGTGGGACTTACCTCGTCGCCACGGCTGAACTCCCCTCGAAGTCATGGTCATACCAAGTATGGTTTCGATTGTCATTGGGGTCCTGGGCAAAGCTGCGGGTCGGAACCACCTCGAAATCGTCAAAGGTCATGCTTACGCGTCATCACCGTTTACAGTTGTCATGCGTTGTATCCCTCCCCATCCTCCTCGTCATATTCATCTTGCGTGTTATATCCACCACTGTCATCCTCGTCGCTATCTGGGTGTCGCCACAGATGCAGTGGATTGCGATCGAATTCCTGAGAGCCCTGGGACCAACTCGACGCCCTGGTCAGAACTGGTGGTGTGTTGGATCCACTTCGAACTGTCGACTCACTCGTCACCGCCGTCATCGGTCGTCCTATCATTACATTGGCGGCCCCCCTCTTCTGCCAGGCGCGGCGGCGGCTCCAGTGCGCCTACGAGGTTCTCGAGCGTTCGCTTCTCGGCGGTGGCCCAGGTGGACGCACGGAAAACCGCTGCCCACCCCACTGGGTCGATCCGTCTCCGATCACCGATCTCGGCCGCGACCTCGGATCGACTGCCCGACGTCGGGTTCGGGGAATCGCCCTTCTCGGGGACCCGTCATTCTCGGGAAATCGACTCGCGAACGCATCGTTCGAACCCGTCCTATTCGATTCTCGGTGCGCTGTTGGCCTATCCCTACAGGTGGCGCGCCGTACGGCACGCAAGCGCGAGTTCGACCTGATCGAGATCGTCAGCGGGTCGGCGGGCATCTTTCACGAGGCCGAGCGCTCGGGGCTGAACGCGTGGCACTACGACTGGGTCTACGACGACGACCACAACATCCTCACGGAGTACGGGTTCGACTTGCTGTGTGACATGATCGCTCGGGTGCACGCGGCACGAAACGATGACAGATGATGATGACGCGGGAGGTCGCAGAAAACCTGGCATATGATAGAAGAGTAGGTCATGTGACTTGTTATGTTTGTTATTCCGTAGTTGGGCCGTTCCAATGGCAGGATGAAGCTTAAGAATGCGATGAGGAGAAAAAACTACGACAGTGACGGAACGGATATTTGGAAGTTATGTGGGTGAGGATGGGAGTGGTGAGGAGGATGAGGAGGAGGAGGAGAGCGGAGATAAGGACCTCCGTATCCCCCCCAACACCCAGTGGAACGGGGGCTGGGGGCGAGCGCGCAACCCCAGCTCGCCGTTCCTTTGGGCGTTGGGCGGGCCGCAGCCGCTCAGGTGAAAGAAGGCGGCTTGGTGTGGATATCGCCTGATTATTACACGTGGATCATGAAGGAGCGAGCTGCCAGATGGAAGTGCACGAAAACGGCCCTGGTTGATTCTATGATGGAGGAGGTGCAGCCGCACATTGAGGGCGACCAGATGGACAGGAGCATCGTTGCTGCAAATGGTGTGTGCAAGCGAGTTGCAATTATTATGAGGATATGCGCGGCACGAGGTGTTCACTGCATCGTCGAGGCCATCGATCACAGCATGTTCTTCGATCACCCCGTGATTCGGCACGCGCTCGTGGAGCTCGGCTATTTCTGCACCGTGTCTCACATGTGCAGGCTCACATCCTCACCCTTACCAGCATTCTCACCGTCCTTCTCCCCCATATTCTCCCCTCCTCCTCCGCACCATCCGTCTCCTCGTCCTCCTCGTCCTCCTCATCCTCCGTCTCTCCCCCCTCCCATATTCCGCCTCCTTCTCATCCTCATCCGCCTCCTCCTCTTCTTCCTCCACCTCCTCCATGTCAGCATCATCCTGGTCTGGCTCGTCCTCTTCGCATTCCTCCTCCTCCTCCTCCACCTTCTCTTACTCATCTGCCGACCCCTCATCCTTAGCCCACCTCGATCGCCTCACCATCCGGTTCTGGGACGACGACGCGGCGCGCGACTCGCACTCCCAGCAGTTGCGCATATGGGGATCGCCGTGGTGGGTCATGTCGTTCGGCCTCGCGTGCAACTGCGACGTTAAGCACATGCAGATGTTGGCGCGCGGGGTCAAGGTAAGGGCTGATGTGGGATTCGGGGGCCCGCGCCCAAACCCCACATTAGCCGACGTCGGCATCCGTCTCATTCCCCTCCCCACTCCCCCCACCAATCCTCATCGTCCCCCTCCTCCCCATATCCTCCCATTCTCCCTCGGCACTCTCGATCGGCATCGCTGCCGCCTGGCCCTGGCTCGAGGACGTGATAATTTAAGAAATCCGCGACGTTGATGGCCCGAACACGAGTGTCTGAACCTTATCGATCCTCTTCGATTCGTGACCTTCTCCTCCTCCTCCTCCTCCTCCTCCTCCTCCGCCTCCCCATGCTCCTGCTCCTCCTCCGCCCCCATCCTCAACGTCCCCTCAAATTTCTTCTCGCTCTCCCCTCCTCCTCCTGAACCTTCCTCCTCATCCTGCCACTCCTCCTCCTCCTCCTCCTCCTCCTCCTCCTCCTCCCCCTCATTCTCCTCAAGATGAACTACCAGCGCGTGATGACAGAGGCGGCGTACCCTAGGAGATTCTGTGGATTCATCATCAAGGTGTTCCAGAGCTGCAGGCAGAAAACGCTCGAGGACATCGGCTGGGTTAGGAAGATTACCAAGGGGTGCTTCATCAAGAAGGCGGAGGTTCGGGCGACAGCGCTGCTCCTCCAAGGCAGGGTCCTGCCAGAGGGGATCCCCAAGACCGACGCCGTGGGCCCTCAGCGGGTGCTGCCGCCGCCAAGGGTCGACGAGCATGAACAGGAGGAATAACAGATTATGTGGATAAGGAGGTTGAGGAGTTACACGGTCATGCTGGTAATTGCAATGATGGTGGTGATGATGATGCTGATGGTGCTGATGATGCGTTTGATGAAGAAGCTGATGATGATGCAGTGGAGGAGGAGGAGGAGAATGAGGAGGAGGATGCGGACGATGGTGGGTCGGCGGATGATACGGATGATGATGATGATGATGATGATGATGATGATGATGATGCTGATGATGATGATGATGATGATGATGGTGATGATGCTGATGATGATGCTGATGATGATGATGGTGATGGTGGTGGTGGTGATGATGCTGGTGATGATGACGATGATGTTGATGCTGCTGATGCTGATGATGATATTGCTGCTGATGATGGTGTTACGATTGATCATGATGGTGAAACGGATGGGAAAGGGGAGGGGGAGGGGGAGGAGGGGGGATGAGGAGGAGGAGGATGAGGAGGAGGATGAGGAATATGTGCGAACGAGGAGACGGACTGCGATGCCGATGCAAATGATGGGGGAGAACTCGGATGACGAGGAATGCGATGCTGACGCGATGCCGATTGATCCCCTCCACAAAGGTCGAGCCGTGGGCGGCGATGTCACGAACCAAACGGCCCCGCACCACACGCGTCGGCGTCACGCGGTTCCGCAACATCATGGATTGGGTTGAGATGACGCCCTTGGGGGAGCCATCCACGTCGGGCTCGGCGCCGACGCCTGGTGCATCGTCGTCATATGATGGGGCGGCGCCGACGCCTGGTGCATCGTCGTCATCGCAAGGGGCGGCGCCGACGCCTGGTGCACGAGCGGCGGCGACTGCAGCGCCTGGCGCCATCGTCATCGATGACGCTGGGTCCTGGGTTTGCACCTTGTGCGGCGACGACGTCAGCGATGCCGACCGCTTGTGTCCGCGTTGCGTCGCCGACAAGTCTGGCCAGCCGCACTGGACATGCCCGAGCTGCTCCACGGCGTACACCGTCGCCATCGAGTGTTGCCCCGACTGCTTTATCACTCAGGAGGGGCAGCGGGTGGACAGCTCGTCGAGAGCCCATGCTGTCATCCAGTCTGGAGGGCGACGGGTTCGACTCGGCGATGGTGACTACATCATCGGACACCGTGCGCCTGCAGTCGCACGCGTACCTGACGACGGCGGCCATGCTGCTGCTGCTGATGATGACGATGATAACGCGCCGCTTGTCGCATCTACGCCCAACTGGGATATGTGGGATCGGGCGTGGGCCGCAACCGCACCCGCGGCACCGCCGCCGACTGTGCCGCCACCGACAAGCCCAATGGCACCGAGGAGTCGGACACCACAACCGCGGCGCCGGCAGTTGGCGACGATCGTCGACGCATCACCACCGACGGCGCCACGCACACGTTCGAGGGCGACACCGCCGTCCTCACCGCCGCCTTCGCAGCGGACATCAGCACCATGGCCGCGGATCGCACCATCGACATCGCGGACCAGGTACACGGTTGCATCGTCAAGCCGTTCCCTCACCATCGTGGGGACTGTTGCGATGATGATGTTGGTGAGTGACGGTGAGGGGATAGGGAGGATGAGGATGAGGAGGAGGAGGAGGATGAGGAGGATGATGAGGAGGAGGAGGAGGATATGTATGGAGACGGTGGGTATGATGAAGAGGATGGGGGGATTATGAGACTGGTGGTGGACACCGAGGATGGGATGTCCATTATGACGGTGATGATGCTGATGGTGATTCGGGCGTGGTGATGCAATGGCATGACATTGAACGTCCGAAGGTTGCCGAACCCGTTCATCTACCTGAGGGCGCAGCCTTTGGAGGATGACGCGTCTCAAAGCGACTAGGGTTGCTTTCAGTTCGACCCAGTCGTGCCAGCTCTGCCCCGCGAACAACCCAAAATGACATAAAACAACACAAAATGACAGAAACTGACAGACACCTTACATATCACGAAAGCATATAAATATCAATGTTTTCGAGCCGCCGCAATGACAGATATTTGTGTCACCCCAAAGCAGGATGACACAAATTTGTGTCACATCAAACCATATATATATATGAAAAAACAACACGGCAGTTTCTGTCAGTTTCTGTCATTTTCTGTCGGTTGATTTCTGTCATTTTGTGTCACCCCACTGGAACCATATATATATATATATGAAAAAATGAAATGACAGAATCGTGACAGAAAATGCTACATCCAGTCTGAAAGCACGTGGCATGAAGCTGACTGGCGGTTGGCTGGGTCGGCGAGCAGGCTATAGCCTTGTAGAGTGACATTTTGTCACCGTGTGCCGCCCCACTGTGCGGCCCGTGCACGTGTGGGGCCAGTCCCGAGAGGCCAGCTTGTTTGTGCGCGCCCGCGCTCGGGCCCAGACGCACGATCACACTTATTTTAGGCTACGCTGGCGGCCGATGCCAGTCATAACTTTGACTTGTGTAACAGGCGACGCGCCGACTGATCAAAATGAGGCGTGTGTGTGTGCGACATGTGCAATCATGTCAACGCGTCTGGAGTCGTGGCCGATCCCCCCCCCCTCCCCCACCACGCATGTGTTTACGCTGTTAATCGGGGTCCCACTCTAAACGCCACATCGTGCCAAACGTTGACAGATGCACGGGCCAATTTCTGGATATGGTGTGGGGGGCTAACTCTATATACCCTAAGCTCGATACGCCTCCTCCCACCAAGCCTTCACTCACACTTGCCCCGTTCCGCTCCTCCCCATCATTCCCACTATCGCCCCCTGCCCGCCCCCCTCACCCCGTCCACGCCCAATCGGCGTCGCCGCCAACGCCCGTCCACCAACGCCGTGCCTTCAGCGCAGATTGCGTAGAGGGCCCCTCCCCCGCCCCTCGGCTGGTGAGCACTCGGCCGTCGCCAGCTCGAGCACAGCCATGGGTGCGAAGCGCAAGGGCGAGCCGAAGGCGGAGGCGGCGATCGGCAAGCGCAAGCAGGCGAAGCTCGACAAGGAGAGGCAGCTCGCCGAGGAGCTGGCGAAGAAGCGGGAGGAGGAGCTCAGTTCGAAGATCGAGGTGCCGCCGCCGAAGTCGATCAGGGAGCTCTGGAACAAGTGCGAGAAGGACAAGGACAAGTTGCAGGAGCTGCTGACCAACATGAGGAGCTTCGACAAGAAGCCGCTCTTCAGCGCGATGGGGTACTTCTTGAAGACGAACTCTCCAGCGCGTCACGCTGACTACGTGGCGAACGCCAAGAGCGACACGGAGAAGGTGACGCGAGCATGCGAAGGACGCGGTGACAGAAAAATCTGTCATATGACAGGTTTTTCTGTCACCACCTCCTCCGCCTGCTCAAGTCCCTCCTCGACCGCCTCCCCCTCCTCGCCATCCCCGTCATCACCACCATCATCCGCATCGCCATCATCATCAGCATCACCATCAACAGTCTCACCATCATCAACATCAGCATCATCACCAGCAGCCGCACCACCCGCAGCATCATCAACAATACCATCAACAGCATCACTGGAATCACCAGCGTATGTTCCCCGTCCCATCGCCCGCCAATCTCATCTTCCTCACTTTCCTCCCCCGCCCCCCCTTCGTTCGCCTCATCTCCCTCGTCCGTCTCCTCCCCGCCCTGTTGATAAGTGCAGCAATTTTGGCACGAATGAACGTTACCATAGGGAGGACAGTATATACACTCGCTACTGAGATCCGTCAGACTGTACGCGTGCTCCTATTTTTCGAAGCTCACCAACTGTGGCTGGAAGTTGGCGCTGAATTCTACTATGTGGTGTTCGCTCCAGTGCACGTCCGCAGACGGATACCGTTGCCCAGAGACCGTTCGCGCTCGCGTTCGCCCCCATCGTACACGTTCATCGACAGCGACAGCGAAGACGCTTGAGGTGCCCACTGTGTATATATATATATATACATAAACACTCTCACTGAGCCCGTGGGAATATCACTTACTTGCCATATCGTCATCCCTCCCCCCATCATCTATCATCATCCGTCTCCATTCCACTATGTCTCGCACGTCCCATCGCCACAGGTTCCCCCACCTCCTCATCATCGTAATCATCAGTGTACCCTTCAGCCACCTCCTCTTCCCCTCCGCCTCCGCCCCCACTCCACATCCTCCTCCTCGTCCTCCTCCTCCTCCTCCTCCTCCTCCTCCTCCTCAGCATCATCATCACCATCACCATCACCAACATCATCCTTATCCCCATTCACGCCCATCCTCCTCCGCCACCGCCTCCTCATCATTATGCTCCTCCTCATCCTGTCACTCTTCCCCCATCTGTCTTATGCACACATTCGCCTCCTCATCCTCCTCACCTTCCCCACCGCCTCCCACAGCCATCCCCCGTCGTCCTCGTTATCCACCCTCATGTTTCAGGTGCAGTGGCTCATGAGGTTCGTCATCGAGCCCGAGGAGGGCGGCTGTCTTGCGAAGACCGAGCTGGGACATTCAACATGCATGATGAGTTATATGCGAGTTAGGGCAGTATGATGATGCTGGTGATAGTGATGACGATGTTGGTGATGATGGTGATGATGCTGCTGATGCTGCTGGTGTTGCTGGTGGTGGTGGTGGTAATGATGATGCTGATGATGGTGACGACGGTGATGATACCGATTTTGATGGTGGTGACGTTGAGGATGCTGATGGTGCCGATGATGATGATGATGATGATGATGAGGATGATGAGGATGATGGCGATGATGATAAACATGATGCAATGGATACTGATGATGACTATGACGACGATGAGTGTGCACATGCGGATGGCGATATTACGGCCGCCCTCCTCCCGCGTTCCCGCGGGATGGGACGATGGAACCCGATGGTGATGACGATGATGACGCATCTGGGGAGAAGGCTGAGGAGGTCAACGCTGGACACGGATAAAGGAGATGATGTGAAGAGCTCCTAGGGGGGGATGACTGAGATCGTGCCCCGCTTAGCTCCTCATCTCGTCTCCCGTATCCAAGCCCCCCCAGCCGATCGCCTCACCGTTCTCATTGGGGACTCCTCGGGTAAGGGGGGGGCATCCCCCGATAGGACCATCACGACGACGTCCCGTGAGCGGGTCGACGGCACGATCGACGCGTGGCTCACCGAGGAGGAACTCGCGGGGCCCAAGTATTTGAACTCCAAGGATTGTCAAGGCTCGTTAACGCGCGGTCTGTCCCGCGTCTTCGCCCTCCTCCTCTACCCCCTGCGTCGCATCATCACCGACATCACCAGTGTCATCAGCAACACCACCATCATCGCCATCATCATCGCCACCGTCACCAGCATCATCACGATCAGCATGTGTTCATTCTCACTCGCACCCCCAACATCATCGTCAGCACCACCACCACCAACACCATCACTATAATCGTCACCATCCTCATCATCCTCATCATCCTCAGCATCCTCATCACCATCAGTATCGTCATCAACATCAACATCATCAGCATCAGCATCATCACCATCATCATCAGCAACATCATGATCATCCTCCTCCTCATCATCATGAGCACCGTCATCATGATCATCATCATTATCATCATCATATTCAATTTCCTCAACAGTATCATACTCAACATCATCATCATCATCAACATCATCATCATCGTCGTCGTCATCATCAGCAGCAGCATCATACCCACCATCATCATCAGCATCGTCATTACCACTATCGTGATCACACCATCATCGCCCAACGCCCCACGTGATCGACATCCTTTGGCCATCGGGCGACCATGTCTATACCACTGCCCAATAGGGACCGTGGCGCTTGGGGGGGAAACGCTCGTCCTCCCACACGCCACCCCCCCCTCGCCGTACCCCCCTGGGAGGCTGCGATGCCACCTCGCAGCCCCACCCCATCCCCATCCTTCGCTTTCGGCGACAGTCGGGGGGGCGGGGTGCATCGGGCGATGCTGACACTTATTCGCCCGGGGAGAACGCCGCCATGATCAAGCTGGAGCTGCCGTCGAGGCCGCACAAGCGATCGCGGATACTCGGTTGTTGTCGTGTTTGTGCGCATGCTCTCCCCACGCACGTTGCCCTAGCGACCCCGACCTCCTCCTCCTCCTCCTCCTCCTCCTCCTCCTCCTCCGCACCCTCCTTTCAGACCCCCCCTTCATCATCTCCTACCCCACGGGCATTGGGGACACGGATTGACGGGGCGATGTGTGTGGTGAGGGTCGAACGCAGCGAATGCAACAACAATCGCATTCAGGATCTTGCGCGAGCACGGGGTCATGGAGTACCACTACGTCGTGGACGCGGAGGGTGCTGTCTGGGACAAGACGCGACACGCGTCGAGCGTGGAGCAGACCGCGTCGCTGGAGGTCGACGACGCGAAGACCGCCGCTGCGGACAGAGCGGGGCAAACGTCCAGAGGAGAGGGGGAGGATGACGAGGACGAGGAGGATGAGGAATAAGAGGAGAAGGAGGATAAGGAAGATGAGGAGGATGCTGATGGTGAGGACGAGAAGGAGGAGGAGGAACCATATGGCCTCACCCGACCCACTGCCACGACATCCCGATCGGTTTGGGGGGATCCGATAATGATGCTGATGAGGAGTATACCATGATGAACACACTCGCTCATGCATGTGAACCCCGTCCCGCTGGAGCCTCGACCCCATCCCGTTGGAGAGTTCCGCCTGCATGTGAACCCTGTCCCGCTGTGAACCCCATCCCGCTGGAGCCACATGCGTGAGGTAATCCTTCCGCTGGGGTACGCTAGCCGCACTGCCAGTGCTGCCAGCTGCTAGCCCAGCCTAGGAGATGCTCAAAGGCTTGGACGGGTGGACCGCAGCCATGAACGGCGCCCCGAGCAGCAGCAACCCCGTTGGCGGCGCACCACCCCCGCCTGACGACAAGGTTGCTCAGAAAGCTGATCGGGCACGGCTCAAGAAGCAGAAGGAGGACGCCAGGAAAGCAGAGGAGGAGAAGAAGAACAAGGAGGAGGAGGAGGCGTTCTACGAGTCCATCAAGGACATGGACGCCGAGCAGCAGGCCATCGAGCAGCAGAAGCGCCGCGACCAGATCGAGCTCGTCGACGCGAAGAAGAAGATGGAGAAGCTCTTCCGCGACGCCCAGAACAAGATTGTATCGTTCCGCTCGGTGTGCGAGACCGACGTGCCGAACGTGGCGAGGGTCCTGTCGGATCGCAACTATCCCGAGGAGACGGCTGGCTTCATCGAGTCGGAGAGCAAGAAGGTGATGACCGCCATCACGGCGTTCATCGGGGATGTGCTCGCACACAAGCCAGGCTCCAAGGCGTGGGTGCATGGTTCAATCACCTCTTCCTCCATCCTCCTCCTCCTCCTCCTCCTCCTCCTCCTCCTCCTCCTCCTCCTCCTCCGCATCCTCTTCCTCCGCCTCCGCCTCCTCCTCCTCCTCATCCTCCTCCTCCGCCTGACCACCCGCCTCCCTGATGCGCTAATTGGCCAAACACGCTATGCGGAGTTGAAGATAGCTGCGCATCGCATGCGGGCCCACGATGGCCTCGATACCCGATCGGTGCAATCATGATTTAGGGAGTCGGGATGCTAACATGTAGCCGTGTTCATCCGCCTCCCCCACGCATGTTCCTCCACATCCCAGTCTTCCTCTCCCCGACCACCCCTGGTGCTCGAGCCCCAGCTCGTCTACAACATCGTCTTTAGAATGTCTAGCATTCTCATTCGCGCCCCCCCCCCCCTCGATCTCCTAGTCTGCAGTAGTGTGCTCGCTCGTCGCGCCACCTCGCATCGCCTCCTGCGCATGCGCAGGCAGGGGCGAGGACGGGCGCGATGAGGATGATATATGTGAGGATGAGCGTGATGAAACTACATCCTCATCTCGTACGCTCACCCTCCCATATCGCATCCTCATCCCCCCATGTGCCATCCCTCGACCCGACAAGGCAGAGCTCACGAAGGACGAGATCCAGAAGCACGCTGAGAAGGTCAGCACGGAGCTCGTCAAAGTCGAGGCCGCCTGGAAGGCGTTCGAGCGCAGCTGCTGGGCAGATTCCAAGAAGCTCGCTTCCGCCGCCAGCTAGGCCTTTCAGCTCCAGCAACAATAATGCAACGCCCTGCGTTCCAGAAACATGTAGTCGGTCGTTTGTCGCATGCCGTCCATCGTTTATCGTCCGACATCGTCGGCGTCGACATCGTCTGTCGTCATCGCTCGTCGTCATCGTCCGTCGTCTGGCGTCGTCGTAGCCAGTGGATTTGCATTACTGTTGCAGCTCGACGTTGTGCATTCGCACACGACGGCGATCAGCGTAGCAGAACTCGAGCTGCTTCTCAGGGGTGAGAAGCGACACTTTTATATGAATGTGGCTGACATCGCCACCATCTGCTCGCTGCCAGCCACAGGTCCAGTGATATGAATGAGAGGGGTGATGGTGATGATGATGATGACGACGCGATAGATACGCACGGGGGTGGGAACTCGCAAGACAGGACCGCGCGCCTGATTTTTTTTTTTGACGTGCACGGGGTTTGCCACTGCAGTGCCGCAGTGACGGTCGACCTAGCCGCTGGTGCAGCAACAACAACGCATCATACAACGCAATGCATAGCAATGATCAGCATACATCATTGCATAGTCGGTGTCATATGATATTCCTGCCGCATTTTCGGATCAGGCCGCTGCGTGCAGCCACCATGCCCCCCAAGAGGACAGGGGTACAGCAACGATGGAAGCAGCATCGACAGCAACAATCGTCAGGCGAGACCTCTAAGTTTCTGCACCGCCTGTGGGCTAGGAACAGGCTCAGCTCGATCGAAGTTGGTGATGGTGCACGTGCAGGTGCCGCTGACGATGTGCGGTGCGATACTTTGGATTCGTGGCGCAAAATCGGCTCTAAACAAACAACACGATCGAACGCGCTGAGGGACTTGGGCAGGCGGCTTGAGAAGGCCTGTTGCTTCACAAGGGGCACCCCACACCCCCTTCTCCCATGATCGATCGAATGACGGATCACCCCCACGCGTTGCAAACAACCAAGCTGTCTATTTTCATGATATATATATATATATACACATATATATGTACACTATCTGTATGCATACACACACATATACATATATGAATGGGCTTGGTTGCCTGGAACGCGTGGGGTGTCGAATGTCGATTACGTGCCGCCCTCCTCAGAAGACGTGGATGCCTGCGCCGTATCAAGCACGCATACCTCTTTGGGACAGACGGGCTGGTGCCCAAGTAGTTCGGACGGTCAATTTTCTGCTGCTGACAGAGGTGCTGGACGCAAAGATTACGTCAGGCTCTGAATCAGATTGGACCTCGTACGACCCGCGTCAGGACTCACATGGGGTAGATCGGTTGGTGGTGATGCGATGATGATATGTGATAAGGGTGGGGAACGCCGATGCCGACGTACGGGACCACGATGGCACGGGTAATGAACGCAGTCGCATCATCATGATTCTGGGAATCATGCTGGTACGACGGCCACGGCACGACACGCACGTCCAGGGGATGGTGCACATTTAAGGGACGGTTCCACACACGAACGGTGACACAAAAACATGTCGTATGACAGGTTTTTCTGTCAGCTGGTTTCCGTCGATGTCAGGGTCGGGGTTGCGAACAGGAGCCTTTGCGTCCAGTCGTTCATGAGTACCTGGAACGGATTGGCGCTCATGACGTCGATCCGAACAACCTCATTGTCTGCGGTTCATGGGGCGATGGCGCGCCATACAACACCCGCGATTCGGTCTACCTGTGGACCCTCACGACACTGACTGGGAGGTGGGGTGTGGGAATGCAACCCCGGATCACACACCCCCTCATTCTCCTCATGGTACCCCCCCTCATCCCACCCCCCACCACCCGCATCATCATCGCCCCACCTCCCCCCACTATCCCCACCACCCGCCTCATAATCATAACAATCCACGTCTTACCCATTTCTCCCCCGCTCCTCGGCCCACAGGCACCGAGATCGATGGTGGTTCGTATGCTTTGGGCAGCGCAGCGTCTGCCAGTGCGGCTGCAACGGCAGGCGCACATTTAAGGAGGTGCGATGTTTGAAACGCACCCGAGCTATCCCGTGTAGCAGCGCACCCGACCTCACACCTCCAAGTTTTTTTGTTGATGGAGTTCGGGTTTCTGGTACGCTGGTGGTCAGATACGCACGTGCATGAGCACGCGCACAAATCATATGACCACCGCCGCGCCAGGCACCAGACCCCATCCCGCAAACATCCCGAGGTGTGGGCGGTGCTCGGGTGGATGTGCAGCTACTGGCTTACTGGACGATGGCCTACCGTGCGCCACGACCAGGTCTCATTCGCCAAGTCGCCGTTTCGAGGCGACAGGCAGCGCTCGGCAAAGGCTGGGCAATCTATGAAGGTGAGGGGTATCCTGATCGACTTCAGGGGGGACTGGTGCTGGTACAAACAAGTGTTCGGAGTGCAGGGGTGGCGGGGTGGGCCGAGCACTGCCAAGATATGTTACAGGTGTCCGTGCACTGTTGCCGATCTGCCCAAATTTGATCTGTTCGCCAATTGGCGACGGGACCTGTATACGCCCAAACGGTACTTGGAGCTTGCACGGCTTGGGGACGGCGATTTAGATTTCAGCCCCATGGCGATTCCTGGGTTTACGTGGACCTATTTACGGCCAGGCATGATGCATGCAGGGTGTCTGGGGGTTGCCCAAGAAGCGTGCGGGAATATATTGTGGGGGTTATTTCGCGAACTAGGCGGGGTGCGCTCACAACCTTTGGAGGCGCGATGTGCGTGCCAATATGAATGCCACGATAGGGGGTAATGGGGATGAATATGCTGGTGTTGATCGGGGTGATGGGGGTGAAGATGACGAGGGGGGTTGAATGATGATGCTGAGGGGGAGGAGGATGAGGATGATACTGATGATGAACATGCCTATGCTGATGATGATGATGATGCTGATGCTGATGCTGATGGTGGTGATGAGGAGGGGAAGAGCTCAGGCCACGATGGGGGGCATGTGGCCACAGGCTGAGACCAAGTTGCTCAACCTGATTGCAATTGCAGCTCACTCTATCAACATGGACCCCCCGTTCAATAAGCTGACAGTAACTATGTTTCGGAGTAAGACTTCGAAAGCTCCAAAGTTGAAGGCCAAGGCGGCCGAGAGTAGACATCTGGTGCCCGTGCTGGTGCAGCTGTTGCGAACTCTTGTGAAGTGTGACACCGTTCGTGCTTACACCAGGCTGAGAGTGGGGGTGCCAAAACATACACATCCAAATGCAAGTACGAGTTTAGATCGACCCCCACTCTCGTGCCATTGCTTCTGTTGCAGTTGCCTGTATAGGTTGAATTGCATAGAGTTTCTCGCGCGCTGCTACGCGGAGATGGCATCATGGGATTGCACGCCAGCCCGCAGCTACTGGCCGAGTACGGTCGTAAGCACCTCTTGCTGTACCGTGCCATGGGGCGCGAAGCCCTCGATGAGACGTGCTGGAGGTTGAAGCCTAAGCATCACATCTTTCTCGAGATCGTCGAGGAGGCCTCACCTGGCAACCCAGCGGAACCTAAGGGCGAAATCATTATCATCATACTCATCCCACTGCATCCCCCCCTTGACATCATCATCCTCCCCCCTCCCCGCGTGGGGAGGGGAGTGCACGACGCCCGTGGCAAACAGATGACAGAAAATTCTGTCATATGACAGAATTTTGTGTCTGACCGTGTCGTCTTTCGCCCAGGATCATTGGGAGTATTCAGATGAATCTGGCATCGGCCGTTGCGCAGAGATTGCTGAGGGGCTGCACCCTAACACGTTGCAAACCGTGCTGATCGACAAATACAGGTATTCGCACGCTGGTGTGTGATAATTGATCGTCATCTTCATCCATGGGCACCGCCACCGTTCCTTCCCACTGTCATCTCTTGTCGCCGTCTACCTCCTCCTCGCTCCTCCTCCCACGTATTCGCACAACCCCTTCGTCTGTTAATACAAAAAGAAAGAGGAGGAACTATGCGGAATTATGAAGAGTATGAGTTGACAAGATATACTGATTCAACTGAACAATTCAGGCACATCCAAGGGCCCGTGCAGGACGGAACGATGAGATGGTTATTGGCGGCGATATTCTATTTATGGGCGAGGATACGGTGGCAGATGGGGGGGGCTCATGGAGGAGTAGGAAAACGGAGGGATCGACCCCACGAAACATGCCAACGACGGCACTGCCAATCCCGCCCCCCGATATGACACGGATTACCATCAGAATGTGCATAGTAATGCATACAAGTATGCACGTGTATATATATATATGTGCATATACATATATATATACTTATATTTACATATATATGTATATTACACATGCGGTTGCATGTCGATTACATGCATACAGCTCTGCAACCGTGCATACATGATAGTATGCACTTGTACATACATGTGATTACATCAACGTATGTTTGTGTATAAACATATGTACACTATATACATAAATATAGTTGTGCATACACATATACGTGCATACCAACAATGTATATATATATATGTATATATATATACACGTACAATCATACATATATATATACATGCAAATACTTACATACTAACATATATATATACATATATATATATATGTACATATACATACATGTATGCATCATGTTACCATATGAAACGAACGCTTCCGGAATACAATAAGGGGGATCCCGGAAGTTCTATTCGGGATTCTTGCAATGACATCCATGTACTACGGGAAAACCTTCAACATACCTGATGCGACGCCTACTTGTAGGGATAGGCCCAAATTGTAGGATCGGATCCTCTGGGAAGCATCGCCCCCGAGGCAGACGAGAGTCAATTCTGTTCGTCCAATATAGGAAAGATCCCCGAATGCTTCTTTTCAATGAGATCGAGGACATCTTGGTTATCAGGAAATGAACCCGTTTTCAATTAGATCGAGGACATCTTGGTTTTCAATTAGATCGAGGGTTTTTGGAACCCGTCTGTGGAACCCGCCATGGTCCTGGCCAGCCCAGCCTCGGGCCTGGGAGCAGTGGCCTCGGCCACGCCAGGAGCCGTGCGCCCAGGCCGCCAACGAGGTGATCTCTCCTGCAAAGTGCTTTTCGCCTTGGTCGGCCTCGAGGGGGGCCCTCGCCCGTCGCAGCAGAGGGACTTCCCATGTTCTCGTACATGCTCTGGGTCTGCGTCCCCCCCCCCTCGCGTCCCATGGGTTCCCCTAGTTCCTGGGGAGTCGACGACTCATTGTGCCTGTGTGTGTGTGTGTGTTTTCTCTTCCCTCCCGAAGCCCTGCAGGGCCACGGACGGAGTTAGACAGGTCGGCGGACGGCAGACGGAGCGGGAGAAGGGTCGGACTAGGTCAGGCGTGTCCTCCTACAGGGGGATTTTGGGCGAGAAAAATAAGATATCCCTCCAAAACCCAAACCTTCTCCAAAACCTTCTCCAAAATCTCCAAAATCTCCATTTTCGAACAAATCCCAAACCTTCTCCAAAATCGCACCCTCCTGTAGAGGGACAGGCCCGACCGAAGGGTCGGAGGACGTCGGCGGGCGTCGGGGTGAGCTGCCGGTCCCGGGGAGCGGGTCCCGGGCCTCCTGCGCGGCGGCCTCGGCAAGCGCGGTGGCGGATTTTTGGACCAAAAACGCAGCAACACACCAATCACGAGATGTTGAGAAATACGCTCGAGAAAATTGTCCCCAGACTATTTGTTGTGCCTATTTTTGCATAGTCCTCCTGTCGATGGACACGCCCGATTCAAGCCTTACAGCCATCGTTGGATGAGGAACGACTGGGGCTCCCCTGGCCACGAGGGGCCGCGGCCACGAGGAGGCGTTCCCGGCTTCTAGATCTAAGGCGCGGCGCGGGAAGCCAGAGCCTTTCAGGAGCCGGAGCCCCTCTGGAGCCTTCTCTGTGCCTCTTGCCCGCAGGTCCCCCGGCTCCCAGCTTTCTGTGTGTACTGGTTCGGGTAAGAAAGCACAAGAGCGAGAGTGTCATCGAGAAGTGCGTTTCGGCGCTCTGGCGCCTCCGCTGCGCTCTGAGAGGGCCGCGCTCTGGCCCGAATTGCAGCGCCTGCCTGCCTGCCCTGGCTCCCAGACCCCCGACGTCATGATTTCGTTCGTAACGTGGGCACCCAGAGGTCTCGATCCACTCCCTGGGACCCGCTTCTCGCCGAGAATCGTTTCTGTTGCAGTCCCAGGGCCTGGCGAGGGTCCCCAGAGGCCGCAAGTTGCCCGAATTTCCCCATCCGCCTCAAAACACAACAAATTTCGTGAACAACAGCGAAACACAAAAAGGAACAAAAATCATCACCCGAGGCAGCCTGGGCCCAGGACGAGTGGGGCCTGGCCAGGGCCAAACGTGCAGGTTTTGCCCGGTCCCCCCCCCCCCTGGAGGAGTGGGCCGCGTGCACCGGGCGCCTGCGCACCGAGCGCGGGCCCGTGGACTGCCCCCCCTGGCACTACGGCTGGGCCTTCTCCCGGCTCTGAGGGCCGTGAGAAACGGCGCCGCGCGTCTCCTCCCTGCTCGAGGGCGTTCTTTGCGTTCTTCGCGCTGTGGTCGGCTCTGGCTCGGCAGTCGCAATCCCGTCTTCAGCATGCGGTGGCGTCGGTGGGCCTCTGGCAGTCGACGAGGTGGCGCTAAGTCGGCGCCCGCTGGCGTCGATTAGCGTCAATTCAGCGCTTGTGGGCGGAAACGGGGGCGCCACTTCAGAAGAGCCAGCAAAATGGCATGGGAGGCTCCCAGGAGTTGCCACCGAACTCTGGGGAGCCTCTGGCCGCCACGGCTGGATCCGCCTCGAAGTCCTTGTCACAGCGAGCCCCAGGACAGGTCCGGGGGATCGATTTTTGACCCCTGGGCCTGGGCATTCGTCCGGCGCCGCGACCAAGAAAAGCACACGGCGGAAGGTGCTTGGCGATTTTCGGCCTCCCGGGGGGGCCGGCCGCCTTTGCCGTGCCCCGGGGCCGTCGGCAAAAGTGATTCAGGATACAAAAATGGAGGCCTTCTCAGGACGGCCCGAGACAGCCTGAGAAACGACTGGTCCAGGCCCTTCAAGCAGCAGCAGCAGCAGCAGCAGCAGCAGCAGCAGCAGCGGCAGCGGCAGCAGCAGCAGCATAGCCTCCACCTCTCAGTGCTGCATGAGCCTTGGGGCACTCCACTTCGTGCCAGGGGCACGGTGGCGGATAGGGAGCAAGAGGAGGAGGAGGAGGAGGAGGAGGAGGAGGAGGAGGAGGAGGAGGAGGGAGGAGGGAGGAGGGAGGAGGGAGGAGAGAGAAGGGAGGAGGGAGGAGGGCTTTCGCGCTGCCTCGTGGGCGGCGGCCTCAGAGTTTGGTGGGTGCACTGCGGCGGAGGTCGCGAGCGCGGCAGCTGCACAGGTCTTCGAAGCTCACAGGCCAGGCGCCGACGGCAGAGCCTTCTGGATCGTGGCCATGGTTGGTTGCCTCCCACAAATCTTCTCCAGGCGAGTGCACTCGCTTATGAGCCTGGAAGCGTGCACCCAATACACAATCTGCGTTCGATCATGATATTGCATCTTACCCGTTGCATGTCACGTTCGGTTGGTCACGCCTTGCCTTGAAAGTTGCGAACACGTGAAGAACAGCACACATTCTAAGAAAAAGAGGCGGAGGAGGGGGAGGAGGAGGAGTAGGAGCTGAACGCGCAGGTTGAGGGGGATGAGGGGCAGGGGGTGGAGTTGGAGCGGAGGGGACGATGAGGATGAGGATGGTAATGGGATGATGACGGTGCTTTGTTCTTGATGGCGGCAACGCCGATGTCGATGCTGTTGGTGATGAGGAGTATGATGATGATACTGTTTCTGCTGCTGATATGATGATGAGGATGAGGATGAGGATGATGATGGCGATGGTGATGACGATACTGATGCTGACGATGATGATGGCGAGTGAGTGTGATTATGATGGTGATGGTGATGGTGGTGGCGGGCATGATGGAAATACTGAAAACAGTGGCGGTGGCGATGCGGTTTAGATGAGATGAGGATGATCATGATTCATGTTGATGGTGGTGATCATCATAATTTTGTAATGTTGGTGATGATTAGGCGAATGATTATGATGGTACTTGTGCTGGTGAGCATGGCGATGCGTATGATGAGACTGTTGCTGATGATGATGATGATGGTGCTCATGCTGCTGCTGACGAGGATGATCCTGATGGTGCGACGCAGATGCTGTTGATGCTGATGATGATGGTGATGATGATGATGATGATGATGATGGCGATGATAATGGCGATGATGGTGGTGGTGGTGGTGGTGGGATGATGATGATGATGAAGATGCATATGATGATGCTGATGATGATGATGATGATGATGATGGTGGTGATGGTGGTGGAGGTGTTGGTGATGCGATGATGACGATGATCCTGATGATGCTGATGCTGATGGTGATGCTGATGATAGGGATGATGATGATGATGATGATGATGATGATGATGATGATGATGATGATGATGATGCAGCTGCTGCTGCTGTTGCTGCTGATGATGATGATGATGATGATGATGATGATGGTAGTGGTGATGATGATGATATGGGTGATGGTGGTGGTGATGATGGTGGTGGTGGTGGCGAGGATGATGCTGCTGCTGATGATGGTGATGGGTGTGGTTGTGAGATGATGATGATGATGCTGATGATGCTGATGATGATGATGATGATGATGATGATGATGGTGATGATCATCATGATGATGAGGAGGAGGAGGAGGACGAGGAGGAGGAGGATGAGGAGGAGGATGAGGAGGACGAGGATGATTGTGAGGATGATGATGATGATGATGCGGAGGAGGAGAATGAGGAGGATGGGGGACCAGCTGGATGAGACGTAGGAGCAGCAGGTGGAGAGGTGACAGATCGCAGGGGGGAGCGTTCGGGAGAATGAGGGAACAAGGGCGTGGGGTGACGGCCCGGACCTCCAGCGCTCTGGAATCAGCTTTGGACGGCTGGATGCTACAGGTTGTCGGCACTTGCGGGGGCCGTTCGCTCCTGGTGGCGCCGAGCGGGCGATGAGAATCTCGGGAGCGCGGCGCACGCCGCGGGGCAGGGGCGCCGAGGGATCCGGCGGCCAAGCGGTGCTCCCAGCAAGCTAGGACGCCAGGAGTTCCAGGGAGGAGGGGGAGGGCGAGGATGTTGGGGGCATTGTCGAAGAAGGCACAACGCTAGAAACAGAAACCTAGACTTTTGTCGCTCCGCGCGGATTTCTTGGATCCGCGCGGGCCCCCCCCCGGCGGCGCCTCCGGCGCCGCCCCTGGCGCTGGCGCGCGGAGCGCGCCAGGGAGGGGGCTCCAGCGCCGATCCGAGAAATCCGCGCGGACCTCCGAGTTTTCGTGTTTATGTCATTCTTGGTACTGGGCTCCCAGGGAGGGAGAGGGCAGGGGAGAGAGCGCCAGGGAGGGAGGGGGCAGGGGAGAGGGGGAGGGAGGAGGAGGAGGAGGAGGAGGAGGAGGAGGAGGAGGAGGAGGAGGAGGAGGAAGGACAGGGGGCCCGGCGGAAGAGGGAGACGGGCCAGAAGGACCTGCACGGGTCGGCGCAGGGGTGGCGCCCCGAGCCCCTTTCTTGCGGGTCCGGCTGCTTCCAGCCGATCGTGGGTCTTGGGGGGGGAGCCTCGTGGCAGCCTCCTCCGTGGCCGTCCCGGGGGGCCTCTCGGGACGCCTCGGGGCCACGTCGGGCCGTCTCGGGGCAGTCTTTGGGGCCGCGCTGCGTGCATCTTGGGCACTCTGGGCGGCCTCGGTGGCCTGCCCGGGCCGTCTCTTCGGCAGCAACGCATGCGAGCCGAGTGTACCCTTCGACTAGCGTCGATCCAGCGTCGATTCGCAGGAGCCGACAAGAAGATGGTATGGGAGGCTCCCATGAGTTGCCACCAAACGTCTCGTGGAGGCCGTGGAGAGCGCCCGTGGAGACCTTTGGTGGAGGCCTCGGGAGGGCGGGAGGGGGGCGGGGCACGCAGCTGGACACGCGGTCAGGGGGGGCCCTTAGAGACGACTCGCACCAACCCTGTCAGGCAGCACTCGGCATTATACCACGCCTCGTGTGAGCGACGAAGAAAACCGGGGTCCTCTGCGCCGACGTTGGCGCGTAGGCTGCCCGCGTACGCTCGCGTAAGCGCCCTCTTCTCCAAAGCAGCGTGCCGCGACGGCGGTCCACGTACGCCACCGCGTGAGGTCGCTACGTCATCTCGCGTAAGACCCGCTTTTGGTCGTCGCCCATGTGAGCGCTTTTTGAAATCATTGTTTCGCCGATCGGCGCGGGCACTCGCCCCCCCCCCCCCCCCCGGAGTAGATCTTGGCTGTCATTGGCGCCTGTTTCGAGCAGCTGGAGTGTCTCCCTCATTGGACGCACTGCTGCCAACGGTGGCACGAAGCAGAGGTCTGGAGCCAGATCCCGCCCCCTCCCCCCTTCCTTCCTTCCGCCCAATGTCGAAAGGTCGAACAAGAAAACGTCCACATTCTGCCACGCCTCATCGTGCCAGGCAGGGCATGTTGGCGGGTTTGCGTCGGCCTCCTCGTAGCCGTCGATGTCGCTCGTCCTTTCTGCCCTCTCCCGCCTTCTTCCTTCCGTTCCTCCCTGTGGCAGGGCGCAGTGGTATTCCGAGCGGAGCCCGTGCAACGCAGGCAGGAGGAAGGGTTCGAGGGCGAGCCCAGGGGGGGAATCGAGAGGGGACAGGCCTTCTTTGGAAGGCGGCGGGGCTTCTCAGACACCATCGTGCCTCACACACGTCTTCGGGGACGGCGCAGAAAACCTCCCAGGAGTCCTGAGGCCGCCCGATCCCTCTGAGAAGGCCTGCCCCCTCTGCTCCTCCTCCTCCTCCTCCTCCTCCTCCTCCTCCTCCTCCTCCTCCTCCTCCTCCACTCCATCTCCTGATAGACAACTCCTCCCTGTCGCACCCCGAGGCAAGTTTTTTGGGCGGGCCGGGCGCTTCACCTGAGACCTCCCGCCATTTATGATTCTGAAGCCTAAAAGTGACAACAGTTTCACCAATGGAGGGCGGGTCGCTTTCAAAATGTGGCTCTCGCCTTAGCGCCGCGCAAATTCGCTTTAAACATTTGCAAGAGCTTCACGGATTGAGGGCGGCTGGTTTTCAAAGTGCGGCTCTCGCCTTAGCGTCGCGCACATTTGATTTTAAGCCATTGCAAGAGCTTCACGGATTGAGGGCGGGTGGTTTTCAAAATGTGGTTCTCGCCTTAGCGCCGCGCACATTTGTTTCAAACATAACGGATTGAGGGCGGTTCTTTTTCAACATGTGGCTCTCGCCTTAGCGTTGGGCACAGTCGTTTTCAAAATTAACAAAGGTTTCAGGAGTTCTCAGGATCAAAATACCAGAAGTGGCGTTTTGGAAGGATTCAGGATCATGCGGGGGCAACAGTCATGTTGATTCGCGGTGTTGAAGTCCCAAGAATGGCGCTCTGGCACGGTACCATATCGTCAACATGTAGCAGTCACATTGATACGTGGTGTTGAAGTCCCGAGAGCCTTGTGTTGGCATGCTTCAGGATCTTCAAACGGTTGCTTTCCAACGAGGCAGTTCCCTCAATGGAATTAAACCGTTGTGAGGCCTATGAACAGAGAAGGGGCAGGGAGGGTTACTTCTTACATCGTTGCTGACTCTTGGTTTTCACTGGTCCTCCTCCTCCTCCTCATCCCCCTCCTCCTACTCCTCCTCATGCTCCTCCTCCTCCTCCTTCTCTTCCTCCTCCGCCTCCTGTTCCTCCTCTTCCCCCCCTCCTCCTCCTCCTCTTCTCCTCCTCCTCCTCCTCCTCTTCTCCTCCTCGTCTTCCTCCTCCTCCTCCTCGTGATCCGCTCCTCCTCCTCGTCCTCCTCTTTCGGCTTCCTCCTCCTCCTCCTCCTCCTCCCTCCCTCTCTCTCCTCCTCCCTCCTCCTCCTCCGCCCCTCTCCCTCCTCCTCCTCCTCCTCCTCCTCCTCCTCCCCCTCGTCCTCCTCCTCCTCCTCCCCCTCCTCCTCCTCCTCCTCCTCCTCCTCCTCCTGTTCCTCCTCCTCCTCATGCTCCTCCCATGCTCCTCCTCTCCTCATCATTATCATCCTCCTCCGCCTCCTCCTCCTCCGCCTCCTCCTACTCCTCCTCCTCTTCCTCCTCCTCCTCCTCCTCTTCCTCCTCCCTCCCTCCATTGCCCCCTGGGCTCGCGCCACGAGAGGGGTAAGCGGCCTCAGCCCCATCCTTGCTCCGCGCGCAGGTCGGCGTGGACGACTGGCGCGAGGGCTGGGCTCCGCAGCGGAAGCGGTTCTGTTGCGACAAGGAGCTCCCCTTCTGCGTCCTCCTCCTCCTCTTGCTCCTTCTCCCTCTTCTTTCCCCCCTCCCTCCCTCCCTTCCTTCTCCTCCTTTTCCTCCTCCTCCTCCTCCTCCTCCTC